>CM067169.1:10275099-10430099 GCA_034093135.1 Erigeron breviscapus | reverse complement strand
TTATTAAATATATCATTGTTATTTTTTCTTTTGACAAACCCAGTATTGTTATGGACGTATCGGTAACACGATACTTCGCATTGGCGAGGAATAATGCTAAATCTCACGGACCTGAAAATTGTGTGGGTCCAATGGTTTTCACCTTTGATGAGCCCGTTTTTTAAATTAGCCTGTTTCTTTATCAGCCCATTTAGTAGCCATTTTAGTTACAGAAAGTGAGTGTGTAACTGTGTATACAACCTTTTTTTGGGGGTAAAAACTAACAAGTAACAAGTGTGTATCCATTTTTTTTATATAAACTATATACGCATAATTACCCGGGAACAAAGTTATGTTCAAATAGGTTTTCTTTATAACCTACAAAATAAGTTTGTTTCGACAGGTTTTCTTCAATAGACTGTTGCATAGTTTGGGTTGATGATTTTCGCAACTTGTCTAGTAAAAGTTAACCAAATATACCACCCTCTTTTCGAATAGCGTAGATCAAAGATAAACAAACGATCCGTAAAAAAAAAAAAAGAAAAACGAGTTAAATCAGATCAACCTGACCGTAAATAATCAGGTTAAGTTTACCTTTCATGTATAAGTGATGTTATTATATGTTAGCCTGGCTAATCTGTAATTTTCAAAATCGTCATATTAAAATATAACTTCTTATTTCTTGTTTTATACGTAAGAAGACTTTAGTTTTTTATTAGAGTAAAACAAATACGTATCTTGATTTTATTTTTTATGTAAGATTCTCTTTATTGGAGATCCAATTCGCACGCCGAACAATATAAAAAAAAAATATGTTTTGGTTTTATAAATTGTCAAGTGCAGAAGTTGGTGTATGGTGGTGTTTTTATCTTTTATCGAAAGAGAAAGCAACGACAAACTTATTAATAACAAGTTTTTTGACCCGGGCGTTGCCCCGGGAGGGCGTTGTCCGGGATCGACGTTGCGTCATAATTAAGTTTGTATACAAAAAGTTGGACTAAAGCTAAAAAATACAAAAGTTACGTGGTAAAAATAAGTTTGAAGCGTTAAAATAAGAGAAAGAAAGTAAAAAAAAAAAAAAGATTTGATGATTAAAGTTAAAATCCAAAGTTAATTGAAAAGTAAATTATACTTGTATACAAAAAGTTAGACCAAAGTGGTAAAAATAAGAAACTCAAAAAGTATACTATCGTTAAAAAAAAAAAAAAAAAAAAAGACAAAATAGGAATAAGACAAAATAGCTGACGTCATGAGCCGGTACTGTTCACGAGCCGAGCCGAAGTTAATTGAAAAGTAAATTATACTTGTATACAAAAAGTTAGACCAAAGTGATAAAACGTAAAAGTTAAGTGGTAAAAATAAGAAACTCAAAAAGTATACTATCGTTAAAAAAAAAAAAAAAAAGACAAAATAGGAATAAGACAAAATAGCTGACGTCATGAGCCGGTACTGTTCACGAGCCGAGCCGAAGTTAATTGAAAAGTAAATTATACTTGTATACAAAAAGTTAGACCAAAGTGATAAAACGTAAAAGTTAAGTGGTAAAAATAAGAAACTCAAAAAGTATACTATCGTTAAAAAAAAAAAAAAAAAGACAAAATAGGAATAAGACAAAATAGCTGACGTCATGAGCCGGTACTGTTCACGAGCCGAGTATTCACGAGCCGAGCCGAAGTTAATTGAAAAGTAAATTATACTTGTATACAAAAAGTTAAAAGTGGTAAAAATAAGAAACTCAAAAAGTATACTATCGTAAAAAAAAAAAAAAGAAAAAATAGGAATAAGACAAAATAGCTGACGTCATGAGCCGGTACTGTTCACGAGCCGAGCCGAAGTTAATTGAAAAGTAAATTATACTTGTATACAAAAAGTTAAACCAAAGTGATAAAAATAAGAGAAAGAAAGTAAAAGAAAAAAAAAAAAAGATTTGATGATTAAAGTTAAAATCCAAAGTTAATTGAAAAGTAAATTATACTTGTATACAAAAAGTTAGACTAAAGTGTAAAAATAAGAGAAAAAAAGTATAAAAAAAAAAAAAGATTTGATGATTAAAGTTAAAATCCAAAGTTAATTGAAAAGTAAATTATACTTGTATACAAAAAGTTAGACTAAAGTGATAAAAATAAGAAAAAAAAGTATAGTAAAAAAAAAAAAAAAAAGATTTGATGATTAAAGTTAAAATCCAAAGTTAATTGAAAAGTAAATTATACTTGTATACAAAAAGTTAGACTAAGTGATAAAATAAGAGAAAAAAAGTAAAAAAAAAAAAAGATTTGATGATTAAAGTTAAAATCCAAAGTTAATTGAAAAGTAAATTATACTTGTATACAAAAAGTTAGACAAAGTGAAAATAAGAGAAAAAAAGTAAAAGAAAAAAAAAAAAGATTTGATGATTAAAGTTAAAATCCAAAGTTAATTGAAAAGTAAATTATACTTGTATACAAAAAGTTAGACCAAAGTGGTAAAAATAAGAAACTCAAAAAGTATAAAAAAAAAAAAAAAAGATTTGATGATTAAAGTTAAAATCCAAAGTTAATTGAAAAGTAAATTATACTTGTATACAAAAAGTTAGACCAAAGTGATAAAACGTAAAAGTTAAGTGGTAAAAATAAGAAACTCAAAAAGTATACTATCGTTAAAAAAAAAAAAAGACAAAATAGGAATAAGACAAAATAGCTGACGTCATGAGCCGGTACTGTTCACGAGCCGAGCCGAAGTTAATTGAAAAGTAAATTATACTTGTATACAAAAAGTTAGACCAAAGTGATAAAACGTAAAAGTTAAGTGGTAAAAATAAGAAACTCAAAAAGTATACTATCGTTAAAAAAAAAAAAAAAAACAAAAAAAATACTGACGTCAGCATGATAATTAAATATATATATCTATAACTTACAGCTGAGGTTCTTGAAGCATCATCATCATCCATGGCAGCTACACTCACAAATTCAAGAAACAAATATAGATGTGAAATGCTAACAAAAATCATTTCTCTCAATCTAGTTCTTCCCCTTTCCATTTTATTCTTTTACTCCTTTCTTCTTTCTCTTTTTTATACTTTCCTTCTTTTCTAGTTCGCCGGAAAAATGCGATTTCGCCGGGAAATAACCAAGTACCGATGGATCTGAAAAAGCTTCTCCCTCTTTGGCTACAATATCCGACCACCGGTAAAAAAGCCCCACTGCCCTTTTGCTTCAAGCCGCCTCCGCCGCCGGCCATCGGAAAAAGCCCCACTGCCCCTTTGTTAAGTGTATAATCTGTACATATACTCTTATAGATTTAAGGTGTTATAATGATTCTTATTTAGGATGCTTTTTTAAGGTGAAATAACAAGGTTTTGTAATTAATTACAATAGGTTTAGTTGTTTAGGATTTATTTCAGATTTAATATATACACAGAGAGATATGTATATATAGACAGAGATTTAGATATGCATATAGGTTTAGTTGTTTGTATGTAACTAGTCTGCAATGAAGAGGCTCTGCTAGGTTTTTGATTGATATAATAAAAAGGGTACTAGGGATTTTCACAAGGAAAACAAATGAGGTTTTGATTAATGGGTTTTGACATTTGTGTATGGATTGGAGTTGGTTCGTTATTTTTTTTTAAGAAATTAGTTTTTATTAGGTTGGTTAGAGATGATGATGAGGAAAGAGGATGATGAGTTTAGATCTGAAAATGAAGAAGGTTGAGAGAGGATGAGTGTTTTAGAGATTAAAGGACCAAAATGCCCTCATGTGGGATTTAACGGAAAAAACTAACAGAAGTTAGTGTCAGGGACCGCTAGCAACGAAAATGGAAAACCAAGGGACTGTTTACAACGAAAAAAAAGCACAGGGGGCAAAATGCGAATACCGACAACCACAGGGACCATTTGTGACATATTCTCTATAATTAATCACAACTCATAAGTGCTGCTTTCACAATAATATAAAAGGACTTAAAAGAAGCATTCATTTATCAAAGGAGTAAATTACATGGATATTTCTGTGATTTGCCCAAATTTCATTAATTGTTTTAACTTTAGAATATTACCTCGTTAATCCTATTGTTTTATCGATGGCTCAATTTTAACTGCCGTCTATGCGAGATAATTTTCTTCTTTCCTCATTTCATCTTTTTTAACCATCGTTCTTACCATAAAATACTACAGTATTAAAATCACAAAGCGAAGAAATTATTATATCTCCATTAACAAAAATCAACCACCATAACAAAGCACCTTTAAATTCAACCACCTTAGCTCTTTAAAAATTCCACCTACACAATTAGTTGGATGCAACCCTTAGGCATCATATATTCAAACTGTTACTTTTAGAGGGTCGCAATGGTAACCACTAGAGATGGCAAGAAAACCCGAAACCCGACATTTTTGGGTCGGGTTCGAGTTCAGGTCTGAGTATGCGGGTCTAGGGCAGGGTATGCGGTCAATACTAAATTTTTATCCGGGTATGGTTTTAGGTGAAAACCCGCATACCCGGCCCGTATACCCAGAAACCACCCCAGACCCGTATACTCGACCCGTATATGCATAATTATATAATATTAAGAATATTAATCTTTTTCAACGTTATAAACAATGACTGCGTAAAAGTGCAGTAGAGAAGAAGGCACCATTCATTTTTCTATGCAAGTATACATGACTTTCCATCAATATTTACTCTTACAGGTTTGAATCTTTTAAGTGCGTTTGCTACAACTCAATGCACCCAATATTACGTGAAAATCCTTCACTTATAAACGATATATTGTATTATCCTTCCTAACCAGTAGTCTCTATTTTAGCCTCATTATAACTAGTGAAACCTCCCCGATATTTGTAACAAAGAAAGTTTTAATGGATCCACGATTACACGTGGACAAACCGTTACCCGATGGTAGTGAACTATTGGGCTAGTCAAACATTCGTGGGTATGGTTATGATTGAGCTTTATGGGTTTTTTTTTTTCTAAGTTCTAACTTTAATGAATAAAAAATTTAATAAATGAAAAAGGTAAATGCAACACCTTTAGCGCTATACAAATATACATATTTTTTTTGTTATTTTTTTAATTTTTTTTCCATCCTTATAAACACCCACTATTACTACTACAACAACAATACTTTCATATTTTTATACTCTCTAAAGTTTTAATACTTCTAACACTTTTTTTACTACTACAACAATCGTACTTGTAATTTTTGAATTGTTGTTGAATTAAAAAAGAAAAGAAGGTGGTAAAAGAAGGTTAATTTTCTCATATGGTCTGCACGTGATGAGGATAAAAAAACTATCGAAGAAGCCAAAATAAAACCAACTTAACAATTCTCAAAAAAAAAAAGAAAAAAGAAAAAGGTTAGGGATTAATAAATTGTGAAACCACAAGGACCATGCTTATAATATACTCATAATTTATCAAACAAGTTCATGTTCATGGGGGAAAAAAATAGTATAATTCATAAAATATTATTTTGAACTATATGTAAATGGAAGAACAAACATGATATACTTGTCTTTACTCACATATAGATCAAATAAGAGAAAAGTGAATATAAGGCTGTCTGAAACCTAAGTTTAGGTGTAGAACCACTCACATATTAATTTTTAAGAATTTTTTGTTTAATGATAAATGTTTGGGCCCTCATGAATTTTATGAATTAAAAAACTAATATGTGAGTGTTCCACACCTAAACTTGAGTAACTACAGTCTTATATTACCATCACCATCAAATAAAAATGATTAAAGGCTGGTTGCTGATTATTTATACCTATTTATTTAAAGTTGCACTATTTATTGTAAGTACTTATCGCATACATGTTATAATAGTAAAGGTTTCTATTTTATAAGATGCTTCTGGTCAATTCTGAGAGTCAATGTTAATTATTAATTTAAAAAAACTTATCCAAGAATCTAATCAGAAAAAATATTTGTGCTTGGATCTAGGATCATGAGTAAGTGACTAACATTTGATGTTATTAAAATATACTCTTATAACACACTACAAAAAAATTACCTTTTAATGGCACCCAAAAAGTGTCACTAATTATCCCAAAAGTGCCACTAAAAACCTCTTAGGTAATGAGTGGCACAAAAAAAAAGTGTGACACTATATTAAGCCACTATAACACCAATTCATAACACAGATTTGTTATGTTGGTTCAAATGCAAAACAATAAAAAGACAACATATAAGAAATCAACAGTATAATTTTATTACTAGGAATTAAGGTTAAATTGTTTTCCAACACTTTCCTAACCAAAGATGAAATACAAATACAGAATCACTACACCAATCTATCAAAACACTCATCAATAGCTTAAGACTTCTCTGCATATGAACCACTTTTACAAATTTGTTGCTGAAGAACATAAACTTCACTCTATCTTGAAATAATAATTAGCAAATCTTTGCATAAAGAAATAGAAAGTTTAAGACATTAATGATAAGGTAATAATCTGAGGATATTGGTGAAATTTACAAGAGTGGGACATCAAAATTAATCAAAACCAGAGGTATTATAGATGAAATCAATGAAATTTATCTAAGTGACATACCTACGTTGAATTGATTAAAGTAGACTTGTTTATAGCAAAACAATACGCAAGCCATTCTTCCCTATACGAGTCCTGCACTTAATTACAAAGAAGCTTAAACATGACAGCAATGGGCTAAGCACAAACTAATATCTTTGAGATTTCCATGAACTACAGGGGAAATATATGCACACGGTCATTTATAAGCATTTTTACAACCAACAATACGTACCAAATTTTCCTGCGATAGACTAAATTGACAAACCCTGGTTAATAAACTTGGAAACACACAAATTAACAGCACACAAAATCAATAATAAAGAGAGCCTCTTAAGCCCCAAACAATAGAGGATAAATAATAAATGTGAAAAATCGATCTAAGTAACTAGTCAAATAAAGGGACCAAAACATTCACCTGTTACAACGTGGAGGTGGCTCGTCAAGTATATGGACCGATTGTAGGTTTGATAGTGATTTGTAGAACTGCCTTTTTTTAAGCCATAATATCTTACGACGTAGGTATATCGAAAATATATGTGAATGAAAGTTTGTGATTGTGAACAACCAATTTTATTTACACCGTACCAATTTTAGTGGCACATATTACATCTGCCATAAAAACTATATGCCACTAAAAGGTAATTTTTTTGTAGTGATATAATGATTCGGGAACAACTGGAGTAATATTTTGCATGATACTCGTAATACTTAGTCGATTGGGTTTCACCTTTTGTAAAGATCGACAATCTACCGTCCATGAGGTAGTTATGTTGTTTAGAATACATACATGTTTATTAATGAAAATAGAGATTTTTTACTTAGAGCTTAACTTTTACTTGAATGCTGAATATTGATCAAATTTTACAGTGTTACCCGTAGCAAATTTATATACGGCTTTTTAAGGCAAAACCCATATCTTTGGCAATTTCTCTAAGTAAAATTTTTTGAATCTTTCCTGTAGATGTTTTCGGAAGCTCATCCTTGAAAACAACCGTCTTTGGCACCATATATCTCGGCAATTTACCTTTACAAAACTGCATTATCTCCTCAGCAGTCGGCCGCGGCTTCCCCGGTCCCTCTTTCAGACTGACAAAAGCACACGGCGTTTCACCCCAATACTCATCCGGCCGTCCCACAACCGCGGCCTCATTCACAGCCGGATGCAAATACAAAACCGACTCAACCTCCACACTACTCAAATTTTCACCACCACTTATAATCACATCTTTTGATCTATCCTTGATTTCCAAATACCCGTCCGGATGCATAACGCCCACATCCCCTGTATAAAACCACCCGTTTTTTATACATTTCGCGGTTGATTCTGGATCTTTTAAGTAACCAGACATTATCGACCCGCCTTTTAGTACTATCTCTCCTTGAGTCAACCCGTCCCATTTCACTCGCCCTCCAGACTCAGGATCAACAATATCGACTTCCGTCATTCCAACAGTTCTAACTCCTTGTCTTGCCTTAAGTCGAGCTCTTTCAGACGCTGGAAATTTATTCCATTCTTTTTTCCATGAACACGCCACGACTAACCCACCCGTTTCCGTCAACCCGTATCCATGAGTCACCTCAAACCCTAACGCTTCTGTCCGTAACAAAACGGCTGCAGGAGGTGGGGCCCCTGCAGTCATGATACGGACAGTACGGTTAAGTGGTTTGCCTTTTGTTAACATGTTAAGCACAACTGGTGCGCCGCACATGTGTGTGACATTAAGGTTATGGATGGAATTATGTATAGTAGATGCGTCGAATTTGCGTAGACAAACGTTCGTGCCACCGACCGCAGCCATACCCCAAACGTAACTCCAACCGTTTGCGTGGAACATCGGTAGGGTCCACAAGTAGACAGGTTGTTTTGGTACGGACCATTCTAGGACTGAATCAAGGGCCACAAGGAACGTCCCTCGGTGGTTATGGACCACGCCTTTTGGGGCCGATGTTGTCCCGGAAGTGTAGTTCAACGTTAATGGATCCCAATCACTTTCGGGCCGGGCCCAAATGAATCCAGGATCACCGGTTTCCACCATGGTTTCATAAGTACTGATGAATTTATAATCATTAGTACTAAATGATGCAGGTGCATCATCTGTTATAACTACGAGTAGTGGACAAGAACATTTATTTGAAAGTAAAGAGACTACTTCTTGAATAAGAGGAATGAGCTGGTAGTCAACAAAAACTAGCTTTGACCCGCTGTGACCGAGGAGTATCGAGACGGTATGAGCATCTAAACGTGTATTGATTGTGTTGATTATAGCCCCAGTCATTGGGGCTGCAAAGTGAAGCTCATATATGGCAGGGATATTTGGTGCAAGCACTGAAACAACGTCGCCTTTTCCTATCGCGAGACGAGAGATAGATGAAGCTAATTGTAGACAACGACGATATGTATCTGACCATGTGTAAGTCAGATCGTTGTATACGATCGAGGGAGAGTCCGCGTATACCACGGCTGCTCTCTCAAGGAAGCCAAGAGGAGTCAGAGGGCTTGAGTTTGCACCATTAGGCTTCCTCAATGCATCCATTTTTATTTTTGTGTGTATGTGTTTTGTAACAAATTGAAAGATGTAGAACAAGATATGAAATGAGTAGATGAAACAGCTGAGGCTGGATTTAATGTTGTGGTCACTATGTGTCCTCTATGACATGAATAATGCATTGCTATATATTGGCTAACTGGTCTATTTTGTAATATAGAATATACATATCATGCACTTATTAATTACCTACTATTCTGTAGATTATTAGTATTATTATATGACTTTAAATCTCATAATCAATAAATTTATAGTTGGTAGTTTGAATAGTTGATATTTTTATATCAGTGATATGGGTCTGTTATATGGTATTTGACTGTTTCTGTTTGTAACGATCCAACCCGACCCGTTTTAGAAAACTTACCCGACCAGATAATCACATGTTTATTTGACCACGAGGGTGTTTGAGATTACGTTTTGAAGTGATTATTGCGTTTGTAAAACACAAATAATCTAAAAAAACGTTTGGATGAAAAAGTGATTATCTAATATGAAAATACAGTTTTGTAAAAGCATGTACCTACCTGCTTTTTCAAAACGCGGTTTTGAAAACGCAAAATCTATTTTGAAAACGCATAATTTATGTTGAAAACGTAACACCAAACATCCCCCACATCGTGAGTTAAATAAAGTAGGACCCCAATTAAGGGGGTGTTTGGGATTACTTTTCGAAAATAGATTATGTGTTTTGAATAATCAGAATCAGATAATTAGCTGTAACAAAACATGCTATTAAAAAATTATGTTTGGATTTGATTATGTTGTTTCAAAACGCAATAATCAGATAATCAACTCTTTGAGTGTTTGACAAGTTTATATACTTTAAAAAATAAACAAGTAAATGACAAAAAAAGACATCAAATAACTGAATTGAATATATTTATATTTACTTAATTAACAAGATATAAAAAATAACATTGAATAATAATAGATTTTTCAATATCTCGTTCTTCCATATTATATTTATATTATTATTATCCTTCTATTACAACATGAAACAATTTGATGAATTCTCATGTTTGAAGCCGTCCAAAAAATAATAAATATTAAAAAAAAATGAAAAGGAAAATCAGTACAAAATACAAACCCATTCCTTACCATTATCTAGAAATTTTTTTAGAAATAGACATATTTGGGGATCAGTTTGTCAAAAAAGTTTTTGCCAAAATTTTTTTACGAAACTAGTAAATCCGATAATCTATAACCGGACTCACTATTATTGGTCCAATCCGGTAATTGAAAAACCGGACTCAAATTTGAAATTTGAGTCCGGTAATACAAAAACCGGACTCGAGCTTCGTGCAGGAAGAAGACAAAGAAGCTGCAGCACCACGTGACACACTTGCAGGAAGAACAGTGGGATGTGGCGGGGACTTCGAGACCGGGTTTTGTATTACCGGACTCAGTTTTATATATATGCAAAATACCAACCGCATATATTAGTTACATAGCATCTCCTTCTCGTATATCTCCCTCAAAATACACACATATCTATAAAAATGGTCGGCCAATCATCGAATGGTGGTGGTGCATTCCCAAACCTGACTAACTTTGGAATGAAAAACAACATTCGGGAACACATGTGTTTGGATAACAGGGATAAAACGGAGGTGGCAGCTTTAATTCAACGGTTAAGTGCGAGAAAGGCGACTATCGAAGCCGAGATTGCAGAACGTTTAACAGTGGTCCGCCCTAACGTCCACGACACCGGCTACCTGGCATACCTGCAGCAGAGGGTTGGGTGGTTGGAACTAACCATTCACCATTTTACTCATGCTGATACCTGTAAAGTCCCTCACACGATGGTTTAACCCACGAGTGTAAAATAACAAGTCAAGTATGAACTAGAATCGGACTAGTATTGCTTTAAATATAAATGCAAGAATATAAATAAAGCAATAAATGACTTAAGCAATATTTAAACAAGTAAATAAATGATGGAACACAAATGTATTTTTCAAGTGTATTTTATTTATTGATGATAAACAAAATACAAGATTGTGCGGAACCTAGATATTACAAGTATGTAAATATCTAAACAATCTTTGAATTACAAGTGATCTATACTTGCTAAATAATCTTCTTGGATCGATATACTTAGAGTTGTGAAGTATAACTGTTTAGATCAAGAGTATTTAAGCAAGTTCACCAAATTGCTAAAAAGTAATTTGAACGAGAAATATGACTTTGTATTTATAGGCAGAATAAATTCAACAATGAATTTATTTGCCGTACAAATATGGTTGCATGCATTTAATGAACCGACAAGGTTATTAAATGCATTGGTTAAGGTACAAGGATAAAGTCCTTTTAACCAACCACCTTTACACACGTATGTACTTTTATCAATAGACAATTGGGATGTCCGGGTAAAAGTGTGTAAAGGCATAAAGTCAATTCCTCGATATCAGTGTTCAGACTTGTAAGGTCTAGAACACTGATAAAGGCTCCAGTCGGGAGATCTGGTAAGATTGTCAGTGGGCTCCACTATTTGTCAGTCTTCTTTCTTCAGACTTCAGTCTTTGACTTCAGTGAGAATGTCTTCAGTAGAATAGATCTGGACTGGGGTGAAGTCCAGTGAGCTAATCTGGAGAATACTCCAGATTTCTTATACAAGTATTTGCTCACTGGTCTTCCATTATTTCTGAACAAATCTTCAGAAGGACTCCAGATTCCAAGTCTGGAGTAGGTCCAGTAATTATCATTTCTGGACAGATCTTCAGTAAGGCTCCAGTAGTCGAGCCTGGAGCGAGTCCAGTAAATCTGGACCTAACAATACCTCAATAACGCATACCATTGACAACAGGGATTTCTGGCTAAACGATGATCCGGTGTCGGTGCCGCGTCATAACGTTGGTAATCGGCCTTTAAACGATGATCCGGTTCCGCGTCCGCGTCATAACGTTGGTAGTCGGCCTGAAGGTTACGAAACTGATCCGGGAGAGGAATACGTTGAAGACCCCCAAACTGCAGAACCTGATTATGAACACTATGAATACATTCACCGTAATGATGGTGACAGTGACGTGTCGTCTTCTGATTCTCGATTTGGTTCGCCTTATAGAGGCTAAAATAATGATTGTAATTTTAATTATTAGGATTTATGTAATTTGTTTGAGTTTTAAATAAAGTATCTCGTTTTATTAGTTTTTAATGTTGGTTTTATTTGTTTTTTATTATAATGTGACAAGAACATCTAATAACAAAAAAAACAGAAAATTGAAATTAAAAGGTGCCACATTAGAAGAAAACACATATAAATTCAGTTTAAAACAGATAAAAAAACAAACAATAAGGGAAACAAATAAAAACGACAAGATTATTGATATTGTTGAGTGCATGTTTTCCTATTATGACCCAATCCGTTGCAAAGGCCACATCTTGCTTGTTGTCTTGAGGTTGAAGACCTGCTGGTAGAACTCTCATCCATCTCGTTACGGTACCGTCTGGTGCGTCTCCTACCCCTATGCGTGACCAGTTTTGCCGGGTCTCCTTGGATCTTCCAATCGACCTCTGCCCAGTGATGAACGTCTCTGAGGGGAGCAAGTGCACCACTATATTGATTTATCCAAGTCCTGGTTGAGTACCTCTTACTTGGAAGATTAGCAGCTCCCTCCCGTCTAAATCCGCAAACAGCAATGGCATGAGAACATGGAAACCTTTGATGTTGCCAAGCTCCACATGAGCATTTTTTCCTATTTTCCGGCATGACAACATTGTATGTGTACTCGCCATTTGCATTTCTTTGGTTTGTAATAACCGTGTACAAACCTTGACGTTCATCATACACATCCACCCTATGGGCTGTTAAGGCTCTTTCACGCATCTGAAAAACCTGCCACATTCTTTGAGCTAGTGGTGGGTTCCAATTGTTGGCCTTCCGGTATTGCTTGACAAAATGGTCTCTTGTCCAATTAAAAGTGGCCTCAATCAAAGCTCTTATAGGTAGCATACGAGCTAAACCAAGAATATTGTTTTGGCACTCGGCAATGTTTGTCGTTAAGTTACCCCAACGACGAAGTCCCTAGTCGTGCTTTAGAGTCCACTTATCCAAAAGCGATAGGCAATAACTGTCCATTGGCGTTCTTCGTGACCACAGTTAGCAGCTTACCCTTGTAGCTCCCTTTCAAATGAGTGCCATCGACAAAGATCACTGGAATACAACGTTGGAATGCTCTAATTGCCGGTCCGAATGCCCAAAAAACAAACTTGAATGTTTGTATATCACTTGAACTACTTGGACAATAGCACGTTGTAATTCAGCCATATACTTGGGCAATGCATCAAAGTTACTCGGCCATGTTCCATACAACCTTTCAATTGCGATCCTTCTTGCATTCCACGCCTTCGCGTAGCTCACATCGACATTGAAAGTTTGTTTAACTTGTGTTTGGATGTGTCTTACTTGATAAGTTATTTTCGCCTTCACCTGGGCTATAATTTCAGAAGCTATCATACTTGCTGTCATACATCGGTTGTTGTTAGCTACCACTTCTCCATAACAATTGTGACTCTCGACCCACTTTGTGATCTTAAAGAATCCTGAATTGTTTCTGCAAGATCCAATTACAGCCCACCTACATGGAACCCGGTCCATAACAGCACGATAATTCTTTCCTCTACTCATGCACTGTGCTTTCCAATAACGTGGCCTCGAATCTTGAACAATAAGTTCTCTGTTTTCTCTTATGTTCCAAAGCCTAACAGCGTAAATAAGTTCGACCTTGTTTTCAAAAAAACATTCCTTTTTGTATCACATTTCTTTCTTTGGACCAAAAAATCATTTCTTCATCAAGTTCGTTAAATGGCAAAAGACGATCATCATCATCATCGTCTTCAAGATTCTGTTGTTGTTGCTGATCAAAGGGACCTTGTACATGTCCCACCCCTTCGTCTCCTTCATTTCCAGAGACATCTCCATCAACACTATATCTATCTATTGTATCATCACTGGTATAAGGTGCCTCATCACCAGATTCATCAAGTGGTGCAACGTCATCTTCATCATCTTCATCGTCTTCATTGTGTTCATCTTCTTCGTTATCTTCATCTTCTTCATTATCTTCATCTTCTTCATTATCTTCTGATTGGTTACTCGTTTGAAAGAAACATTGACTTTGAGTCAAGCTTAGCAACTGGTTCGTAAAAGTAGGCTCGAACTTCACTTCAAATTGTGTATCACCAAGATGATAAATCATCCCCAAAGTATTATCGTCAGTAATTAAATTTCTAAAAGGAACACTCTTAAATTCATACCATAAATATAATTGCAATTTGAAAGCTTCTTTTGAAACACCAAAACAACTGTAAGTGATATCACAAATTTCTGAATAAGTCATTACATGAAAAAGAGGAAAACTTCTTCTTTTTGATGGATCTCCATTTTGAAGAATCCCATTTACGAATGATACACAATCATCCCAAATTAACTGTACCATAATTGGGTTAAATGATGATGAAGATGCCATTTTTTTAAAAAGAATTTAGTTGAATGTAGGTTTTTGAAAGTATATAATGAGTACTGATAATGTTTAATGCTTGAATGCTTGAAATTATGCTTCTGAAAGTGTATATACACATCTAATATATAATAGGGTTACATTAGTTAGGGTTTCATGCGGTACTAACACGTGTTAAGGTTTCGTGAGTCCGGTTTTCCAAAACCCGGATTCAACCTAATGTCCCTATCAACTGTACCAGTCAAACTGCACGTCTGCAACTTTTGTCTTCTTCCTACACGTTCTTCGAGTCCGGGTTTCGAATTACCGGACTCAAATTTGAAATTTTGAGTCCGGTTTTCCTATTACCGGGTTGGACCAAAAACAACGAGTCCGGTTTTTGTAATACCGGATTTACTAGTTTCATAATTTTTTTTTACCAAAAACTATTTTGACAAACACACACTAAATTATGTCTATTTCTAAAAAAATTTCATTACATACCCCTGTGGTTTTCCATATTATCAAGTTTCACCCCTATGGTTTTTTTTTATCATTAGATACCCATATGGTGGATTTTTGTGTCATTACATACCCCTACCTCAAACGTCCGTTAGTGTGACTCCGTGATCTGAATCATGTGCATTGCATGTGAGGGTATAATGGTCATTTTACACCACTTAACACCCTTTTTCTTTTTCTTTCTTATAACTTTCAGATCTAACACCCTAAATCATTTTCAGATCTAACACCCTAAATCATGCTTTTCCAAATCTAACACCCTAAAATCAATAAATACATTCAAACATAAATCACTCATTCTATTGATCCATCAATCCATCCCACAAATTTATACATATATACATACACTTTATATCAACATTATATCTACCAAAATTAGAATTTCGTGAGTCCGGTTTTCCAAAACCCGGATTCAACCTAATGTCCCTATCAACTGTACCAGTCAAACTGCACGTCTGCAACTTTTGTCTTCTTCCTACACGTTCTTCGAGTCCGGGTTTCGAATTACCGGACTCAAATTTGAAATTTTGAGTCCGGTTTTTTAATACCGGATTTACTAGTTTCATAATTTTTTTTTACCAAAAACTATTTTGACAAACACACACTAAATTATGTCTATTTCTAAAAAAATTTCCCATTATCTATCATTGTCACCAACTCATCTTCATGATTACTTTACTATGTTTCTCTCTCGGCTAAACCACAAAACAAAAAGAAACACCAAAGCCTCTTATAGTTCAACTTAAAATCACATCAAAGATATCTCCTATCATTCATACCTTGCAAGCAAGTTTTCCCTCACTCTTCGTACGCATAAACATAATTTCCAAAGCTTTTAAAAGTCTCGCACAACAACTGTTCTCGAAAAATGAGGTAGAAGTTTTAAGGGTATTTATGTCATCTTGACATGGAAAAGATTATGGCGTTTTGCTACAGTAGGTCGGGAGGTACTTCTTCAAAATTGCTTTTTGAAGCTCCCAAAACGCAAATAATTGGTTTCTAAAAATATGTTGCCAAACACCATTAACAAATTATTTACGATTAGAAAACGCTATAATCAAAAAATCATGTTTTAATCGCAATCCCAAACACCCTCCTACAGGTAACATGGATTCCCACTGTTGGAGAGGCACTTTGGTGTACTACATACCAAAAGCATATAAACAAAACTTCCCCACCAGAAAAGAAATATAGTGTGGAGTCAAAATCATATTTAAATGCAACGTCATCTTCATCGTCTTCATTGTGTTCATCTTCTTCGTTATCTTCATCTTCTTCATTATCTTCATCTTCTTCATTATCTTCTGTTCTTCATTATCTTCATCTTCTTCATTATCTTCATCTTCTTCATTATCTTCATCTTCTTCATTATCTTCATCTTCTTCATTATCTTCATCTTCTTCATTATCTTCATCTTCTTCATTATCTTCATCTTCTTCATTATCTTCATCTTCTTCATTATCTTCATCTTCTTCATTATCTTCATCTTCTTCATTATCTTCATCTTCTTCATTATCTTCATCTTCTTCATTATCTTCATCTTCTTCATTATCTTCATCTTCTTCATTATCTTCATCTTCTTCATTATCTTCATCTTCTTCATTATCTTCATCTTCTTCATTATCTTCATCTTCTTCATTATCTTCATCTTCTTCATTATCTTCATCTTCTTCATTATCTTCATCTTCTTCATTATCTTCATCTTCTTCATTATCTTCATCTTCTTCATTATCTTCATCTTCTTCATTATCTTCATCTTCTTCATTATCTTCATCTTCTTCATTATCTTCATCTTCTTCATTATCTTCATCTTCTTCATTATCTTCATCGTTCTTCATTATCTTCATCTTCTTCATTATCTTCATCTTCTTCATTATCTTCATCTTCTTCATTATCTTCATCTTCTTCATTATCTTCATCTTCTTCATTATCTTCATCTTCTTCATTATCTTCATCTTCTTCATTATCTTCATCTTCTTCATTATCTTCATCTTCTTCATTATCTTCATCTTCTTCATTGTCTTCATCTTCTTCATTATCTTCATCTTCTTCATTATCTTCATCTTCTTCATTATCTTTCTGAGTTACTCGGTTGATAGAGAATGGCGGCCACCAGATCCCCCACCAACAGTCGGCGGTTAAAGAACCCCCACCGCCACCAGTTGTGGTGGTTGTTTTCCGGCGGCATCTGGGTGGTGACAAACCGACGGCGGCGAAGAAACAGAGAGAGAGAGAATGTGAATAGAGTGGCAGTGGTAGAGTGGTGGTGGTGTTGTTAGATCTTGAATATGTTTTCATATATGTATGTTTATGTATATATATAATAATATGTATGTGTATAGATTACGTATATGTATGTGTGTTATTGATGCCTGCTGCCGCCCTCCGACTTTGATACCGGCCCCAACAGACAATGTATGTGTATAGATTACGTATATGTATGTGTGTTATTGATGATGATGAAGAAATCAGATTCAATTTAGGTTTTGATGAAATTTTTTGATCTTTAAATTGGGTTTTTGATGATTTGAAATTAGGTTTAAATTGGGTTTTTGATGATCTGGACAACAAGATGAAGAAGAAGGAGTGTTATAGGAGTCAAAAAGACTAAAATACCCTCACGTGGTATGCACATGAGGTGGTTGACGGAGACTCACAAACGGACGTTAGGGTGAGGGGTATCTAATGATACAAAAATCCACCATATGGGTATCTAATGATAAAAAAAAAAAAAAAAAAAAAAAAAAAAAAAAAAAAAAAAAAAAAAAAAAAAAAAAAAAAAAAAAAAAAAAAAAAAAAAAAAAAAAAAAAAAAAAAAAAAAAAAAAAAAAAAAAAAAAAAAAAAAAAAAAAAAAAAAAAAAAAAAAAAAAAAAAAAAAAAAAAAAAAAAAAAAAAAAAAAAAAAAAAAAAAAAAAAAAAAAAAAAAAAAAAAAAAAAAAAAAAAAAAAAAAAAAAAAAAAAAAAAAAAAAAAAAAAAAAAAAAAAAAAAAAAAAAAAAAAAAAAAAAAAACATAATTTCCAAAGCTTTTAAAAGTCTCGCACAACAACTGTTCTCGAAAAATGAGGTAGAAGTTTTAAGGGTATTTATGTCATCTTGACATGGAAAAGATTATGGCGTTTTGCTACAGTAGGTCGGGAGGTACTTCTTCAAAATTGCTTTTTGAAGCTCCCAAAACGCAAATAATTGGTTTCTAAAAATATGTTGCCAAACACCATTAACAAATTATTTACGATTAGAAAACGCTATAATCAAAAAATCATGTTTTAATCGCAATCCCAAACACCCTCCTACAGGTAACATGGATTCCCACTGTTGGAGAGGCACTTTGGTGTACTACATACCAAAAGCATATAAACAAAACTTCCCCACCAGAAAAGAAATATAGTGTGGAGTCAAAATCATATTTAAATGCAAAAGTACAAATATTATGATTCCACTAATCCATCGGTCTTGTTGTAATATAGTTGTAGCAAAAATATACACAGCACTTTATTTTTTAATATATTGTCAATAAAAAACTAACCGATACAAAATGTACATAATACTTACATATCAAGTAATGAATGAAATTTCGATAACTTTACAAATAAGTAGTCCATTATCCATATATTGATCGATTTATGATCAGGGCCGGCTAAAGAGGGAAATGGACTAGACAGTGTCCTAGAGCCCCAAATGATAAAAGCCCCCGAATTTTTTACCCAATTTTTTTAATAATTGGGTTTATGAACTAGCAAATTAGAATTAGGCTTAAAATAAAGCAATAAGGCAACTTTCACTACTATCGCTTCCTATCAAAGTACACATGGACGATTTGTAGATTCAAGAAAACCAAATAACTATATCTATCTGCGGTTAAAAGATAGTATATGTACGTTTTTGAAAGGAAACATATATGATTCTTCTAATAATCCTTCTAATACACTAACTACTTGACAAGTGTCCTCCACTAATTTTCTTTCCTTATCTCATCCTTTGATTTTGACAAATGTCACAATCTTATATTTAGGAGGTTCTTTAAGCTATTTAGTTAGGAGGATCAATCATTTCCCCAAATAACTCACAAGTTGTGAGTTACAAACCTAACAATTAAAAAACTCACTTGTATCTTAGAATGCGTGGTTTGTAAGTATCATGCAATTTGCCAATATGGGAGGATGACTTATACATTTTTTAAATGTGTGGGAAAATGATTTTTGTTAAAAAAAATTAATATGGAAGATAAAGAATTACATAATTCTATCTTAAAACTAACATATAAAATGTGAATTCTGTAAGATCATAATTTAAGAGACATGAACATACAAAATTTGAATTAAGTACTTCCATATTAGTGTATGTGACTATATTGTATGTCGGCCCCCACCATCGATAAGGAATTATGGACTATCGATCATAAAAACTTTCGTATTGATTTTTTGGACGTCATCCCACGTGTTCCACGTAAAGCACGACTTGAATATTCATGAATCTTGATCTTTTCATTAAGAGTAAACGACACAAATTTACTCGTGATTTATCAAAACAATCACGTTTCGTCCTTTCTAATTCAAAACATCATTGGCAGCCCTTTATAAGAGGATAAGGTTTACGTATAGTCCTTTGACCGATCAACCATTATCTAGTCTCCGTTAAATCCCGCACGTGCTACCCACGTGAGGGGTATATTAGAAAGGACAAATATACCCCTCACGTGGTAAGAGAGGGAGAGAAAAATACCAATATACCCCTCACGTGGGTAGCACGTGCGAGGTTTAACGGAGACTAGATAACGGTTGACCGGTCAAAGGACTATACGTGAACCTTATCCCCCTATAAAGGACTGCCAGTGATGTTTTGAATTAGAAAGGACAAAACGTGATTGTTTTGATAAACCACGGGGACGATTTGTGTCGTTTACTCTTTCATTAATTACATGTAAAAAATATCTTAACTAATTGTCTATGTCATTGCTAGCTCTTTGTTAATGATTTGTTATTAATAATACTCACTTTTAAAACAATAATAATCTCTTAAATGTGTAGTGGTTCATTAGATTTCACTCTTTGAGGACTAACCACGTACGTGTTTCACGTTTTCAAACATTTGTGATTTTCTCATAAATTTTTGTGTAATACGCATGTAGTTATTTTTTTTTTTAAAGTACGCATGTAGTATCTAAATTTCAGGTCGCACATATTTCAAAATATAGGTTAACAAGGGGGGCTTTTGGCATGGGGATAAGACAACTCTAGTGGATGAGGGACTTATGACATTTGACATTAGATTGCTTGGATGTATACGAAAGTGAAAAAATGTGGATGGAGGACTTATGACATTTGACATTAGATTGCTTGGATGTATAGAAAAGTGAAAAAATGGGAGGGAAAGAGAGATAGTGGGCATGGAAAGGAACAAAAATTGAAAAAAAGTCAACGGTTCACCGGTGATAGCAAAAGAGAAGGCCGGAACGCCAAACGGGGCGTTATAGCCGGCGTTTCCGATGCGTCTTGGCGGCGAATCATGTGATGAAACACCTTGTATCGCGTCTGTTTAAGGAAGGACTTTTTGCCTTTTAATTTTGTAACCAGGTAGTTGTGTTTGTCACTTAGGCCTGTGCTTATAAATCGTCCTTGTGAGCGTCTTCATGGCTTGGGACGCAGGACTCCATTGTCAGCGAGCGTCCGTTTTGAGCGTCTTCAAGCAAGAGTCCTCGCGAGGACTATGAAGGACGCAGGAGGTGGGCCACCAAAATGCACAAAACCAAACCAAAGTGAGTTGAGTACCTGATTGTTAATTAAAAAATATATAAAAGAATTGATGATGTGGCGAAAAAGTTCTGAAGAAGCTTGCCTTATAGGCATGGGGAGTCCTGAGGAAAGTCCTGAGGGGAGTCCTGCTGACGTGGCAGTGAATAAGCTGGAGGACTCTCCTCCTTATAAGGAGAGGCCTTATCTTTTTTAGAGCAAGGTCTATTCGACTACAAATAGTGATATATGTTAGGAAAACTCATGTCTCATCTTTTAGTTGTACAAATTTGTTCAATATATGGACCATCTAATCTAAAAACACGTATACAAATTAAAGATGTTACATACGACTATTCTTTGATGGTCCCATTTTCTTGGCTACTTGACGAAGCACAAACTTTTGGATCTTCCCCGTTGACGTTTTTGGCAACTCTTCTTTAAACACTACCGTTTTCGGCACCATATATCCCGGTAACTTACCTCTACAAAACTCCGCCACCTCTTTCTCCGTCACCTTACCTTTCATCTCCGTCTTCAAACTCACAAATGCACACGGTGTTTCTCCCCAATATTCGTCCGCCCTAGCCACCACAGCCGCCTCATCAACCGCCGGATGCGTGTACAAAATAGATTCGACCTCCACACTACTCAAATTTTCTCCACCACTTATAATCACATCTTTGGATCTATCTTTAATCTCCAAGTACCCGTCATTATGCATTACCCCCACATCACCCGTATAGAACCATCCATTTTGTCTCATACACTTATCGGTCCCCTGCGGGTCCTTAAGATAACCCAACATAACACACCCTCCACGTAAAACCACCTCACCTAAAGTTGACCCATCCCGAGTCACACTCACTCCTAAGTCGGGATCCACAACATCTATTTCCGTAAATCCAACGGTTCTCACACCTTGCCTCGACTTCAACCTTGCTCGTTCAGTCGCGGGCAACCTGTTCCATTTCGGCTTCCACGCGCATGTCACCACCAATCCACCTGTCCATCCGAGCCATATAAAAACCAATAAAAAATGAGATTTGCTAATGACAGCCCGCTTAAAGGTGTCAGTAAAAATAAATATTTGAATAAATTGTACTCAGAGTCCTCATATCTATAAAAGACTTCAATGAATATAGTAATTACCTGTTTCGGTCAACCCATACCCATGACTAACCACAAACCCGATGGACTCCGTCCGCGCCAACACAGCCGCCGGTGGAGGAGCTCCAGCGGTCATGATCTTCACCGGATGTTTCAACGGTTTCACCTCCGGCATATTGGATAACATATTTAGAACAACCGGAGCGGCACACATATGTGTCACACCGTGTTTATCAATCGCATCATAGATAACCCCGGCATCAAACTTCCTTAAACATATACTAATACCACCAACCGCAGCCATAGCCCAAGTATAACTCCAACCATTCGCATGAAACATAGGCAAAGTCCATAAATAAACCGGTTGTTTCGGAACAGACCATTCAATCAAAGAATCAACCGCAATAAGAAACATCCCACGATGCGATTGCACGACCCCTTTAGGATCCGAAGTCGTGCCAGAAGTATAATTTAAACTAATCGGATCCCATTCGGATCTTGGTCTAATCCAACTAAAACCCGGATCACCTTTTTCAACCATACTTTCATAATCACTTACAAAAAATTCTTCCATTGATCCCATTACTTTTACCCCTTTTTCATAATTATCGTTTATTAAAACTAGCATTGGTTTATTCAAATTATTATCATTTTTTGGAAATAAAGAAATTGCTTCAAGTATAACAGAAACAAATTGACAATCAACAAAAACAAGTTTAGTTTCACTATGCATGAGAATAACAGAAATCGTACGGGCATCAAGACGAGTATTAATAGGATTTATAACTGCACCAGTAAATGGTATAGCAAAAAAAAGTTCAAACATAGCAGGAATATTTGGTGCAATGACAGAAACAACCTGTTGAGGTTTAATTCCTCCCAAATTAATGATTGATGAAGCAACTTGAAGACATCTTTTTAAGGTCTGGTTCCATGTGAATGTTGTGTCGTTGTACATGATAGAAGGACAGTCCCCGTACACCGTGGCACATCGGTCTAAAAAGGTTAAGGGAGTGAGTGGGGTTGAGTTTGCTGGACTGGGCCAGAACTGATCCATGTGAAGATTTTCTGGCGATCTATAGAGATATAAATAAATAGATGATATATAAGTTGTTAGATATAGTTGAAGAATCAAAATTTGAGATGATCACGTTGGACTTTTTATTGATAAAAATGGTGATGGGATAACATAATTGGCAAATGGCAAGACATGTAACATGTGGAAATTAAATCATCTGTTATTAATTGATTTTATTAAACGTATATAATATATGTAGTGGATGGATATGGTTATCTTAGCCTTTCTAAGACTAGTCACCGATCACATCATCGTCTTGTTCGGATCTGGAAATTTTGGATTTGGCAAAAATTTTATTATATTGTAGTATTTGTTTTCATGAATATGAAATTGAAGGTGGACGTTTAAAGTATATTACTTATTTAGTAGGGTTCTCGTACACGTTTCTTTTTTTTTTTTTTGTTTGATGAGTCATTGACATGTTAGTTTTGTTTAATTTAATGATATGCACCTAAGGAAATTTAATAATGAATCCATATTAAAAATAAAAAAAAATGAATATAATGTTGTTTCGTATCTAGTTTTGATGAAAAATCTCTCACATTTATTTTTTAATGCATTTTATAAAGAACGAAGTGGGGTTGCGAAAATATTAAAAGAAAAACGTGAAAGGTATTCTCCCAAATTAGCTGCCAAAAATTCATCACACTGAGTATTTCCTTATAAAAATAGTTTAAAATAGTTATTTTTTTTTATTTTTTTTTTTGGAACATTTAAAAAAACACATATGTTGAAACACATTAAATTATGTTGATATTTCTTAAAATATATTAATTTTCATTTAAAAAATAAAATAAAAAATGTTTATCTTTATTTATAGAAATTTCTAAATTATTGAATGCTCTTAAACATGTGTCTTGTGGGTATAAGAATTAAAATGCAATGTATTTTTAAAGATATTAGACTCATGCTCACGCGATGCGACGATGGTGGTAGCGGCAACGAGTGATGGTGGTGGCGACTGGTAATGGGCCTAATGGCGAGTAGTGTAGGTTATTGATGTAAAGGTAATTGATGTAAAAGACATAGTTTAGTTATTTTAAGAGTTGAAAAACAGATGTTGTAAATTATTTCATTAAGGGTATTTTTGATAGACCATGATGTTATGTGGTAGATGTGTTGAATGGCGATGAACGTTTTAGGTACATCAAACCTGTAATTTGAAAAAAAAGAAAGAGTGGTTGATTCTTTATATAGTAGTATATATATAGATAACCAATGGGGTGAAACCCCAGTGGTACCGCTATCATGTGACCAATTGAGCCCATAGATGAAGGCTAGAGGTCACATGTTTAAAATTTGTCAAAAACAAGTGGAAAACAATATCTTGTGATCCATGTGTGAAGATGGTAACTTACCGGACATGAGTAATATGTGGTATGTGCTCTGGGTACCAAAAACGGGACCAGAGGGTTCCCACTCATTTACCCTTTTAGAACATCTGCATCATTATCGATCAATAGTTATCTTTTTAACGGTTAAGATTTCGTCATTGAGAATTTCAAATTTGATGACGATATTAAAACGAATGATTACAAATACATGTGGCATGTGGTGTAGAACAATCAACAAAGAGAGAGAAAGAATAAAGAAAAAAAATGATTTGATTTGATTGGTTGAAGATTTGTTTGTAAACTTTTGTTTGTAATTTGTTTGTCAACCTAGCATTTCTCTTAAAACAATACTATGAAGTTCGTGATCATTTTTTAAACAATATTTGAAATTATAATGGTAATAGAAAAGCATGATGTGCATATGAAAATAGTTTAGTTTGTAACTCATTATATATTTTTCATTTAGTATATCTTTGGTGGTAAATGATTTCAATTAAATATTTTTTAGTCGCTAAAAATTTAGAAGGAATTTTGACAACAAAAAAGTTACATAATTTTAAAAATGGTTCACTCTGATTTTATTGAATTTGAACCGAAACCAAATATTTGGTTTGGTTTGGCTTGTTCTTGGTTAACTTGCTTTGATTTGATTTTAGGTTTAAACTTCCAGAATTGTCAGCTCAAGTAAACCAAAAGAAGTTATTTATAGATGGGATTAGTCATGGTTGGGGATCGACATATTTTTACTTTTTAAGCTCAGTAATCGTTTATGTTATTTATCATTTATCTTAACTGTATTGGAGTAGCTAGTAAAAAGCTCGATTCATTTACACCCCCATCCAAAAAACACAATCAAAATCTAACTTGGTCATACCTTTGAGGTGTGTATGAAGATGAGCATCTCAAGAACAAAGCACCAAAAAACACTAACGGAAAAGTAAAGTTGGCCAAAAAATTGTAAATTTTTGTTTTCATTTCCATTGGATTCTCCAGTTTCGCTCTGGCTTTAGATACACCAGCGCCCGCTTCCCCTATGAAGCCGGGGTTAAATCTTAGCATATTTGATCTCAAACCGAGTTTTGTGTGTAAAGTTGATTTTGAATATGGGCCGATTCTTGTACATTTTGTGAAGTTCTGTGATTTGCATAGTGAAGGACTAAAGAGAAAAGTTACAGTTGACATATCGGTTTGCGTTGAAGAAGTTATATGTTGTTCGGAGGGAACATTGCAGAAGATTATATAGAAAACATATATACAGGTGCGCACCAGAATGTACGTAGCACGAGTCTATGTAGTTTGATCGTTTGGTGGTCTATATAACTAAAAAGGTTCATTCCAATGGCCTAACAACATAATTGTCTTATCATATGCATATGATATGTAATTATATTTTAGGAAGTTGTCATTTCATGTATTTTCACAAGTTTCTAACATTTGGTTATGTAGTACACAAGTCATTATCAGCAATATGTTTGAAGTCTAAAAGGCAACTATGAGCACACGAAAAGAACATTTGAATTGAAATACCATAATGACATGAAGCTACTACATATTTTTAACTGTATGTTACGTAAACAAAATGCACGTCTATGGATTTTAGAACTGAATGCGATCCTAAACCAACATGGAGTACTAAGTACTAACGATTTCTTGACCTATATATCTACAATATGTATGAAATATGGAGACTCTACGCACTGATTAATTCACGAACATTGTTCTTCTCTATATGTACAGAAAATGAATCAGAAAACTCGGCTAGGATTGCTCTGAATTCGTCTCCAGTAAGGGTCTCTTTCTCTAGTAAAACATCTACTAATTTGTCGATTGCATCTCTGTTGTTCCTTATATGTGATTTTGCTATCTCATATGCCTTTTCGATTATACATTTCACTGATGTGTCGATATCTTCTGCAAGCTTTTCTGACATTGAGTTTCTTGCTAACATTCTTAATACCACATCACTGCTCATTACTGCTGGATCAATCAACGACCATGGCCCGATCTCTGACATTCCAAATCTTGTAACCATCTATTTCACAAACATAGATTATTGGTTATTATTTGTAATTTTTTATCAATTTACTTCTTTGACCATCGTGTTTTACAAACGAATTTGAAAAAGTCACTATTTCTCCCAAAATTCTACAAGATATCGATAGCCCACAAGTTAGGACTATTGAAGGGCCTCAAACTTCTATATGTATTCGAATGTGAGGTGGATTATTACACTTGAGGTATACATGTTTGAAGAATTTTTTTTGAAATGAAGATATATCTTTAGAATGATGAGATTTTACCTGTCTTGCAATTTGGGTAATCTGGTGCAAGTCCCCTGCTGCACCAGTAGTGATTTCTGGTTCACCAAAAATGACTTCTTCTGCTGCTCTATCTCCTAGACCACCTACTATTCTTGCAAAAAGTTGTTGCTTGGAGGTTAGAGACGGATCATCAATAGGCGTAAACCATGTTAGTCCACGAGCTTGCCCTCTAGGTACCAAAGTTACTTTTTGCACCGGATCATGCCCTTGATTCAAAGTCCTGCATGCACCAAAGGATCTCAAAATTCAGACCATATATTGATCATCATAATGCGCCCAAGTATATCATTTTAGTTGTATCACTAATTCACCATGCTATAACAAGGCAATCGGATAGTGGTAAGGTAACTAGTACTTACGCACAAACTGCATGACCAATTTCGTGATATGCCACTAAGATTTTGTTCTTTCCATCTGTCATTTTAGTTCCTTCTAGTCCTGCAACGATTCTATCGATTGAGTCATCAATTTCTTTCAAAGTAATCTTATCTTTCCCTCTCCTGGCAGCAAGAATAGCTGCTTCATTCATGAGATTTGCCAAATCAGCACCACTGAAACCCGAAGTACGCATGGCAATCACACTTAATGACACATATTTGTCAATCTTTTTGCTCTTGCTATGAACTTTCAGTATTTCTTCTCTTCCTCTCACATCTGGCAGACCAACACTTACCTGCACAAAAATAGTCCAAGATCATTCTTTTCTAGTCAAGTTTTCGCTGTACCAAACTTTTATTTATCTTTTCTTGTTTATATTACTAACCTGTCTGTCAAATCGTCCTGGCCTAAGCAAAGCGGAATCAAGAATCTCGGGTCTATTAGTAGCAGCAATAACAATGACTCCACTATTACCACTGAATCCATCCATTTCTGTTAAGAGCTGATTCAAAGTTTGCTCCCTCTCATCATTACCTCCACCAATTCCAGTTCCTCTTTGCCTTCCTACAGCATCTATTTCGTCTAGAAAAATCAAACAAGGCGAGTTCTGTTTTGCTTTGTTAAATAAGTCCCGAACTCGTGATGCCCCTACACCTACAAACATTTCAATGAATTCTGATCCTGATAATGAGAAAAAAGGTACTCCTGCTTCTCCAGCTATGGCCTTTGCCAGCAGTGTCTTCCCGGTTCCTGGTGGGCCCACTAGAAGAACACCTTTTGGAATTCTTGCACCAACTGCAGAAAACTTTTCTGGTGTCTTGAGGAACTCGACTATCTCTTGGAAGTCTTGTTTTGCTTCATCAACACCAGCCACGTCATCAAATGTTATGCCAGTATTGGGTTCCATTTGGAACTTGGCTTTGCTCCTGTAAACCAGTGAAGTCTTATCATAACTAATCATGTAGAAACTCAAGCTGCTATTTGGATTATCTATAAAGTGGTTCAGTTACTAACAGTCTAACACGTAACACACATCGTATATAATGTAAATGGCCATTTATTGATCTTATAGTTAAATATTATTCATATGCTCGAAATTCATATCATTACGGTTATCTGAAATTGTTATATAAGTTGTTTTTTGACCTGACTAGTTCAGAAGTTCATGTAAAACAATGCCTGTCAAAATGGGTGGGTTCACATCACAATGGATAATTTTTGGCACTGTTGTACATGTCAGGTCGGCCCGTAACACTCTTTGTCCAGAATTTGAATTATATTATGTATATATCTAAGAGTCTCAACTAGTATAACGCAAATTATAACAATCGAATTTTTTGAGTCAATTGATTTAGTAATTCTATCATAGAGGAAGTTTTTAATGCAGAGAACTTAGTCCTCGTAACTTTCAACCCATTTGACCCTTTTCCTATTACGCTGTTTTTTTTAGTTGATCAATTTGATCAGTTACAGATAAAAATGAGCTGAATTAAATGGGTCGGAAATTCCCCATACAGACATGACCAAAAAAAAGTTAGATGGCACTTAGCAATAACCAGACATAACACCTCATGTCACATGAAACACAAGACTCGAGTTATTAACCCCATTCTGTGTACAAATATCGTTACTTATTAAACTTACCTTCCTAGCCCAAATGGCAAGTTAGGCCCTCCAGGTGTGTTTGGAGCTGAAGATCTCAACAATAAAGCACCAAGAAATATCAACGGAAAAGCAAAGTTAGCCAGCAAGTCAAGAACAGCAAATGCCATGTTCATTTCCATAGGGTGAGCTGCAAAATCCACTTCTTTCTCTCTTAGTTTCCTGACCAACTCTGGCTGTAACCCAGGCAATTGAACCTTAACTCTTTGAATTTTATCAAGAACAGGATTCAATATCTCAACAATAGCCACTGTCCCATTTTCAAACAAGTCCACCTTCTTGACAACACCTTCATTAAGGTAGTCCAAGAATCTTGAATAAGATATCCTACTTGAAGTGGCTGCAACCGGGCTTTCGGGTTCTGCTTTTGCAGCTTGATCATGGTCAAGTACACTAGTAGTACTGCCTATAAGGGTCAAGCCAACATTTTGTAACATGTTTCTTCTGTTGAACTTATTAGTGTCTAAAGTTGATCTAGGACATGGGGTGGTTCTTGTGTCTTTTGTAAAGTCTTGTGATTTGCAAAGTGGGATGTGAGCAAAAAGAGTAATTGCAGTTGACATGGTGATTTGTAAAGTCTTGTTATCAAGTTTTTTTGGTTTTTGGAGGGAATATATAGTACTGTTATATTGTATGCATTTTAAATAGGGAATAGATAAATGTAATAAGGGATGTTTCTAGCATCAGTCCCACTCATGTTTTCAAGAATCATCTAGAGGTAACTTCATTGTGTTAGAACAAAGTTTTAAGATGTATATGATACATGAGTCAACACTTTGCTAGTTTTATTCAGTATGATTTTCTTTTGGGGTTCTTTTTTTCAAGATAAAAGTCAAATTTCATCTTGAAACTGATATGTATGATGATTATGTTAAACTTTTTGTCATGCTGTGTAAACCATACACTTGTGTGGCGACTGATATTCTCAATAGCTTCTTTTAGTCTTCTTATATATCTAGGCATATTACAAAGTGTTAACAAATTATGCCTCCTATCAACATGTTTATTATCTAATCTAATCTATCTCTATCTAATCTAATATCTAATCAAATAACTATAACTAACTATATATATACACACACACATTCATGTTATCTATCTGTTAACAATTGAATAGCTTAGACATATTTTTAGACACATTTTTTAGGCCTATCTATCATTACTAACTATAAAGTACATTTATAAATTAATACTCGATAAATTAACAATCTCAATAAAATTACTAATTTGTTCAGTCCCAACTTAGGATCAGTAAAAAATGGACCCCAATCTTTCTCTAACGACTCTCTCTCTCTCTCTCTCTCGTTTTTTCTTTCTTGAGAATTTTTTTAGATAATCGAGAGAATATTAGTCTTGAGATTGAGAGTTTTCTTTTTCAAATTGGCTTCTCCTGTCGTCAAAAACTTTTTTTCAAGGGTAAAGCCTTAGGCCATAAGTCCTTTTGTAAGCAGTCACCTCCCCTATACCCCGCTTATGACGGGATTTGAGTACCGTTGTTTGTTTGTCTTTTTTTTGGCATTGAATTTAGTTAGAGTCATTATAAAATTTGTGACTATATTTCATAACATTAGCTAAATTAGTATATATCCTAAAATGTCTGCAGCGAAATCCGTGCACGCTTACGTCATCAGTTTTAATATGCGGTTTTTGTTTTTCTTTCCTTTTTGTTTATTCCATCTCTTTTTTTTACAGTTTGCATGACAAAGTTTCTTCTTCAAATTTTTTTCTTTTGCTGTCATATACTCATACATTTTTTTTTTTGGGTAAGTGCGCCGGAATGCAGTTAACTAATCCCAAAAAGTTATTGTATGCACGAACTTTAGGTTTGTTTTATTGTATTCAGGAAACTTGAAAAGATGGTTATAGTAAACATGGAACCGGTTTCCTACTTATGAGCACCGGTTACCTCTCCACCATCATCATCTCAACCCATCTATCTCTCTCTCTCTCTCTCTTTCTCTCTCTCTCTCTCTCTCTCTCTCTCTCTCTCTCTCTCTCTACAAACCAACCCCCTTTTCTTTCTTTTTCTTTTTCTTTTTATTGCTAATTGATTAGTGGGTATGTGTTTTGATGTATATTTACCAAAGAAAAATGATCGAGACGATGGTGGGTCTAGACCTGGACGATGATGATGAATTGATGATGTTGTTTGTCTAGGGATGGGGTGGCTGGAAGTGGTGGTGGTGATGAGAAGTGACGGCGGCGGAGGAGCGATAACAGGGACAATCAATTAGCACCGCCATCTGCTGCTATTGCGATAAACTAGGAACCAACTACTCTCGATCATCATAAATCAAAATCCAACTACCACCGCCATCTGCTGCTATTGCTATTTCTCGATCATCAAATCCAAACAACTAATTTCGAGATGTTGTTAGATAAACCGGTATGATTTATGATCCCCGTACGGTATTGGCACCAACGCCGAAGATGATTGGATTTGCAGGTGGTCGGAACAAATCTCGTCGGAAACCTTGGCCGGAAAAAACGAAACACAACCAAAACTCACCTAATCGATACGGGAAGGTTGAATCAGCTGTATACGGGATAAATGTATATGTATACCATTGTATGTAGTGAATCTGCCTTTTTTTCAAAAAAAAAAAAAAAAAAACCCGACGGGTTTTCCGATGGGAAGGTTGAATCTGCTTGTAGTTTGTGGTTGAATCTGCTTGTGGGTACAGTTTTTTCATATACACAAACATTGTATGTAAATCATTATTTTTATTGTGTGCATAAACTAATCCCAAAAAGTTATTGTGTGCATGCCACGTAAGCAGTCAACGGGTCAACGTGAAAGTGGTGACCGGCTAACTTCTTACCCGGTAACTTTTGTTTACTATGGGACTCTTGAACAAGTTTCCTGAATACAATAAAACAAACCTAGAGTTCGTGCACACAATAACTTTTTGGGATTAGTTAACTGCATTCCGGCGCACTTAGCCCTTTTCTTTGTCTTAGTCCTTTTTTGATTTTGATATTTTTTTTTAGATATGTTTTTTATTAGCATTTTTTTTCTTTTTGTTTTTTCCCATTACATGATTATTTACTTATTTTTTTGGTTTTGCTTTTTTAGATATGTGATCCTTGTGCTCCCTGCTCATCCGCTTAAGCTCATTTACTAACGTTATACAAGGCTAAGGTGAGTTCGTAGCCCCTTCTTTTATATGATTTGGGGTGGAAAGTGTACTTGTTGTAAACGTTGTCGGTAGATTGATCGTTATGATATGGAATAAGATGTAGGAACTTTGCATGATAGTGGCCTTAACGTATGGTTAGAATAATGTATATGTTATGCATGTGTGATGTGTATGTATGTATGTATAGCCCGTTGTGGTCACGTTTGGCTCGTCATAGTCACGTTAATTATGGCCCGTTGTGGTCACATTTGGTTCGTCATAGTCACATTAATTATGGACCGTTGTGGTCACGTTTGGCTCGTCATAGTCACGTTAATTATGGCCCGTAGTGGTCACGTTGAGGCCATGTTTATGGTCACGTTGATGCTGTAATGTTGTTGTTGTTCGATTTAAATGTGTTGATGAACGGTTAGGATACAATGTGATGAATGTGTTGATATGCACTCTTAGAGAGGGTCAATGTTGTAAGTATCCTAACTCTCATGTATTGATAACGGTTGATATCCCGACACTATGATTTTGATTGCTTAAAACCTACGAACTCACCAACTTTATGTTGACGCATTTTAGTACACTTTTCAGGTAACCAAGTTAATCAAAGATGTGATGGATGATTTGCATGGCATTGCTAGGATTTGAGCTTGACTTATGGATCCGTGATTCATTGCTCCCTTGACGGGTTATGCTTAGGATTATTGGCCATCATTTTGGATTGTATTTTTGTAACATTTGATGGTTATGTGCTCCTTATGCATTTTGTGATCCGATGATGTACTTGTACTTGCATTTGAACTTAATTTATGGATTGCCCAATCCTTATTTGCATTTAGCGTTGTCTCTACTTAATTTTCATGTCATGCTGAGCTTTTCTTATAACCCCCATGATTCCGCCTTGTTGGGGTGTTACACCAAAATACCTCTCTTCTTTATTCACTAATTTAAACATCTCTATATAATATATTCATAATACCTTTAATGAAATAATTTACAACATAAACCGCTCAATCCTTAATTAACTATACTACCTCCTTTAACATCAATTTATTTTACATTAACCACCCATCACCGCCGCCACTACTGTAACATTCGTGAAATTTGACTTTCGTTGACCGGTAATTTTGTACACATCCGACTAATTAATATTTAATTAATTAGTATATGATCGAATTTAGTTGTGATTTAATTATGTTCAAGGTGTACGTATACATGTATATGAATTAATGATCGTTTTTAAATTGTATTCGCATGGTATTCGAAGTTAATTGATTTCTTTAGTCGGATGTTCGATATTTGTTGATGATTTCATTTACTAGTTATGTGAATGTGGACTATCCATGGGCATGGTTCTTGACCCATGACCCATTTGATTGACCCAACCCTATCTCCCTCCCAAGTCTTCCCCTCCTCTCCACCAATCACCTCATTCTATCCATATCTCTCTCTCTCTCTTAAATGCAAGAACACCAACTATCTCTCCCTCTCTCTCTCTAAATTAAATTCACCAAATTAAATGTTCCAAGCTAGATTTTGTTAGGGTTTTGCATCATCATCATCATTTATACATCATATCAAAAGATTGGGTCTTGAAGTGCAATAAATAGCTTAAATCGGGTTAAATTCGGGTTCATCATAGTGGCTCGTGTTTTTCATCTTTGGCTGCTGCTGCTCAAACCGTTCAGGTTCCACCGTCTGACACGCTCCTCTTGGCGTCTGGGACGCTACCTGTTAACTTGTGGCATCTCATACGGTGTGACCACCGTATGAGACGGTGGTCTGGAAGTGTCAATAAGGCTTTACGCCACCCAGACGGTCAAATCTTCTGTAAGACGGTGGAAATCATGCACCTAGACGCTGAAATTCGCTTAACCAGTGCACCGTGCGAGACGGTGGGTCTCACCGTCTGAGACGCCAAGCCACATTTGGCTGACCGTTTCATACGCTTCATCCACCGTGTGCCACGCCCACCCAGCTTCTGACCACCGTGCAGGGCGGTGCACAGTGGCGTCTGGGACGCTGCTGTGCATCTTCGGTTTTTCTGTTTCATCTAGCTCGACCAAGCGTGTCCTTGGATCGATTCAAGATAACCGTTGCACTTTTGTTTGGTCTCCCTAGTGTCTTAATTGAACCTTGAGAGTCGTTTAAAGATGAGAGACCAACCTAGGGTTTCACTTCACTTGGAATATCCCTAGAAACGTGTCAATTAATATATGTATTGATACATATGCAATATGATGATAGGTCGTGGACACTTGGCTATCAATTGAAGTTTGTAGATTCATATTAACTCATCGTAGCCGAGCAAAGGTGAGTTCGTAGCCCCTTTTCTTGTATGACTTTGGGGTGAAAAGTGTACTTGTGTTCGTTTATGCTTTCGTGATCGTTCTATGCTCGTTTAATTATCATATCAAGATTTTATATAAACGTTTGTTGATTTAGTTAAGGTATATGTGTTTTATGTTCGTATATATGATCGTTTGGCTATTTAGCCAAGGTTACAAGATCGTTATGGTTACAAGATCGATTGGTTATGTTCGGTTGGTTACTTGACCACGGTTACAAGTTCGGTATATGTTCGTTTGGTTAACCAAGGTTACAAGTTCGTTGTATGATCAGTATGTTCGTTATGTGGTCGTTTATTGACCGAATCACGGTTAAACGGTTGTTATCCCGACACGTATTTCTTATTGTCAAAACCTACGAACTCACTAACTTTATGTTGACGCATTTTAGTACACTTTTCAGGTAATCAAGTGAATTGAAGGCCTGATAGATGATTGCATTGCATGTGATAGGATTGAGCTTGGACTTTTGTGGATCCGTGATTCATTGCACCCATTTGTGGGTTATGCCTAGGATCGTTAGGCATCATTTGATCTATTTTTTTGTAAACTATTGATGGTGTTGTGCTCCTTGTGCATTATTTGATCCGATACTTGTATTTGTACTTGAATTATGTATGGATTGCTCTAATCCTTGAATGCATTTAGTTGTCTCTACTTAATTTCCATGTCACGCTGAGCTTTTCTTTTAATGCCCCATATTTTCGCCTTGTTGGGGTGTTACAAAATGGTATCAGAGCCGTGGTTGTAGAGAATTAGGTGGAATGACCTAGACTATAACCATTGCATAAACACTTCATATTTAGCTTGCATGATAGGAAATTATGTGTGCAACGTGGTTTGTTTGGAATGTGTGGATTTGTTTGATCGGAGTTCGTAGAGTGTTGATAAACTTGTTAATTGATGATCGTAATAATGTCGGGATACACCGTGAATTGTTGGATCGTTGTGATGAATGTTGATGTGTGGAATCTTGGAATCCATTAATTATTTGTCCCTAGCAAAGTGAAACGATGGCATTAGCGGAAGTATGACACTCGGTAATCATAGAGGAGCCTGATCAACGAATCTATGATTACCCTATGTCATATGGAAGCTAATGATCTCGTGGATTGCGCATTGCGGATGATGTATAGTAGGTAACCCGGTGTGTCTAATGGGTGTTGGTTGGGTGGAGGGTTAGCCGCTGGTACACCCTGTATACATACCCGACTAATACTCAGAGGGCATAACGGAACCGAGTCCTGACATCCATTCAATATATTAACGGTGTGGAGGGTTAGCCGATGGTACACCCTGTATATGACTTGATATGATGTTAATTGATTTGTGATTGTGACTTGACCCCCCTTCTATATGATGTTAATTGATTTGTGATTGTGTTGTGATTGTGAATTGTATGATCGACGAAGCCTTAGATTATTGCCATGATAATACCCCCGTAGAGATAATTATATTCATGCAATGATTTATAAGGGTTTAATGTGGAAATTGTGTGTTACTTGGAGGTCGAATTTGATATTCGTGTGTGAATTGTGTGACTTAACTCGTTAATCTAACACGTGTGTTCAGGAAAGATGCTTAGGCCAATGAGAGCTAACACTAACTATAGGCGTCAAAATGAGCAAGAAGAACCGATTGTTCAAGAGAATCAAGGTGGAAATCGTGGCGGTAGAGGTGGTAGAGGTGGTAGGGGTAATCGAGGAGGTCGTGGTGGCCGAGGTGGCCGGGGTGGTGCCAATCCCCCGGTAAGAACCGAGGTCATCACTCAAGCTCTCAATGAGCTTATGCCGGAACTTGTGGCCTGAATCTCGGCGGCCATGGATAGGAATGAACAAGAAGAACCGGAAGATGAAGCGGTTCATGTTGAAAATGAAGATGTGAATGTGAATGGTGAAGAAAATGGAGGAGAAGGTTTTGTTCAACAAAGAGTCAACAACAATGCTTACCGTCAAGGTTGCATTTTCAAAGATTTCAAAGCTTGTGGGGCTCCAGAATGGAAGGGAGAAGGTGGGGCCACCGGTTGCTTGGAGTGGCTAGAGAAGATTGAAGCCGTGATCCCTAGAAGTGGATGTACTCTTGACCAAAGAGTTTCCCACGCCACCGGCATGTTAGGTGTCGATCCACTTGAATGGTGGAATGTGGAAGTGGATGCTTTGGGAATTGACTTTGCTAACTCCATTCCTGGGAGAATTTCAAACAAATGATCATTGCCAAGTATTGCCCACCTCATGAAATGAGGAATTTGCAAGAGGAATTCACTAGCCTCACCATGAAAGGAGCCGATCATGTGGGGTACACTCGCCGTTTTGGCCAACTTTCTAGGCTCATACCCCACTTGGTTAGACCCGAAGAACGCAAAGTGGAGAAGTATGTGGTTGGTTTGCCCCATAAGGTGAGAGTACTTGTTTTTTACCCAACCATGCCACTAACTATCAATGAAGCCATCACTCGAACCGCTAGTGTCACCATGGAGCTTGTGAAAGGTGGTGAACTAGGAAAGAATGATAGTAAGAGGAAGGATGTGCCCGAATCTAGTTGCACAAAGAGAGACGAGAGGCATCACAACAAGAAGCCAATTAGAGGTGGAAGAGTGTTTGCGGCGGTTGTGCCGTCAAGGGAAGCTAACACCGGGGCTATGCCTTTATGCCCCCGGTGTAGTCGTCATCATAGGCCCAATGTTCGGTGTGATGCTTGTTTTCATTGTAATCAATTGGGCCATATATCAAGAATGTGTCCTAACAATCCTCGTGCCGCTCCTTTGAATCCTATGCCTCTCCATGTTCGATATCCTCCGATGGCCCGGGGTAATTGTTACGAGTGTGGTAGTCAAGACCACTACCATAATAGGTGCCCTAACCTCATTGGCCAACAAGTTCAAGTGACCGTGCACCCGAATCAATTGCAAATCGCCGGTCCCAATCAAAATCGAGGACAACAAGGCCAACAACAACAACAAGCTCCTCAACAACAACTAGCACCCCGTGGAAGAGCTTTTGCCGTGAATGTGGTCGAGGCTCGTGTGGACCCCAATGTGGTGGCATGTACTTTTCTTCTCAATCACCAATATGCTACCGTGTTATTTGTCACACCCCATTATAGCGGAAATATAGGGTTAACAAAAAATTGTGTACTTATCAGAAGGTAAATAGAGATTACATCTATTAATCCAAATACAAGTCTATTACAAGTATAATCGTTCAGATGTGGATCCCAATACACGGATACAAACTATCCTCAATTGGAAATGGGTCCACTTAATACAATAATAACATTTGGACAACTAAGTACAATTAGGACTAATAAAACGATAGTCCTCAGAGGTCTGACGCTAATTGTACGTCCAATGTTCAAAAGATGGCTTCACGAAGTCATATACGCTTCCAATACTTACTGTTGGTTACCTGAAAAGCATGAAATTTGAGAGGATCAACTATCGAAATAGTTGGTGAGTTTACAGAATGTTTGACCAAGTTTATTCGTCATTGTGAGCACACAATGACTTGTAGTTATTTTCAACAAGACAATCAGAATCCAACACTTGATAATATTTCATAACAAGACAGCCGGGGTCTAAGTCCGACTAAAGCATATGACAGCCGGGAGCCAAGTCCGACAGTATCAGTCACTATGCTACATTGCTTCGCACAGGATTTCCCTCTAAAATGGGGTGCGCACCACAACAATGTTTATGACTAGCATATGACAGCCGGGAAACAACATCCGACAGTATCAGCCAACATGCCTCGCACAGGATTTCCTTCTACTAGTGGGTGCGGACCATAAACAAGACAGTCAAGAACTAAGTCTGACAACACGACCACTAGGGTTCCATAACAATGATAACTACAGGGACAACATTTTAGTTCGTCAAACACAAAGAAACATTTTAATCAGCCATCACACGGCAATTCAACGTCATTTTATCCAACATTTAATAAATGACACGTATACACATTTTCACAGCCTCTAACATGGCAAATTTACTTCAAATGATCTAAGCATCCAAATCACATGGCATACTTACAAAACAATCATTTATTTAACAAATCGTGTATACAATAACACATGTTTTTCAGGCCCAAAGTAAAAGGAAAAGGGCGCCATAAACTCACCTTAGCGATCTAGTGCTAAAAGGTGCAAAGTAGCTCGAGAAGATTCAACAATCAGTTCTCCACGTTATCCAAAACCTATGATATCATTACCAATAATGATGATCAAATCTCTTGACGACGAGTATCCTACGTACAACTACTTAGCTATAGACCCTAGAATGTCGTAACCGAGAACGTGTTTCAAACTTTCATTTTGTTTACCTTTAGTTGGTAAAAATCAATGACATAGTCATTAAAAGTAGTATAAAAATACCATAATGTCAACCCTACAACCTCAACAAGTTGATTTAGCACGATTAAGTCAAGTCATAAGTCCCTAAACACATTTTCAACTTAAATGAGTGTGAACAAGACGCATTCGACTTGACCCTTTTAGAAATGAGAGAAGTCTCGTACAAGAAGAGTGTTATTACTAGAAACTAGACTCTCTTACGATTCCAACGATAGGTCATAAGACTTAATTGGAGTCACGGATCAAAAGTTATTAACATTTGAAAATTGACGCGCAAAATTTTACAAGGGGTATCCACTGCGCCGCAGTGAGCCATTGCCAAGCTCACTGCGCCGCAGTGAGCTAACCACGAACAAAACAGGCCCTAGCCACTGCGCCGCAGTGGGGCTAACCCATGCCACTGCGCCGCAGTGGCCAAATTCTGAACCAGAAGCAGTAGCTGCAGTTTATGCAGGAAAACCAAACCCAAAACCCTTCAAACTCGACCCAAATCAATCCAAAACGATTTGTAGGAGCTTGTAACCCATTTTGAAGCATAACTAAACATTATAAACCATAAATACACATAACCCAACCCATAATTTCATCCATAACATCATCGAATCTTCCGAAACGATCAAATCAAACCAAAACCCTATTTAAACCCTAATTCCATTTTAAGTTGTTTTAGGCCATGTAAAAACTCGAAATGACTAGAAAAGAGTAAGTAAACATAAATAGGCGCAAAAGGGATGATTTAGACTTACCAAAAATTGATGTTCTTGAAGATAGTTGAAGAATATGTAGATGAAGATGATGATGATGATATAACTTCAAATGATATAGCCTTAAGATCTTTCAATCCTTCCTTTGCCAAAAACTAGATTTTTGATGATGATAAGAGATTGAGAGAGTTTTAGATTGAAGAGTATTTGTGAAGTGTGTGTGTGTGGTGTGTGTTTGGATCGACCAGGGAGAAAGAAAAAGGGGGGAAGGGCTTTGTTGGCCTATTTCCCTCCTCTCAGACTCAAATCAGTCCATGTGGCTTCATTTGGGATATTTTAGTATCCCCTAATTTGGTAAAATGCTTACAATTAAATACCGTTTGTCTAAAAGATTAAGATGTAAAGTAAAGGTATTTTCCCTTCGTCTCATTTTAGTTAAGACAAGTAAATAAAATTAAATAAACTAAACTTTTAGAAATATTTAGTTTAGACAGTCTATTTACTGTTCAATTATAACATTTAAATCTTTATTTAACGTTATTTTAAGACTCGGCATTCGTCTAAATAGCTAATAGTCTACGTCATAAGGATACGTCTAATTGAACTATATCAAATGTTCAATTAACTAATAATTTATACGTCATAATCTCTAAATTAGACGAAATTATAATAATGATCGAGATTAGGACTAACCCGTTGTTAATAAATTACGAGTTGTCACATTATTTTACTCCGGAGCCGATTATAGTCTCATTTCAAATGATTTCATTCCGTTGATCGATGCTAGTCTTAGCCCTTTGTCGTATTACTTTGAGCTTGAAATGGTAAATGGTGGATTGTCTAGGATTAGCCAAGTTGTTCGTGATTGTGTGTTAGAATTATGTGACCACCCATTCTACATAAACTTAATGCCTTTTGACATCGGTAGTTTTGACGTGATCGTGGGTATGGATTGGTTGTCGGCTATGAACGCGGTGATCGATTGTGGTAATAGGGTAGTGAGGATACCTTTAGAAAACGGGGAAGAATTAGTGGTCCAAGGTAAGACAACCGCGCCATGGGAAGGGAAGGTTTATAATGTGAACGTTACTAAAGTTGAATTGAAAACCGTGCCCGTAGTTAAGGACTTTGCGGATGTATTCCCGGATGACCTATCGGGTTTACCTCCATCTCGTGAACTTGACTTTCGTATCAATCTTATTCCTAATGCCTCTCCCGTGGCCAAAGCGCCTTACCGCTTAGCCATGACCGAAATGCAAGAGTTAGCTGCCCAACTCAAAGAACTCCAAGACAAGGGTTTCATTCGCCCTAGCCAATCGCCTTGGGGCGCACCGGTTTTGTTTGTCAAGAAGAAAGATGGGTCGTTTCGAATGTGTATTGATTATAGAGAATTGAATAAGTTGACGGTGAAGAATCGTTATCCTCTTCCTAGGATTGACGATTTATTTGACCAACTTCAAGGTGCTCAATATTTTTCTAAGATTGATTTAAGGTCGGGTTACCATCAATTGAGGGTCCATGAAGACGACATTCCAAAGACTACTTTCCGAACAAGATATGGGCACTTTGAATTTACGGTGATGCCTTTTGGGTTGACAAATGCACCGGCGGTGTTCATGGATTTGATGAACCGGGTGTGTCGGCCCTACTTAGACCAATTTGTCATTGTCTTTATCGATGACATCCTTATTTACTCTAAAACGAAGGAAGACCATGCCGAGCATTTAAAGCAAGTGTTGGAGTTACTTCGGGGAGAAAAGTTGTATGTCAAAGTTCTCAAAATGTGAATTTTGGCTAGAAGAGGTCCATTTCCTTGGTCACGTGGTGAGCAAGGAGGGTATTCATGTGGACCCTAGTAAGATCAAAGCGGTTAAGAATTGGAGACGGCCCGAAACGCCGACTGAGATTCGCCAATTTCTTGGGTTGGCGGGTTATTATAGGAGGTTTATTGAGGGCTTCTCAAAAATCGCCCAACCCTTGACCTTGTTGACACAACGGGAAAGGAGGTTTGATTGGGGTGATAAGCAAGAGCGGGCCTTCCAATTACTTAAAGACAAGTTATGTGATGCACCAATCTTGAGCTTGCCCGATGGACCCGATGACTTTGTCGTGTATTGTGATGCTTCCGGGCAAGGCTTAGGATGTGTTTTGATGCAACGTGGCAAGGTGATTGCATATGCATCTAGACAATTGAAATTGCACGAGAAGAATTATCCAACACATGACTTGGAGTTGGGAGCAGTCGTGTTTGCTTTGAAGTGTTGGAGGCACTACTTGTATGGCACCAAAAGTGTGATCTATACCGATCACAAAAGCCTACAACACATTTTTGATCAAAGCGAGTTGAATATGAGGCAACGGAGGTGGCTAGAGCTTTTTAGTGATTATGATTGTGTTATCCGGTACCACCCGGGTAAAGCCAATGTTGTAGCCGATGCCTAGAGCCGGAAGGAACGTGTACATCCAAGAAAAATTAGAGCCATGAGTTTCACCGTGCAAAGAAGTGTTCGTGACACCATTATTGAAGCACAAAGAATGGCTACCTTACCAGAAAACTTCATCAACGAAGCATTGCATGGCTTGGAAGAACAATTTGATTGGAAGGACGATGATGGGTTGTACTTTGTGGATCGATTATGGATTCCCGTCTTTAGGGGTCTAAGATTGAAGTTGATGAACGAAGCCCATAAGTCGGCATACTCGGTTCACCCGGGATCCGACAAGATGTATTTTGGGATGAGGGATTTGTATTGGTGGTCGGGGATGAAGAAGGATATTGCTAGGTATGTTAGTGAATGCATTACGTGTTTGCAAGTAAAGGCCGACCACAAGAAACCACCTGGTTTGCTAGTTCAACCGAGAACACCGGTGTGGAAATGGGAAGAAATTGCTATGGACTTCATCACGAAGTTACCAAGAACGAGTAGTGGTCGGGACACCATTTGGGTGATAGTTGACCGGTTGACTAAGTCGGCTCACTTCTTAGCCATCCGGGAAGATGATAAATTTGACACCATGGCATGCTTGTACATCAAGGAGGTGATATCCAAACATGGGATGCCGATTTCCATTATAACCGATCGGGATGCCCGATTTACTTCAAAGTTTTGGAAGGCGTTCCAAAAAGCAATGGGTACTCGTCTTGATATGAGTACGGCGTTCCACCCCCAAATCGATGGTCAAAGTGAAAGAATGATTCAAACGCTTGAAGATATGTTAAGGGCTTGTGCCATCGAATTTGGTGGCAATTGGGACATGCATTTACCGTTGGTCGAATTCTCCTATAATAATAGTTACCATGCTAGTATCCAAATGGCTCCATTTAGGGCCTTGTATGGGAGAAATTGTAGGTCGCCTTTAGCTTGGGCGGAAGTTAGTGAAAGCCAACTCATTGGGCCCGAAATCGTCATTGAAACGACTAAGGTGATCTCGCAAATTAAAGAGAAGTTGAGAGTGGCCCGGGAAAGACAATTGAAGTATGCTAATGTGAGAAGAAGACCCCTCGAGTTTGAAGTGGGTGATTTTGTTTTGTTGAAGGTGTCTCCATGGAAGGGTGTGGTTCATTTTGTGAAGCGTGTCAAGTTAGGGCCAAGGTATATTGGCCCGTTCAAGATCTTGGAGCGTATTGGCCCGGTTGCTTATCGTTTGGAGCTCCCTCAAAATTTGAGTGGGGTTCATAATGTGTTTCATGTTTGTAATCTTAGGAAGTGTTTGGCGGATCCATCGCTCCATGTGCCTCTTGAAGAAATCCGGGTAGACAAAACGTTAAAGTTTGTAGAAGAACAGGTAGAGATACTTGATCGTCAAACTAAAAGGTTAAAGAATACTCGGTATACGATCGTCAAGGTTAGATGGAAAGCTAGGCGCGGACCCGAGTTCACTTGGGAACGTGAAGAATCTATGAGGGCCAAGTATCCTCATTTGTTTAGTGACTAGGGTTCGTCGAATTTCGGGACGAAATTCCTTTAACGGGGGAATAATGTAACATTCGTGAAATTTGACTTTCGTTGACCCGGTAATTTTGTACACATCCGACTAATTAATATTAATTAATTAGTATATGATCGAATTTAGTTGTGATTTAATTATGTTCAAGGTGTACGTATACATATATATGAATTAATGATCGTTTTAATTAAATTGTATTCGCATGGTATTCGAAGTTAATTGATTTCTTTAGTCAGATGTTCGATATTTGTTGATGATTTCATTTACTAGTTATGTGAATGTGGACTATCCATGGGCATGGTTCTTGACCCATGACCCATTTGATTGACCCAACCCTATCTCCCTCCCAAGTCTTCCCCTCCTCTCCACCAATCACCTCATTCTATCCATATCTCTCTCTCTCTCTTAAATGCAAGAACACCAACTATCTCTCCCTCTCTCTCTCTAAATTAAATTCACCAAATTAAATGTTCCAAGCTAGATTTTGTTAGGGTTTTGCATCATCATCATCATTTATACATCATATCAAAAGATTGGGTCTTGAAGTGCAATAAATAGCTTAAATCGGGTTAAATTCGGGTTCATCACTTTAGTGGAAGATTTTGGTAAGTAAATGCATCCCAAATTCATCATTTATTATTATTAAACTTGTTTTGAGTCAAACCCCTCAAGTCCTTGGTCAAATTCGGATTTATCACTTTAGTGGAAGATTTTGGTAAGTAAATGCATCCCAAATTCATCATTTATTATTATTAAACTTGTTTTGAGTCAAACCCCTCAAGTCCTTGGTCAAATTCGGATTTAGTGCACTCCTAGGTCAAACTAGGGTTTCTAGTTATCAAGAATTGGGTCAACTTCAATTAAAAGCTTGATTAATGTTTTGAAATGAAATTGTGGAATGGGTTATGCTCATTTATGTCAAAACATGTTATTTAAACTATAAATGAGTCTTAGATCATTCCAAAACCGAAATTAGGTCAAATTTATGGTTCTTGGATAATCGAAACGGGTCACATGCAATTTAGGTAAGACTTTGATGTAATGGAACGAATTCATGTAATAATCCATATTAAAATATGTTTATGTAAACGTAATTATCTGTCAAAATGAGCTTGGAGGCTAAACGAACCGAATTAGGGTTTTGAGCCATTGTGGCTCGTGTTTTTCATCTTTGGCTGCTGCTGCTCAAACCGTTCAGGTTCCACCGTCTGACACGCTCCTCTTGGCGTCTGGGACGCTACCTGTTAACTTGTGGCGTCTCATACGGTGTGACCACCGTATGAGACGGTGGTCTGGAAGTGTCAATAAGGCTTTACGCCACCCAGACGGTCAAATCTTCTGTAAGACGGTGGAAATCATGCACCTAGACGCTGAAATTCGCTTAACCAGTGCACCGTGCGAGACGGTGGGTCTCACCGTCTGAGACGCCAAGCCACATTTGGCTGACCGTTTCATACACTTCATCCACCGTGTGCCACGCCCACCGAGCTTCTGACCACCGTGCAGGGCGGTGCACAGTGGCGTCTGGGACGCTATTGTGCATCTTCGGTTTTTCTGTTTCATCTAGCTCGACCAAGCGTGTCCTTGGATCGATTCAAGATAACCGTTGCACTTTTGTTTGGTCTCCCTAGTGTCTTAATTGAACCTTGAGAGTCGTTTAAAGATGAGAGACCAACCTAGGGTTTCACTTCACTTGGAATATCCCTAGAAACGTGTCAATTAATATATGTATTGATACATATGCAATATGATGATAGGTCGTGGACACTTGGCTATCAATTGAAGTTTGTAGATTCATATTAACTCATCGTAGCCGAGCAAAGGTGAGTTCGTAGCCCCTTTTCTTGTATGACTTTGGGGTGAAAAGTGTACTTGTGTTCGTTTATGCTTTCGTGATCGTTCTATGCTCGTTTAATTATCATATCAAGATTTTATATAAACGTTTGTTGATTTAGTTAAGGTATATGTGTTTTATGTTCGTATATATGATCGTTTGGCTATTTAGCCAAGGTTACAAGATCGTTATGGTTACAAGATCGATTGGTTATGTTCGGTTGGTTACTTGACCACGGTTACAAGTTCGGTATATGTTCGTTTGGTTAACCAAGGTTACAAGTTCGTGTGTGAATTGTGAGACTTAACTCGTTAATCTAACACGTGTGTTCAGGAAAGATGCTTAGGCCAATGAGAGCTAACACTAACTATAGGCGTCAAAATGAGCAAGAAGAACCGATTGTTCAAGAGAATCAAGGTAGAAATCATGGCGGTAGAGGTGGTAGGGGTAATCGAGGAGGTCGGGTGGTCGTGGTGGCCGAGGTGGCCGGGGTGGTGCCAATCCCCCGGTAAGAACCGAGGTCATCACTCAAGCTCTCAATGAGCTTATGCCGGAACTTGTGGCCCGAATCTCGGCGGCCATGGATAGGAATGAACAAGAAGAACCGGAAGATGAAGCGGTTCATGTTGAAAACGAAGATGTGAATGTGAATGGTGAAGAAAATGGAGGAGAAGGTTTTGTTCAACAAAGAGTCAACAACAATGCTTACCGTCAAGGTTGCATTTTCAAAGATTTCAAAGCTTGTGGGGCTCCGGAAATGGAAGGGAGAAGGTGGGGCCACCGATTGCTTGGAGTGGCTAGAGAAGATTGAAGCCGTGATCCCTAGAAGTGGATGTACTCTTGACCAAAGAGTTTCCCACGCCACCGGCATGTTAGGTGTCGATCCACTTGAATGGTGGAATGTGGAAGTGGATGCTTTGGGAATTGACTTTGCTAACTCCAATTACTGGGAGAATTTCAAACAAATGATCATTGCCAAGTATTGCCCACCTCATGAAATGAGGAATTTGCAAGAGGAATTCACTAGCCTCACCATGAAAGGAGCCGATCATGTGGGGTACACTCGCCGTTTTGGCCAACTTTCTAGGCTCATACCCCACTTGGTTAGACCCGAAGAACGCAAAGTGGAGAAGTATGTGGTTGGTTTGCCCCATAAGGTGAGAGTACTTGTTTTTACCCAACCATGCCACTAACTATCAATGAAGCCATCACTCGAACCGCTAGTGTCACCATGGAGCTTGTGAAAGGTGGTGAACTAGGAAAGAATGATAGTAAGAGGAAGGATGTGCCCGAATCTAGTGGCACAAAGAGAGACGAGAGGCATCACAACAAGAAGCCAATTAGAGGTGGAAGAGTGTTTGCGGCGGTTGTGCCGTCAAGGGAAGCTAACACCGGGGCTATGCCTTTATGCCCCCGGTGTAGTCGTCATCATAGGCCCGATGTCCGGTGTGATGCTTTTTTTCATTGTAATCAATTGGGCCATAAATCAAGAATGTGTCCTAACAATCCTCGTGCCGCTCCTTTGAATCCTATGCCTCTCCATGTTCGATATCCTCCGATGCCCGGGGTAATTGTTACGAGTGTGGTAGTCAAGACCACTACCGTAATAGGTGCCCTAACCTCATTGGCCAACAAGTTCAAGTGACCGTGCACCCGAATCAATTGCAAATCGCCGGTCCCAATCAAAATCGAGGACAACAAGGCCAACAACAACAACAAGCTCCTCAACAACAACTAGCACCTCGTGGAAGCTTTTGCCGTGAATGCGGCCGAGGCTCGTGTGGACCCCAATGTGGTGGCATGTACTTTTCTTCTCAATCACCAATATGCTACCGTGTTATTTGACTCCGGGGCCGATTATAGTCTCATTTCAAATGATTTCATTCCGTTGATCGATGCTAGTCTTAGCCCTTTGTCGTATTACTTTGAGCTTGAAATGGTAAATGGTGGATTGTCTAGGATTAGCCAAGTTGTTCGTGATTGTGTGTTAGAATTATGTGACCACCCATTCTACATAAACTTAATGCCTTTTGACATCGGTAGTTTTGACGTGATCGTGGGTATGGATTGGTTGTCGGCTATGAACGCGGTGATCGATTGTGGTAATAGGGTAGTGAGGATACCTTTAGAAAACGGGGAAGAATTAGTGGTCCAAGGTGAGACAACCGCGCCATGGGAAGGGAAGGTTTATAATGTGAACATTACCAAAGTTGAATTGAAAACTGTGCCCGTAGTTAAGGACTTTGCGGATGTATTCCCGGATGACCTACCGGGTTTGCCTCCATCTCGTGAACTTGACTTTCGTATCAATCTTGTTCCTAATGCCTCTCCCGTGGCCAAAGCGCCTTACCGCTTAGCCATGACCGAAATGCAAGAGTTGGTCGCCCAACTCAAAGAACTCCAAGACAAGGGTTTCATTCGCCCTAGCCAATTAACACCACCACAAAGATCCGGCCACCCTATTAACACCACCACAAAGTTCCGGCCACCGGATCACTACAACCACCACAAAGATCCGGCCACCCCACCACCACCATCACCACCTACCTTCACAAAATAACAAACCTTAATTCATAAATAGCTAGCACATAGAAAAAGATAAAGATGGAGAGATGATTATTGTTGATATTGTTTCCGGATCTAATGATCCCACCTTTGTAACCGGATTTGCAAACAAAAAACAAAAAGGGTAAGGTTATTGATTTTAATAATGTAAACTTTAATGATATTATAATCAGATCTAAAGATCCAATCTTCGTAACTGGATTTATTGATTTTTGTTAGAGAAAAAGGTGATTGATTTATGTATTGAAGGATATACCTGGTAATTAGGGATAAGAAATTGATGATGATAAACCATAAACTAATGATGATGATGATTTGGTATGGTGGATTTTAAGAGCAATTATTGTATGTATATAGTGATTGTTACAGTGTGTATATAGCGATGATGGTGATGATCTGGATTGTATGTATATAGCAACTGATACAGTGTGGGTTGTATGTATTTAGGTAAAATAAAACAAGTATTAAGGTAAAACAAATAAAACAATAGGTTTCACTTCACTGAAAATTATCGTGCATCATGAAAATCATCATACATCAATTGCTTCGTGAATCTTCGTGCATCAATTTAACCATGATCTAAGGGTCAAGATCTTGTCCTATTTGTTTTACTTTAATACTTGTTTTACAATATCCAACCCCTATATATATAATATATATATAGATGTTCTGCTGATGATCTGGTTGTATTTATCATCAATATATATATATTTATATATATTTTTTATTTAGTTGTATATATATATTAGGTACCATGCTAGTATAAATAAAAGAAATATATCTGTCTCCATCGAGATTGTCTCCATTGTTCCTGCCCAATTTTTGGTCAACGAGTCAGAGGGTCAAGAGGCAGACGTGGCAAAGTGACATGGCAAAATAGTCAACAGTCAAAGTAAAACACACACAAAACTGGTGCCACGTGTATTTTTAAAAACCGGATAGTGGTTTTCGTCATCGCAATAGGTGGAATTTACACACACTTGTATTATATTAGAGAGAGATTTTAGTTTGTACTTAGTAGGAAAAGTTTTGAAGTAAGTAGCCTATTTAATATACGGAAAAAAGGTTCATAAAATAAGTTTAAACACAAATCGTGCCTGACGGATAAGTATTAAAACCTAGAAGTAAACAAGGGCATATTGTCGCCTTTGTGTACGCTTTTGCTTGTAGATTTCATAAAAAAAGCGACAAAATCATCCAACCGATCATCCAAAAAAATCCCCAATTTCATCACCCCCAAATTCCAACCAAAATTAGGGTTTTACAGAGCAATCTAATTACAAATCACACACATACAAATCATGGGGCGTATATCTATAGAATCAGCGAAAACAGTGTTGGAAGTCGCTGAGGTGGCATTTAAAGCCGTCGAATTTTCGAATCACCATCACCTCCCTCACCGCAAATCAAGCCCAAAATCTCAAGAATCGGAATTGGAAGAATTGAGGATGGAGAATGAACGTCTTAGAGATTTACTCCAACAGAATCTTAAACTTCTTCAGAATATTTCTGAGTCTCCTTGCTTATTAGATGATTGCCCCCCTGATGTATGTTCCCCTTTTTTCTTATATAAAATATTACAAAAGTTATATAAAAAAATATAGATAATAAAATAGAGATATAACCAATGGGGTGAAACCCCAGTGGTACCGCCATCATGTGACCACATGGGCCCACAGATGAAGGCTAGAGGTCATAGGTTCAAACTTGGTACCGCCATCATGTGACCACATGGGCCCACAGATGAAGGCTAGAGGTCATAGGTTCAAAACTTGCCAAAGGCAAGTGGAGAAACTATATCTTGTGATCCCATGTGTGAGAATGGTGACTTACCGGGCATGAGTTCTATGCGGTGTGCGCTCTGGGTACCAAAACGGTACATGGGACCAGAGGTTCCCACCCATTTACCCTTTTTTATATATAGATATATATATATATAGATACATCATACATATATAGATATAATATATATATATATATAGATATAGATGAATTGTTTAATTATTGTTATTGTGAGAGTAATTTTCTTAAGAATCTTCGCATGTAGATTGAGATGACATAAATTTATTATTAGTAAGAATAAATATACATACATACATACATATATTTAGGGGAAAGATAATTAGAGTACAAACAATTCAAAAAGTACAAGGGGATCAATCCTGGCCGTCCGATTAAGGGCTCAGATCAAGCCTTTCTCCTCCTTATTCTCCTTCTCCGGCTACTGTGTCACCTTCTTCTCCGGCGAGACTGCCGCCGCCAGCCACCACCTCCTTCTTCTCCGGCGAGACAACCACCGCCACCACCATCATCTCCGACCACCCCAACCACAGCGCCGGCGCCGGCAGCAAGGGCTTCGCCCGTACCGTATCAAACCGCCACCATCTCTTGGATCGCCGCCCATCAAATCCATACGATTCCCATATGCGTCCGGTGACAACCAGTTTAGAATGGATGAGGGCAACGCCCGTACCGTATCCACCGGAAAACGAAACTGATGATTGCCGGAGATGTCGCCGGAGGTGGTGGCGGTGGTTGTCTCGCCGGAGAAGAAGGAAGAAGGAGGAGGAGGTGGCTGGCGGCGGCAGTCTCGCCGGAGAAGAAGGAAGAAGGAGGAAGAAGATGCTTGATCCAACGGTGGAGATTGATCCCCTTGTACTTTTTGGATTGCTTGTACTCTATTTAACCCACCCCTATTTAGGGGAAAGATAATTAGAGTACAAGCAATACAAAAAGTACAAGGGGATCAATCCTGGCCGTCCGATAAGGGCTCAAATCAAGCCTTCCTCCTCCTTCTTCCTCCTTCTCCGGCTGCTGTGTGACCTTCTTCTCCGGCGAGACAGCCGCCGCCAGTCACCTCCTCCTTCTTCTCCGGCGAGACAGCCGCCGCCAGCCACCACCTCCTTCTTCTCCGGCGAGACAACCACCGCCACCACCATCATCTCCGACCACCCCAACCACAGCGCCGGCGCCGGCAGCAAGGGCTTCGCCCGTACCGTATCAAACCGCCACCATCTCTTGGATCGCCGCCCATCAAATCCATACGATTCCCATATGCGTCCGGTGACAACCAGTTTAGAACGGATGAGGGCAACGCCCGTACCGTATCAAACCGCCACCATCTCTTGGATCGCCGCCCATCAAATCCATACGATTCCCATATGCGTCCAGTGACAACCAGTTTAGAACGGATGAGGGCAACGCCCGTACCGTATCCACCCGAAAACGAAACTGATGATTGCCGGAGATGTCGCCGGAGGTGGTGGCGGTGGTTGTCTCGCCGGAGAAGAAGGAAGAAGGAGGAAGAAGATGCTTGATCCAACGGTGGAGATTGATCCCCTTGTACTTTTTGGATTGCTTGTACTCTATTTAACCCACCCCTATTTAGGGGAAAGATAATTAGAGTACAAACAATTCAAAAAGTACAAGGGGATCAATCCTGGCCGTCCGATCAAGGGCTCAGATCAAGCCTTCCTCCTCCTTCTTCCTCCTTCTCCGGCTGCTGTGTCACCTTCTTCTTCTCCGGCGAGACTGCCGCCGCCAGCCACCACCCTTCTTCTCCGGCGAGACAACCACCGCCACCACCATCATCTCCGACCACCCCAACCACAGCGCCGGCGCCGGCAGCAAGGGCTTCGCCCGTACCGTATCAAACCGCCACCATCTCTTGGATCGCCGCCCATCAAATCCATACGATTCCCATATGCGTCCAGTGACAACCAGTTTAGAACGGATGAGGGCAACGCCCGTACCGTATCCACCGGAAAACGAAACTGATGATTGCCGGAGATGTCGCCGGAGGTGGTGGCGGTGGTTGTCTCGCCGGAGAAGAAGGAAGAAGGAGGAGGTGGTGACGGTCGCCGGAGAAGAAGGTGGTGGCTGGCGGCGGCAGTCTCGCCGGAGAAGAAGGAAGAAGGAGGAAGAAGATGCTTGATCCAACGGTGGAGATTGATCCCCTTGTACTTTTTGGATTGTTTGTACTCTATTTAACCCACCCCTATAATATATATATATATATATAGGATATATGTATTTCGGCTGATTAGTGTGATGGACCTGCCTGGTTCCCGAAAGAATTAACGAGTTGGTAGTGTTAATCTAGGATTTGGGATTATAGTGCCTACTGTTCGGTAAAGTAAAGCACTTTCAGAGTGTAGCGTGCTGCACACGCGCATAGGAAGCTATGTTGCACGGGAACTGGTACGGGAACGAGAAACGGGTACGGGTACGGGAACGGGAAACGGCAAAACTCAAAAAATCAAGAAACGGGTACGGAAATAAATACATAAAAAAATATATATTAGCATGGTACCCGCGCAATGCGGCGGCGGTGGTGGGGACGACGGTCTAAGTGGTGTCGGTGACGGTATTATTGGTGGTGGCGATGTCAAGTGGTGTATGTTGATGTAAAAGTGATAGTGAAATATTTAGAAGATAAGGGCTTAAAGTATTAATTATTAAAATAAGGATTTAGAGTGTAAATTAATTCAATTAAGAGCAAATTTGGTAATTTATAAAAACTTTTTCCATAGTGGGTATTTATTAAGGGTAATTTAGTACTTTTGCTTATAACTATTTTCTAACACTTTCTAAAAATGGGGGGATTGATAATTATTATAAAGGAGTATAGGTACCCGCGCAATGCGGCGGCGGTGACGGTGACGGCGGTTTAGTGGTGTCGGTGACGGGTGGTGATGACATCGACAATTGGTGTCGAGTGGTAACCGTGTAAGTTGATATAATGGTGATAGTGGAAATATTTTAAAAGATAAGGACTTAGAGTGTAAATTAGCAAGATAAGGTTCTAAAGTGTAAATTAATTCATTAAGGGCAAATTTGGTAATCTCTAATAACCCTTTTCATAGAGGGTGTTTATTAAGGGTAATTTAGTACTTTTGCATCTAACCATTTTCTAACACTTTCTAAAAATAGGGGTTGATAATTATTATAAAGGAGTATAAATATATAATATATATAAATATATATAATAATAACGACTCGTTTTGTGAATTTTTGAATCGCGAGTCGTATCGTAAGAGTCATAAAAATAAAAAATATATAACAAAAATATATAATGTATGTCATTTATTAGAACTCAAATGAATATTTATATTTATTTGTATCACAAAGTCATATGTGGTGAGAAAAGTTAAGGTATCCATCGTGATTTCATATACCACGTCAAATATTGATGAATTAATACAAATGAAATACTTATAAAAAAGAAACTTGGGCCTTCTTATATATAAAATCAAACCTAAAAAGAAAAAGGGCTGAACCCACAAGCATGGGCCTTTCTTTGTATAGAAAAAAATAAAAATAAAAACCCTAACAGACCCACTATAACACATCCGTCCTTTTTCACCTTCCATAGTTCCACCTCCTCCTTCTTCTCAATCACAACCCTAGATCCAGAAAGCATTCATCTTTTTCACCTTCTTTTTCTTCTTCGTTCTGATGATCGGCGGCCCATTATTACTAAATGAAACTTTAAAAAACCGTCCCCAAAACTAGAAACGGTACAAGAAACGCCAGTTGACTTATCGAAGCGGTCAAGGAACGTCCCCATTTTTTTGGAAACGGCCAAGAAACGTCCCCAAGCCGTCCCCGTAGGCGTTTCCGTCCCCGACGAGTTTCCGGTACGGGGTACGGTGCCTTCTGGGCGTTTCCGTGCATCAGAGCTGACTGACTAACCAATCCAACTGGCAATTTCCGACAAATCTTTCCTAACCGTAGCTATCAATCTTTCATCTCTCTAACACTACTTCGTATCTCTGATTCACGGAAACGCCCAGAAGGCACCGTACCCCGTACCGGAAACTCGTCGGGGACGGAAACGCCTACGGGGACGGCTTGGGGACGTTTCTTGGCCGTTTCCAAAAAAATGGGGACGTTCCTTGACCGCTTCGATAAGTCAACTGGCGTTTCTTGTACCGTTTCTAGTTTTGGGGACGGTTTTTTAAAGTTTCATTTAGTAATAATGGGCCGCCAATGATCATAAGGAAGAAGAAAAAGAAGGTGAAAAAGATGAATGCTTTCTGGATCTAGGGTTGTGGTTGAGAAGAAGGAGGTGGAACTATGGAAGGTGAAAAAGGACGGATGTGTTATAGTGGGTCTGTTAGGGTTTTTATTTTTATTTTTTTCTATACAAAGAAAGGCCCATGCTTGTGGGTTCAGCCCTTTTTCTTTTTAGGTTTGATTTTATATATAAGAAGGCCCAAGTTTCTTTTTTTATAAGTATTTCATTTGTATTTATTCATCAATATTTGACGTGGTATATGAAATCACGATGGATACCTTAACTTTTCTCACCACATATGACTTTGTGATACAAATAAATATAAATATTCATTTGAGTTCTAATAAATGACATACATTATATATTTTTGTTATATATTTTTTATTTTTATGACTCTTACGATACGAGTCACGATACGAGTCGCGATTCAAAAATTCACAAAACGAGTCGTATCACGAGTAGTTATATATATATTTTTTTATGTATTTATTTCCGTACCCGTTTCTTGAGTTTTGCCGTTTCCCGTTCCCGTTTCTCGTTCCCGTGCAACATAGTTGGTCAGGCGAAGAAAGCTTTGGGACATTTTGGGTGTTGATTGAGTAAGGAAGTAAATTAGGGTCGTGTGTGTATATCGTTAAAGTTAGTGTTTATTAACTTAACAGTTGTATGTATAGATGTAGTTAATATACAGACTTCTTTATTGTGTTCCTGCAGCTGCACGCTCGTATTATGGATACTGTGGAATCTCCAAAGTTCTTGAGCCAGCTCAAGACCTTCAGTAACGATTCGGTTGACGGAATTCCTGGTAAGTTCTGTCTTGAGAATGCCTCGGGTTAATGCTGTAGGAATTTGTTCACCTCGTTGTGTGCTTACACTCGTCTTTTCAACCTGGTGGAATTAAAGGGGTCAAACACAGAGATACCCTGATTGATTGTTTTGCCAAATATTGATTACATTTTGTGGCTTTTATCTTGCTAGCAATGGATCTTAATATGGATGAAATTCTAATCAATGTTGGTGGTAAAGAACCAAGTATGTGGATTTGGGTTTCTGAAGAAATGGTACATGGTAAAGCTGAAGAGAAAAGTGGGATTGATAATGAAAATTATGTAGTTATCAACGAGGAACAGGTGGTCGACGGCATTGCCAACTTTATGGCTAGATGTGTTCTGTTAAACCCAAAAGCTAAGGTATAAGACAACCATATACTTGTTGATTTTTTGGAAATTATTCACAAGTCATTATTGTCATTTTCTCATGTTCCATATATTTTTTGAATTGCAGAATTTGACACCTGAAGAAATGCAGAAGAGTAAGTTTGTAATTTATTTTTAATCCTTAAAATTTTGTGTAATTGCAAGTTTTCATTTATATTAAAGCCTCTTCCAAACTCAGGAAGTCGCATAGAATAGCAAGTTATTTTGTAAACCATTGTTGACTACTTGTTTTCTTTAGGATCCTTTAATCTTATTTTACATTATAAAAAATGTAACTAGAATGCAAGCAATAGATCTATGATCTAATTGTCTCAGACTCCCAGTTGCTTTTAGATTAAATATACCCACTTTTGACCCAAACCCGCCAAGAAGTTAGTGTCATCAGTTCTTAATTTCTGATTTAGATTCGAGTATAGTATGTTTATACTTTAATTTTTGAACTTGCAGAGCTGACCAAGGCATTGGCTGGCATGAGCAAGTTTGAGAAGGTGATGGAAGTCTGGCATTGTGGGCAGCTTTTCTATTTGATGGCTACCTGGGGACTTGCTCTAGCAGGGTGAGTCTTTTCTCTTTGATAACTTCTTATTTTTTGTTTATTATCTTAGTGGAAGTAATATTGTACTCTACAACTATGTGTATACATCCTTGCACAATTTTTATTATTATAACATGGTCTCATACTCTCTAGAGTCTAGTGGGTCAGTCGTGCAGTAACTTTGTCTACAGTCTTATCTTTTGTATGTGATAAGTGAAGAAACGCAAATTATAAGAACATCTGATAATTGATCTCAAAAGCTAACCTTTATTTATGGTAATTTAGAAGTACCATCGATCCCAATATTCACACAAGCTGAAAACTACTAACAAATAAAAGCATTCGAAACCAATGTTTTCAAAACCGGACCGGACACTGAACCGGTATCATAAAATTTCACTGGTCGGACCGCAATTGAACCGGCTTTTGATAACATATACATTTTTCGTAGTAATACCATGAAATTCTTGATTTAAACACAACATAAGTTCAATAACATTAAGGCCCTGTTCTTTTTTTAGTTAATAGACTTAATAATTAAGAACTTAATGCATTCAGTCAAATTTCAAATTTCATGTTCTTTTTTTGACTTGATAAACAAAAATAACCGTAAATTACCTATCTTTTACTTATTAATACGTACAGGCATTATTTATACATTCAACCACTTAATACATTCAACACTTAATGACTAAAAAAAAGAACGGGTCAGTTACATCAATTATTCAAAACAAACAAATTTTTAGTTGATTTATGGTGATACCGGTTTAGTGTCTGGTATTAGGCAAAATAACCTGATGCTACAATACAACTAATTTAATATGTATAAAACATATTTGTGGGAAATAAGAACTTAATCTTGTAACTTTTGCAAAACATTGAGTTATATATGTGTATTACACTTATTGCCAAGAAATTAGAAGAAATTTTTTATAAAAAAAAAAGTTTGACTTGTGTTGACCCGGTTCAAAGCGGTTCAATCACCGGTCCGGTTCCGGTCCGACCGGCCGGTTCAAAGCGGTTCATTTGCAGGATTCGAACCGGGAACTATTAGACCGGAATTCTTAAAAATGCCGGTCGGTCGGACCGACCGGTATAAAAACATTGTTCGAAACAGAATTAAGCAAATGAAAAGGGCAAAGTTTCAATTAACTATTTTCATTTCAAACACGGAGGATTAGTGGGTTTGCGAGTCTTTATCCTGAACTAAATTGCCTAAAAGCTTACTCACATCAACGGATTTGGTTATAAGCTGGCTTGTTTAATTTTTTAACTTCACTGAACAGGTTGTACCAGAGTCGCGCATTGTTGAGGGTTGCTGCTAGGGGAGTCCATGCAACAAGCAAAGTTGCTATGAGGGCTCTTTAAGTTGTGAATACGGGATACCCTCTTTGACATAAAGTGTAATAGTATGATGTATGCAACAGCACTGTATCTCTGCAATTTGAAGAATTCTTTAGCAGACTCATTTTCATTTCCATCATTGTAAGATTGATGACATTGTAAATATGACTTCTCTGTGTGTCTTATTTACTTTGCGCCAAAAATGGCATTGTATATATATGGTTAACTCCTGTGTGATACCCGTTTGCATAGGTTTTCTGAAACTTATTGATCCGTGTCTATCCCCAATAGTATCACTAGAAGTTGGTGTTTGTTTTCTAGGTTCAGCATAAGCAATATGGTAATATATTATATGACTGTTTGGAGTCAAGTTAAGGTTACCCAGTAAGTAGTAACCACTGTGTCTTTTTTCCTGATTCAAAGTTTGTGAATGGAATAGTAAAAAAGTGAGAAAGGCACCAAACACAGGAGAATAGAGTGTGTACTGATCTTCAGATCAGCAGCAGGCCAGGAATCGAATATCTCAATTTTAAAACCATCACTCTGCCGATGAGCCCTTGTCTTGATCCAGTTCCCACTTTTCACGAGAGAATGGTTAAAAGGTTAGCCTGTCGACCAGGATGGGTCCCTTTGGGACGATTATGACTTACAACACTTCTTATACAGTTTGCTGTATGGTAGAAAGCTGGTATTATGATTTTATCTCATTAATGGAATAGCTATCTGGCTCAACCCCTTGACTCACCAGCAAAATACCCTGGTTTATTCTTGTAAACACTGCTTAAGAATTCCATTTAGATTTTTTTTTTGAAAGGTAGAATTCCATTTAGATAGAATATTCACAGTTTAACAGTTGGAACTAATGAGTCGGGGATCAATCGGGGATCAATCGGGGCTAAGCATAATGGTATGTCTTTCTGTTTTATATAAGTTATTATTTTATAGGATTTGAGTGATACAAGTGAATAGTGGTTTCATAATAATCGATTTCTTGTTTCCTTGTTTTCTCCATGTTTTCGTTATGTGCTAAGCAACCGATTTATTGTTTCCTTGTTTGTCTGAAGCGTAGAAGAAATGCTTTGTTTGAGCCTCGTAAGTTGGTTAATCTAAAGACATCAATAGTATCTGAAAACAATCTGACCAGGGTAAACCCTTTACCCAATAATTGTATCTGAAAACAGACTTAATTATGCTAAAGGCACATTGGAGGGGACACTCAACATTTATCAGTTTGCAGGTTGAGTTGTTCAGATAATTAGCTAGTATGCCCATGTGCCTTTTTTTTAAATCAAACAACCAAAAACTAGAATTAGAAAACGAAGTCCAGTTATGACTCCAGATAACGTTGTATGACAAAGTCAGATTCGTAATTAAAGATATGTATATGACGTATAGGCGCAGTCAAGAATTTTTGTTGAGGGGGACCTGACATTTTGAGGTTGTGGTACGGGTTCTTGTTGAGGTACGAGTTCGGGTTGGTTTTCATGAACAATGTCATGTTTTCGTTTGGAAAAAAAAAAACGATAGTTCCTTTTTGCCCCATGATTCAAGCTCAAATCATTATTCTAAAACACTGATTAACAACTTGAATAATCAAGAACTCTTTAACATAACTAAACAAATAACCAAAAATATTGCTTAGTTGTGACATTGTATTTGTAACTACAACTTGATAACCTTTGTTGCTTTTAAAACTATTTTTGATGTATTGCTAGTGAATCAGTGATCCAAATTTGATGTGTCCCAAATATTTATGCTATACATATATATTTTTTAGTAAATAAATTCAATTGAATAATACAAGTGTAATATACAAGAAAAACATGATCACTTATATGAAATTATGAAAGCATCTTAATTTGCTAAACTATAATAATAGAAATAATAATAATAATAATAAGGTTAATTGCTAAACTATATTTTTCATAGGATTAGTTTTGCTATAGCTAGAGGTGTGAGAGCTCAGATAGTATCGAGGCTCCCCACTAATTTCTTGTAACTTCTATGAAAATTTAATAAAAGTTGTTTTTATAATAATAATAATAATAATAATAATAATAATAATAATAATAATAATAATAATAATAATAATAATAATAATAATATTAGTAATAATAATAATAATAATAATAATAATAATAATAATAATAATAATAATAATAATAATCAATAATAATTGCACATACATACATAATAATAATAATAATAATAATAATAATAATAATAATAATAATAATAATAATAATAATAATAATAATAATAATAATAATAATAATAATAATAATAATAATAATAATAATAATAATAATAATAATAATAATAATAATAATAATAATAATAATAATAATAATAATAATAATAATAATAATAATAATAATAATAATAATAATAATAATAATAATAATAATAATAATAATAATAATAATAATAATAATAATAATAATAATAATAATAATAATAATAATAATAATAATAATAATAATAATAATAATAATAATAATAATAATAATAATAATAATAATAATAATAATAATAATAATAATAATAATAATAATAATAATAATAATAATAATAATAATAATAATAATAATAATAATAATAATAATAATAATAATAATAATAATAATAATAATAATAATAATAATAATAATAATAATAATAATAATAATAATAATAATAATAATAATAATAATAATAATAATAATAATAATAATAATAATAATAATAATAATAATAATAATAATAATAATAATAATAATAATAATAATAATAATAATAATAATAATAATAATAATAATAATAATAATAATAATAATAATAATAATAATAATAATAATAATAATAATAATAATAATAATAATAATAATAATAATAATAATAATAATAATAATAATAATAATAATAATAATAATAATAATAATAATAATAATAATAATAATAATAATAATAATAATAATAATAATAATAATAATAATAATAATAATAATAATAATAATAATAATAATAATAATAATAATAATAATAATAATAATAATAATAATAATAATAATAATAATAATAATAATAATAATAATAATAATAATAATAATAATAATAATAATAATAATAATAATAATAATAATAATAATAATAATAATAATAATAATAATAATAATAATAATAATAATAATAATAATAATAATAATAATAATAATAATAATAATAATAATAATAATAATAATAATAATAATAATAATAATAATAATAATAATAATAATAATAATAATAATAATAATAATAATAATAATAATAATAATAATAATAATAATAATAATAATAATAATAATAATAATAATAATAATAATAATAATAATAATAATAATAATAATAATAATAATAATAATAATAATAATAATAATAATAATAATAATAATAATAATAATAATAATAATAATAATAATAATAATAATAATAATAATAATAATAATAATAATAAATAATAATAATAATAATAATAATAATAATAATAATAATAATAATAATAATAATAATAATAATAATAATAATAATAATAATAAGATTATACATCAAAATATAATAATAATAATAATAATAATAATAATAATAATAATAATAATAATAATAATAATAATAATAGTTACATTTTTATAAAATTATTACTATTTTTATAATAATAATAATAAATAATAAAAATAATAATAATTGGATGTAGTAAATTGAACTAACTATGCTTAACAAGTCTAAAAATATTGCATCATCGGCCACGCATATATACATTACATATGCATATGGAGAACCTCTAAAGTCCATATACATGTATATTTATTTATTTATATTTATATAATTTCTAGGTTAGAATTAATAAAAAATTTATCACTAACTACCGATTATTTTATTCTCTTTCACACATGTACGCAATAGAACACCGTCATTTGATTTGATTTAATTATAGTCAATTGTGTTTTCTAATTAGATACTGTTTTGATCAACCATCATTTCTTTTTTTTGACAGATAGATATCAAAAGGCGTATAGAATGTAGAACCGAAAACTGAAAAACCAAACAGAGTCAAAACCGAATCCAACGGTTTAACCAAAAACCGACCCAAACCGAACCGTGTTCACCCTATGTACGACACACATAATAAGTTGATAATTGCAGTTTACTATTATATTGTTTTAGGTTTCTTGCTAAAAGTCTATTACAAATGATAACCGACCGATTATTGAACTACCATAACATTATAGTTAAGAAGATTATAGGACCAGAATTTGAACTCCGACCTCCTCTTAACATTATAACGCATGTCTTTTACTACTATGGCTATTATACATTTTAAGATAGATATTTGATAAAATTAAAGTGATTTGATACTTATGTCAAAGCTATAACTAGAATAATGTAATATGTTGATAGACCTTCCTCAATGAGATATAACCAGACACATATGCATGTATATTTTTCTACAACACGTACGTTTGACAATTTCCACATCTCAAAGCGCCCATGATTCATCGCAGATATTATTAAAAATGTGGCTAACTTTATATATTATGCGCGTTAAGCTCGTGTAATTAGAAATAATCTTCAATATAATACAGTGGTTATAAGAATTTAAGATGTCATAAGGGTTTTAGAAAAGATTTGGAATCAAACCTCACCGATAAACATCTTAATTAATATGGCAAGGAAAATAAGTCTAGAAATTACGGTTTGATGAATACCGACTAGACTAAAGAGCATTATTGTAAGATTCAAAATAATAATAAATAAATAAAAAGGTCCAAAACAAAATACAAAAGATTTAGACGTGTTTTAGCGTAAGTAAGTAAGTTTCTAAGAAAGAGACTATATCCATCATATTCATACTAGCTTTTACAAATTCAAACTGCGAACCTTCATTTCAACTACACTTTTACTCTTTCAACAATCTTATATAAATATCAAGATCTGTATATACAAAATATATATATCATTATACATTTATACTTACCATACACATCTCTTAGCCAGGTTTATACCAAAACTAATATTTCAATGGCTGATCACCAAAAAATCCACCCGGTTCAACCCATGACCGATCTCGAGTCACAACAAAAGGCCACTGCACCATTAGTCCCAAAAGGCTCATCTAAGTCCGATAATGCCAACCCGGTCGAACCGTTCCCATCACACGGCCGAACCATTCCAGTTAAGTATTCCAAACCACCAAAAAAAAGAGGCTGCTGTTGTAAACTGTTTTGTTGGATATTATTTTTTCTGATACTAATACTAGTCATTTTAGGCATTTTAGCAGCTATTGTGTATTTTGGGTTCGACCCGAAAATACCAAAATACTCAGTTGATGGTATGACCATTACTCGGTTTAGCCTAGACAATGATAGTAACTTATATGCACAATTTAATGTAAACATTACTGCAAGAAATCCCAACTCGAAAATCGGTATATACTATGAAGGTGGATCAAAGTTGAGTGTGAGTTACATGGGAACAAAACTTTGTGAAGGTTCATTGCCTAAATTTTATCAGGGTCATAAAAACACTACACTTTTAGACGTGGCTTTAAACGGTCAGACTCGTTCTGCTACGGGTTTGATGAACTCGTTACGGGCTCAGCAACAGACAGGAACTGTTCCATTGGTTGTGAGGGCTAAGGTTCCTGTTAGGATTAAGCTTGGCAAGTTGAAGTTGCCAAAATGGAAGCCAGTGGTTAGGTGCAGGCTTAATGTGAATAGTTTATCTGTGGATAATGCTATTAGGATTACAGATAATAGTTGCAGTTTTAAGTTTAAGTTTTAATTATTTTTATTCATTGAGTTTTATTTTATTTCTGTTGTTGATATCACTATGATTTATTCATGCTTTAGTGTTAGTTATTCTTATACATATTTGAGATAATAAAGAGATATTTTTAATCTTTTTTATGATTTCTTCATTTTAGTCATTGATGACCTTTTATCATAGTTTTAAAGGTAAACAGCTTATTTGATTTCTTCATTGTTGGCAGAACAGCTTATACTCCGTATTTGATATATATAGCTAAATATAAACTTGAATGCAGTAAGAAAGAACTTAAACAAACATCTGGATAACTGTGTTCATATACTCTATACAGGTAAAAAGGGTAAACGGGTGAGGATTATTATGTTTAGGTTACCCAATGAGGGTGACTTTGACTTAAATGTACTCGGCCTAACTAGATCCCCTGACCGTTTCCAAACTCTTTTCTTGGCCACGCCTAGTGAGGTTCGAACTTATGAATTTTTTTGTAGACATCACCTCGCATGACTGTATAGGCCACCGAATTGGTTCATATACTATGTATAGGTATACATCAGATATTTGAAGATCTAGATTCGACTTTTTATAGCAGAACCCATATTTTTGGCAAGTTCTTTAAGCACATGTTTTTTAATCTTACCGGTAGAAGTCTTTGGGAGATCCTTCATAAAAACAACAGCCTTTGGCACCATATAACCTGGCAGTTTATTTTTACAAAACCTCCTTATATCCTCAGACGTTGGCAACGACTTCCCCACATCATCATCTTTCAGACTCACGAAAGCACATGGCGTTTCACCCCAGTACTCATCAGGTTGTCCCACAACCGCAGCCTCATTTACAGCCGGATGCAAATACAACACGGACTCAACTTCCACACTACTCAAATTCTCACCACCACTTATGATCACATCTTTTGATCTATCCTTAACTTCCAAATACCCATCAGGGTGCATAACGGCCACATCCCCAGTATAAAACCAACCGTTTTTGATACATTTTGCGGTTGATTCAGGATCTTTTAAGTAACCCAACATTATACACCCGCCTCTTAACACTATCTCACCCTTAGTCAATCCGTCCCGGGCCACACTCACTCCAGACTCAGGATCTGCAACATCCACTGCAGTCATTCCAATGGTTCCAACTCCTTGTCTTGATTTCAGTTTCGATCTATCTATTGCTGGCAACCCATTCCATTTTTTCTTCCAAGCACAAGCAAGAACAGGCCCTCCGGTTTCGGTCAACCCATATGAATGGGTCACATCGAATCCCAAAGACTCTGCTCGTAACAGAAGAGGTGCAGGTGGTGGCGATCCAGCTGCCATTATGTGGACTGTATGGCTTAGTGGCTCGCCTTTTGATAACATGTTGAGCACAACAGGGGCACCACACATGTGAGTTACACTATGGTTACGAATGGCAGTGTATATAATGGATGCGTTGAATTTACATAGACACACGTTTGTGCCACCAACCGCAGCCATACCCCAGACGAAGCTCCAACCGTTTACATGGAACATTGGCAGTGTCCATAAGTAGACAGGTCGTTTTGGAACAGACCATTCTAGGAGAGAATCACGAGCTACAATGAACATCCCACGGTGGCAGAGGACTACACCTTTTGGGGACGAAGTTGTCCCGGATGTATAATTCAACGTCAATGGATCCCAATCACTTTCGGGCCTGACCCAAATGAACCCAGGATCACCAGCTTCCACCATTGATTCATAAGTATTTATGAAGTTATGATCAATGGTTAATGATGCAGGTGCATCGTCTATTATAACGACGAGTAGTGGACAAGGACATCCATTTGGGAGCAAAGAAACCACGTCTTGGATAAGACGGGTTAGCTGGTAGTCAACAAAGACTAGTTTGGATTCGCTGTGACTAAGGATTACAGATATTGTACGAGCATCTAAACGGGTATTGATAGTGTTGATTATGGCCCCAGTCATTGTGGCTGCAAAATGTAGCTCATAAGTGGCAGGGATGTTTGGTGCAAGTACTGAAACAACGTCACCTTTTCCAATGGCTAAACGAGAGATGGATGAGGCTAATTGTAGACATCGACGAAATGTATCTGACCATGTGTAAGTCAGATCATTGTAGACGATGGAAGGAGATTCAGGGTATACAGTTGATGCTCTTTCAAGGAATCCAAGAGGAGTCAGAGGGCTTGAGTTTGCACAATTAGGCTTCCTCAATGCATCCATCTTTGTTTTTTTTTTTCTTACAAAAAGACAGATAAATAACAAGATATGGTATATTGAACTGTGAAGACACAAACATGCAGCAGATGGTATTTTATATCGATTCATCACATATTCCCCGTTGACATTTCTGTATATATATATACACTTGCTGTTAGAGATGTCATGAAAAGTAATGCTAAGAAATATGTTATTAACGGAATACCCTTCCAATTAGGCAATTATGCCATGTTCCCAGTTGACATTTATGTCTCTATTATTAGATTAATCACAACCTGGAAAAAAAAAATTGGGTGACTATAAGTATAATAGTTTATTGTAGGACAGTATAGAATAAAAATGTGTTAAAGAAAGACTAACTTAACAATAATTTCTTCTTTTATTCTGGTTCGGCGTCGCCATTAGTGTATAGTCACATATATTGAGTACGGGATCAGAAGGGATTGGGTGGTGTTGTTGTTGTTAAGTTCAGAAGGTGAGAACGAAGAAATGATGATCGAAGAAACATTTCAAATGTAGAGTTGTCAAAGATATCTTGTTGGATGTAATATGAAACAGATTTTGAATTATATCAAGTCTATGGATTCATTCTAAAGTTTAAGATACATTACTGACAAAACTTCTAATGATAAAGGCTGTTAGCAGACCAAAATAAAACAAATACGACATATTTGAGATTCAACTTAGCGGAATCACCTCTCCTGCACCATGACCCGTATTTCTTGGTACTTTAGAAGTTACAACGAAAGAGGGTTGAAGAAACCAACGAAATATCATTGTTGCACAAGGAGCTAATTTAGGAAAAGCAAGACTACCAAGATTTAAGCTTTCATTTTTGTACTTAATTAGGATCTTTTTTGTCTCATTCTTTTCAGCTGTTTACAGTACCGGCCTATTTGAACAGTATAGTGGTCACTGCATCAAATGTAGCTCACAAATATGTTTGAAAGTATGACCTGGTTAAGAAAATCCCAGGCCAATTTCATCAGCAAGTCATCAGACGAGGTCCTTCATCGAGCCACTACTAGAGAAAATTAACCCATGCTGATAAATTGATGTCCAAAATGAACACAATTAATTTCTCATCTACTTGTGGGATCATCAGTGTATCAATAACCAAAGATTTTAAGTTCCCGAAAGACTATTTCTATAGCATCTGTTCTCATACTTATGGTCTTGCAGATTTAGTTTTATTTGGAAAATGAAGGTCCAGTAAAGAATGCGTGCAATGATAAGCTCGTTTCCAAACAAAGAATTTCATGTCAAGAGAATACTTGATGGTCATATTGTAAAAGAATTAAGCTACAAGAAGCACTATTTGAAAAGAGACATGTTTGGATCATACTCTTTTATTCATCGTTGAGTTGGTTGCAGGACTTAGTAAAGGTATGTTTGATTTAGTACAACTTTCTGTTAACTACTACAAATTTTGATTTTCATCTCGTTGATAACACATAATTTGTTGGAAAAAAAAAAGTGTCTGCTTCATAACACCTTTCAAGGCTCAAGTTTTGGCACTACAAAGCCGGAGAATGGGACCTTTCTTTGATGGTTTCAAGGATGTGAAGAGGACTTGATAATCATCTCGAGCATGACAAGAATCGGGCATGGATCAATATGGTTTTCCTTCAACAGCTCAAAGAACAAATGTTGCTCTAAGCAAGGTAACGTATAGTAAATTTTGGCCCATTCACATATGAATGGGTCTATTCAACTCATGCTTGATCTTTAACAAGTCAAACCAGAATGATTAGCTTACAAGGAAACGGGTCTAGGATTGTCCAAAGTATATTTCTAAAAAATTACAAAAGAGAAGTAGTAAAAGTACACGTTTTGGGTAGTATTGCATCATGGAATATTAGGGGGTTGAACCGCCCTTTCAAACAAAACGAGGTTCAGCATGTAATTAAGGAAAATAATTTGCAAGTGTGTGCTATTTTAGAATCTCATGTAGATGTATCTAGACTGTTTGATGTGTGTAAGAAGCTGTGTAGAAGGTGGAACTGGTCATCTAATGGAAGTCTGTGCAGCAAGGGTACACGAATCATTCTAGGGTGGAATTCGGATATGGTGGATCTTATGATCTTAGCTCAGTCGAGCCAGGTGATACATGTACAGATTAACTTCAAGATTGACAAAAAGGTCATGTATTGTTCTTTTGTTTATGCAAGCAACCATTATATGGATAGAAGAGAACTTTGGGATAACTTACGTCAACATAAGCTCTTTGTTCGAGATAAACCATGGGTAATCCTTGGAGATTTTAACTCCTCGCTAAACCTGGAGGACAGCTTTATGGGTTCATCTAATATTAGCATAGGTATGAGGGAATTTAAAGAGTGTGTTGAAGACATTGAGGTATTTGACATCAATAGGACAGGACTGCACTTTACATGGAATCAAAAGCCAAAAAAAGGTGTCGGCATTCTTAAAAAGATCGACCGAGTTATGGGTAATGTACATTTTACTGATTTATTTGTATCAGCCTGTGCGATCTTCCAACCCTACAGGGTATCTGACCATTCCCCTTGTATACTCAAGTTACCAAATGTGGCTAGGAGTAGGCCAAAACCGTTCAAATTTCCCAACTTTCTTGTGTCTAAGAAGGAGTTTCCAGTTATTGTCCAGCAAGTGTGGATGACACAAATAAATGGGGTACAAATGTTTAAACTAGTAAAGAAACTGAAGATGATGAAAACTCCTTTGCGTAAACTGTTATTTGCACAAGGTGACCTCCATGCCAAAGTGTCTCAGCTTAGGAGGAACTTAGATGAAGCTCAACGAGCCATAAATGATGACCCTTCAAATGAAACTTTACGGCAAAGGGAGATTGAATGTCTTAGAAAGTTTAAAGATGCGACTTTGGATGAAGAGAAGTTTCTAAAACAAAAATCTAAAATTGAATGGTTAAAGGCTGGGGATGCAAATAATGCCTACTTTCATAACTCATTGAAGTGTAAGAACCATGTAAGTCGTATTGACTTTATTAAAGATGTACATGGGTTCTATCATGAGGGTGGGGCTGCTCATCTGGCTCTCGTCAATCATTTCGAACAATTCTTTGGTGTGGTTGGGGTAACGTCTAGACTCCCCACTCCTGAGTTATTCTCGAAAACTATCAATGATCAAAAAGCTATATCTATGATTAGACCAGTTACTGAACAAGAAGTTAAAGAGGCAATTTTTTCGATTGGTGAAAATAAGTCACCTGGACCTGATGGATTTACCTCTGCTTTTTTCAAGAATGCTTGGCCTACTGTGGGACGAGATGTTTGTGAAGCTATTCAGGATTTCTTCACTCATGGCAGGTTATTGCAAGAGATAAATCACACTTTTATTGCTCTTACTCCAAAGGTTGCTACTCCTTCTGTTGTCACTGATTATAGGCCCATTGCGTGTTGTAATGTGCTTTATAAATGTATTAGCAAGATTATAACGAATAGAATAAAGGAGGGGCTACATGATGTGGTGAGTGTGAACCAATCGGCGTTTGTTCCAGGTAGGCGTATTTCTGATAATATCCTACTTACCCAAGATCTTATGCACAATTATCATAGGAGCACTGGACCGCCGAGATGTGCGTTTAAAATTGATATTCAGAAAGCCTATGACACTGTGGATTGGCAATTCTTGCGGGCGACTGTGACTGGTTTCGGGTTTCATCCTATAATGGTCTCTTGGATTATGGCTTGCGTGACCTCTACTTCCTTTTCTCTGAGTATTAATGGTGACATCCATGGGTATTTTAAAGGCAAAAGGGGTCTACGACAAGGGGATCCTTTGTCACCCTACCTTTTCACTCTTGTTATGGAAGTTTTGACGTGTATACTTCAATATTCAGCCTCCATTGATTCGTCTTTCAGGTTTCACAACAAGTGTGAAAAACAGAAGATTATTAACTTGTGTTTTGCAGATGATCTTTTCCTGTTTGCTAGGGGTGATGCTAGTTCAGCCAAGTTGATCATGAATTCTTTAAATGACTTTAAAGATATGTCTGGATTAGTGCCAAGCATGTCAAAGAGTACGGCGTTCTTCTGTAATGTTCCTGACTATGTCAAAAATGCTATTACTACCATAATGCCTTTTGAAGAAGGATCATTGCCGATCAGGTATCTAGGAGTTCCTCTTATTTCATCTAGATTACTTCATAAAGATTGTTACATTCTAGTTGAACGCATGGAAAAACGCATTACTGATTGGAAAACAAAATATCTTTCTTTCGCGGGGAGATTACAACTTAGTATTTCAGTCTTGTCATCGTTGCACGTTTATTGGGCTTCTGTGTTCATTTTACCCGCCCGTATAATTAAGGACCTTGAACAAAAAATGCGCAATTTTCTATGGTGTCAAGGTCCTATGTTGAAAGGAAGAGCTAAGGTATCATGGAAGGCGATCTGTGTTCCCAAGTATGAAGGTGGGCTAGGTATTCGACGCATTGCTGAAGCAAATAAAGCTCTTATGGCAACCCATGTATGGAGTATTCTGACAGGTAGGGAATCATTATGGGTGGACTGGATAAAGGAGTATAAACTAAAAGGACGTAGTTTTTGGGATATTCCGATTCAAGCGGGGAGTAGCTGGGGGTGGAGGAAAATACTCCAGCTTAGACCTTGGATTCGACAATTTGTTTGGACAAAGGTGGGTTGTGGTGAAAACACATCTGTGTGGTTTGACCGATGGTGTGAGTTATGCCCTATTCGGAACTATGTAACTCCAAGGAACATTATGCAAGCTGGATTCTCGTTATACTCAACAGTAGCTGATCTTCTGAAGGAAGGTGAATGGCAATGGCCTACTGCCTGGTATGATATGTTTCCTGTTCTTATTAATACGCCTGAATTGCATCTGAACTCAACTATTAGAGATGAGTTACAATGGAAGGATACAAATGGGATCATCAGGAACTATACTTCGAGTGTAGCTTGGGAGGCAATTCGTAGTCATGAACTAGAGGTACCATGGGTTAATGTGGTATGGTCATCCCACTGCATTCCTAGTCATGCGTTTCATTTATGGTTGATTTTCAGAAGGAAATTGCTAACGCAGGATAGGATTCGCAAATGGAACACCACGAGGAAAAGTAACATGAATATGATGTGTTGCTTGCTCTGTTATCGAGACATGGACTCTCATAACCATTTGTTTTTTGAGTGTGACTATTCTAAACAGGTGTGGCAGTCTATTCGAGATAAAGCTGGAATGCGAAATGTGCAAAGCTCATGGGATGATGTTATGGACTGGCTAATTCCGCGATCTAAATCAAAGTCGGCCATAAATATTATTGGAAGATTACTTGTTGCAGCTGCAGCGTATTTTATCTGGCAGGAACGAAATACCAGATTGTTTCATGATAGATCAAGACCCCCTGATCAACTAAAAGAAACCATCCTTGCTACTGTTCGAATGAAGATGAAATTGATGAAATTTAAGGAAACGGTTCAAGTGGGAAGAATTCTGGAAGAATGGGAAATTGCTAATGAGGCAGTTTACTTCTAGAGCCAAACTTTCATTTGTCATTATTGCTTCTACCAGTCCTGGCTGTTAGGAAGTTGGTGATTTTTGGTTGTATTTGCTAGCCTTTGCGAGTTAACACATGTGTGGCATGGCACAATGTGAACTAATGGGGAATTCATCCACATTACTTGTTTTGTAACGTTTTGGTTGTTATATAAATCATCAGGGTATCCTTTTACCCAAAAAAAAGTACACGTTTTGACCACAACAATGAACCAATTTTGACATGCTACCCAGCATGTTTGACTTGCCCATTGTACCACTGTTATACATTATACATTACAATATATCTGTAGTGAAATCTGTAGATAGTATTCTACTCAATATCTTAATCAGGTAAGGCATTGCTTGTAGAGTTATACAAATTTGTATCTTTTGTTGGAATATAACATGATTCAATTCGTAATAAACACGTACCGGGGAATCCAGATCGTCCTGTGGAACCTGTAACAGCATAAAGCATGATTGCTATTGATTTCGGGTTCCCATAACAAGATGATTGATTTAGGATGGATTGATGAATTCATGATTAAGGAATTCATCAGAGGATGGAGAACGAAATTAGATATGAGGGAGGCTGTGAATTTTGTGTGTCATTAACTCTTAAATTAGGGTTAATTACTCTCTATATATATAAGGAGAGTATTTTCACATTTAGTCCCTCTGGTGTTTAATTCGTGCCTCATTAGTCCTCTTAGTTCCAATCACCTAATGGGAAACCCTATAATACGTCTTTAAGAGTAAATACGTCCATCGAATATTTACTAGACATAGGGATTTCAGTTATCGTCAATTATCATATCAGGAAGGATAGATGATCAGTGACGGTCACACTAACGTGGTTCCAACATCTTTATCTTTATAAAAGTTATACAAATTTGTTGAATTTCCCGAAATTTATACAAATATCACTTTTACCGATTTAGACAAATAAAAAAAATGAATAAAAGTTGTTGACAATCTGCGGATATAATGCTAGTCTAAATTTATATCTACGTATGTGCTTAGTTAAAACTTATAATAACAGAAGTGCCTGACGAGTTGGTGATTGGGACTTGAACTTGGAGAGAAAGGCAGAGTAGTTGATGCCAAACCTAAAGAAATTCTCTCTAACCCTTACATTTTTGGCATATTTCCCTTTTCCCCCTGTTTTCTTTAAATTTTAGATGCTACAACAATAATTTTTATTTATTTTTCTGAACAGCTACAACAATATAGTTTATGATAGAAGATATATAGACATGTATTGTTTTCATGTATGGATAAAAATGTTTTCTTTCCAAGTTTTCCTTATACAATGAACCTAAATTTGTAGTCTATATGCGATCTTTAGGTCTCTATTGTTTGTATTCAACAAAAATCATATCATAGAAAAGAAAAATCGTAACCAAATGTCAAACAAATTAATATGTTTATAAAGTAATAACAATTATATGTAAAAATAACAAGCATGGATACTTAAAAGTGTTTTATTATCATCAGAGTTTCTAAGCAAAAACTAGATAACAGATTAACAGGCATAATGAATCTAACTTTCATAGTTTTTTGTTTGTCTATAAAAAAAGATCTACTTCTAACTTTTATATTGTTATAAATGTCATAAAGAAATCAAGAATGCTTTAGAAATATGACCAAAAACCTTTTACTTTAGACAAGTTTGGATTAAAGTAAGGTATCAATTATAATAAATTGAGTATTGTATATGTGTTGTATAAGTCTATCAGTTTGTGTATGTAACAAATTTACTACTGTGATTTAAATGTAATATCATTTTATATATTTTTTAAAATATAATATCTTAGTTCAATATAAATACTTGGCACATAAAATAAACTTTCTTTGATGTAATTTTAAAAAATTTTAGGCCAAATACTAACAAGTAGAATAAAATGAGAAAGTAGAACTAGCACGGTAACGGCGCGATGCGGAGGTAGTCGTCACGGAGACGGTGTGATAGTGGGGTCGATTGTTAGTGACGGAGGCTGTGTCGAGTGGTGTAAGTTATTGATGTAAAAGTAATTGATGTAAATGATTAACGGTGATATTTTGAAATATAAATGATTGATAGTATAAATTAATTATTAATGTTAAGTGGGTTGTGTAGAAAAAAACATTTTAAGGGATGCTATGTGTAAATATTACACAATTTCAACATTTCATAAATAAAGAACTATTTTTTTTATAATGTACTATAGATAGATAGAGATAAATATACTTTTAAGTTTTAATGACTTAAAATGGGTTTGAGAAAAACAAAAAATATATGTTGTTTACATATTAGTGACAAAATTGAATAACCACCAAAACTATAGGGAATATTTCATACATCCATCCAAAAGCAAGCTAACAAAAAAATATATATAAATACACTCCCCAGAATCTTATCGAACAAACCTACCAACACATTTTCAGATCATTGCCGGAAAAGATGGCCGGAATAGTTGATCTTCTACCAAAAGAGTACGGCTACGTAATCCTCACTCTCATTGCTTACTGCTTTCTCAACATGTATATGCAGATTCAAGTCGGCAAAGCTCGCAAAAAGTAATTTACTCACAAACAAATTACATCATTTTCATTTATTCATTACCATTATTTATATCATCAACTCTATTATAGTTTTTAGTATTAAAACAAACAAACATTGTAACAATTTTGTGTTTTTTTTTTTTTTTGTGTGTAAATTAATAAAAGGTACAAGGTTGCATATCCAGCACTTTATGCTACTGAAGCTGATACTAAGGATTACAAAATCTTTAACTGTATTCAGGTTTTGTTCATTTTCAGTAATTCTTTGATGAGTAAATATATATAATTTTGATTTATATAGTAAAAAGTAATTTTAGGGGATATAGTAATTTTAGGGGAAGTGAGTTTGTTTGTTTTGTTTGGTTTGTGTAGAGGGGGCATCAGAATACACTAGAGTCATTGCCCATTTTCTTTACTTTGTTGATCATAGGAGGGCTTAAATATCCGGTCATATGTGCGGCTTTGGGGATAGGGTATACCGTTGCTCGGTTTTTCTATTTCACCGGTTATTCGTCTGGTGATCCTAAGGGTCGTCTTCCCATTGGGTATGCCATCTCCAACTTACTTTTGTATATTCTTTATTATTGTTATTGAATTGAATGTGAGTTGTTGGTTTTCTTATTTGTTACTACTATTGAATTTAGGAATTTGGCCTTGGTTGCATAGGATCTTGCAAGATTTATTTTTTTAAGTTCATCTTTAAAAATAGGGAAGTAATATTTACTCACCACGGCACACATCGGTGGGAGGTTTTTTTTACTCATTAATTGCTGAATGGGTATTACCTAGAAGGCTAGAATCTATAGCTTAATAGGTCATCACACATACCACACGCCAACGAGCAAAGCCCGGGGGTGAATTAATGATTTGTGGTTAAAACAGACAGACCCTTCTGGCTTACTGCTAAACAGGGACGGAGCCAGAAAATTTTTCGTATGGGGGCAAACTAAAATTTTTAATTGCGACGGGTATCTTTCTAATAACTAAACCAAACTAAATTTATTTAAACTAAACTTGGCGTGTTTTACTTATATATTAAAATAAAATTTCATAACTACACACGAGATAAGAAGAAATAAACAGTTAAATGGAAGGTAGAAAAGTTGTTATCATATATTTATAAGAATTTTGTGAAAGAAAAATACTTTTACTTGAAAAGAAACAATAAAGCTAAACTTTATTATATCTTTTTTATGATTTATTTAGTTATCATGCAATTTCTTAACATTATACCTAGGCAGTATATGCTTTGAAGAACTAGCTAGCAAAGATTTGATCAAAACAAAAATAAAAAAGGCAAAATAGGGAATGTAGCAAGTAAGGATCGAACTCCAACCCTCACATTTCCAAGTCAACATGAAAACCACTAGGCTACAAGAGGATCTTATTGTATTAGTCATCATTACTTGTACATATGTGTAGGGGCAAAGAATAGTTATTTGAAATATATACGTTACGCTTTCGAAACTTAACGGGGGCAGTTGCCCCCGCTGCCCCCATGCTATCTCCGCCCCTGCTGCTAAAGCAACACATATGTGACGTATATTAGTTTCTGGTTAATGCATTCTTTACAGATCGAGGCTAAAACAGACAGACCCTTCTGGCTTACTGCTTTAAGACATTTACTTATTAGTCAATCAAGTTCAAAACCACCACTGAAACTATCTTTTTGTAATAAGAGCTGATTGTTAGGAATCCAATCTGGTTACCTTTTAGCCAGTGGGGCCATACAATTGTCACTCATAGGGGTGACATAAGCACTGAACGTTTGTGATTTTCCAAATGAGGTATTGAGTTCCAATCATGGCAGTTTCAAACCTTTTGGGAAACCTGTTCCATTGAGAATCGTAGGGGGCTGGTGGTTTCCCTGGCTGCAAGTAAAAAAGTTACACGCTTAGAATTTCGTCACTTACCCAAAAGAAAGGAAGGAAAAATTGGTACCTTAGTTTGATCTTGTATTTTTGCACGCAAGAGCCGGAGAGCGGCGGCCACTCAACTGTTTGAGCACAATCATTATTTAAGAATAGATTATGAAGTTATGGAAATATAAGAAAATTATCCAACCTCTTAAGCTGTGATGATCATGCATCTTCTCTGTTATATGTGCGCAAGCCATGTGATTTTTGTACATTAACTTCTCTAGTTCACAAAGCCTATATTTGGATATAAATGTAAGGGGCAGATATATGGTAATAATGGTGCACAAAAGATGGTTATACAACATTATTCGGGTAGACCATTATTTGGGTGGTTTTAGATGTTCTATATATGGAATCGGGTCTTTTAGCTGACTAGAGCATACCAAACCACATGCTATACGGTCATATATAGTATTTATATATATCATGCAAATGGGTCCATAAATGGAAACATAAGCAACGATGAAGTTGAAAGAGTGATGCGCATGATAGGTGCAATTGTGAAACCTTATGTGTCACATTATTAGGCTTAATTTAGTTACTCTGTTTATTATTATTGTTTGAGATATCCTAAAACCGTGTGTTACCCAGTTATAGCATGCCAAATTATATGCAGATTTACAAGGTCTCATCTCCATTTTTGCGTTATCTTTATATCATGGAAAATGATCCCCAAATAGTATGTTCTTCTTTGTAAAAATTGTATTCACTTCCTCTGAATTTTCTTGTTGCAGGGGATTAAACTCTGTTGCACTCATAGGGCTAATGATGGTCAATATTTCGTTTGGTGTTAGTCTTTTGAAGGCATAAATCAGAAGCATTGTGAACAAAAGCGTGTCATTTGGGACCTGAAATAAATATGTCATTCTCTGTTGACTTTGGTTGTATTTAATTAGATCATGAAGTCCTTTCATTTGTATTGTTCATGATGGGTTTTGTTGCCATTTGGCCCTTTGAAACTGCTGTAGACTACATTTGTAAGTTGTAACATAGAGAAAGTTCCTTGGAATGATAGTTCCAAAGATTCTTCTCTAGTGGAGTATGTAACTACTAATTATCCATTTTATATGGCTCATCATTCCTTCCTAGTTTCCGAGTTTTTATTAACTACATTTATAACAAAATGTATTAGTCTCATCACAGTTGGCACCACATCCACCACCATAACCTTCACAATATCTATCCATATGCTGTGCCCAGACTCGGGGTACTTATGTAACCACCACTAGTCTACCGCCATACATACAAAGGCTGCCAAATTCTTTACGATCACTTATGCCATACGCACCACCACCTCTGTAAGGATTTCTGTTACTGTCATAATACACGTCTACACCACTATGGGAGCTCCAAATGACTGCAGCACCATTCGGTGACTTCAGTAACCTCACTCTGACTGTCGGATCCAGCTAATGATATACAGTATGCTAATTTACCCAAACAAATGAATTCTGTTTGGATTCATTATTTGAAGACTTTTATTCATGGTTGTTAGGCTTATAAATCATCCCTGCACCCAATTCCCAAATAGAAGTTTTGATATTATACACTTCTGTTAATACAGAGCAAAATGTTCAAATTTTATAGTATGTCAATACAAACCAGGTCTAATTAAAATTAGAAGTTTAGTAACCATAAACCAAGATGGATAATAATATTTATAACGGCAAATATTAGTTGTTAGTGGTAGGGTATCCTAAGTTAGTAGTTAAATGTCAATGTGAGAGGCAAAGATTCCACCTACTCTTTAGACCACTAGACCAAGAACTATTACTACTAACTGGAAATAAAGTAGAAAATACCATAAATTTCCATAACAAGTGAAACCCATAATTGTCTCATTATTATTATTATAACAAAACTCCAAAAATCTTAACCACCAAGATTCTGAAACAAACAGATTTACATAAGGAAAGGAAAAACCATTACAAACAAACAAACACAAACTGCTTATTTCTTGGAACAATTCCTTACCCATTTACCATCAACCCATTCTTGATGAACCCTTAACAAACTTATAGGATATGCATTCCTTTCACCACTTCCTTTAAAGTACACATAATATTTCGAACCACTTTTCTTGAAAATCTTCCCGACCCACCACCCGTCTTTGTCGTAGGCATCAACGATATCTCCAACCGAAAATTCAGTCACATCAATCTTGTCAGGAAGTTTTTGAATGTTCTCAGCAGACATAACTTCTCTTAATAGCCCAGAATTATCTTCTTTGACAAGAGTTTTGTACTGGATAATGTAGTCATTATTTCCAAGTGAACTTATGATGTTTGCTGCATAATATGATCCCTCGAACCCGTCTTCTTGGCTTACGATTTCGACTAGTTCGCCTCTTTGAAACGTTAATGCTGTTTGCTTAGACGATGATGGTTGTTTTTTCTGTAGTTACAAAAACAGAAGAAAAAGAAAGTTGACTTCTTTCTTAATTATGAGTATATTTTATGAAACATTTAATTAAATATTAGTAAACTAATATTAATATGCTGTAAAACTTGAAGAAAATAGATATAAATATAAACAATAAATAGAATAATATAATACCTTGTGGGAGTTAGGGGATCTCATTGGAATCAGAGTTAGGAAAGAAAATTTTTGGCTCTAAAAGTTACAATACTGATGATTGTCGATAAGAGGAGAAGGAACATTATGTATCGTCGGGCTTTTATATTTGGTTACATAATAAATGTGAATAGAGTGTAAATAAAATCATGAATTAATATTGGGCTATTCTATCTCTATAAAATCACTATTTTTTTTACTGATGGCCTAATAATGTTCATTAAAATCCCCTAACTACCCAAATACGAGTAAAATAAATAAAAGTTCGTTGGAGTTAGTGTGGCAATTGGCATATATATACTTTTTGTAAAGTTTATGAGCATCAATCGTCGTGTTGATACGGTTTTATGATATTAATGTATTTATCTTGAACTTACAACAATCTATTTAGAAATCATTATGTCATGGATATGAAAAATAAATAATTATTTAAGAACAATTCCGTGAATACGTTGAAAAGTTTATAACATCGAATACATATTTAATATGTGCAAGAACACAAGAAATCGAAAACGAAAAGAAAAAAAAAGTTAAATGATAATTTCTTATTAGGCGATACCACAACGCTTTGCAATATCAAACACATACATTTAGTTTTTGACTTTTTGTGAAAAAAACCAAAAATCAAAAAAGAAGGAAAATAAAGTGTTGAATAAAGGTTTCCAACATATTAGTTGAGAACACAAAAACAAAAAAATGTGGAAAGAACCAGGAAAAACCACAAGATACAAAACTCAAACGAGATCTGATATGGAAAAATCCGAATAATGATGCGTGGGGTAAGATAGACCAATCGAACAGTGTCACCACCCAATATATTAATTGAGCAAAAAGAATTTTAAGATAAAAATTAGTTAAATGTTATGGTCTTATGGAGTTATGGATAAACTTGGAAAGAATTTTAAGATAAAAAAAAAGAGAGAGAGAAGTAATAAATAATAAAAATTCCAAACGTGGTCAGCAAATTAACAAACTAACAATCTCTAGAATTTGGCCGACTTAGAGGATTTATCGGACCAAACTCCACATATATTAGAGTTAATTTCACAAATCGTCCTTGTGGTTTTACCAAAAAATCACGTTTCATCCTTTAAATTTTAAAATGACACTGGTAGTTCTTTATACGCGGATAATGGTCATGTTTCGTCCTTTAATCTAACGGATGATGGTCACGTTTCGTCCTTTAATCTAACGGATGATGGACGCGTTTCGTCCTTTATACGGTCGACTAAAGGAAGAAACGTGACCATTATCCGCGTATAAAGAACTACCAATGTCATTTTGAAGTTTAAAGGATGAAACGTGATTTTTTGGTAAAACCACAAGGACGATTTTTGAAATTAACTCCATATATTATGAACAACTCTCTCAATTCTATATATTCAGTCCTCATATTGATTCTATTTTCCGTCTGCCCGCCATACGTAAACTTCTTCTCCATAATTAATTAAAACCGAGTGATTCAAGTCATTAATCATCAACGAAACTAAACTAACAGGAGGAGAGCAGGGAGAACGCGGGTGATCGTAAGTGATTCGTCCTATAATGGTCTTTTGAGTTTGTATTAAGATCATCTTAGGAAGATTTCGAGTCCGTTTTAGATCTCTTCGAGGTTGTTTCGATCTTGTTACGAAACCTGTCCGTCCATGGAGGTATATATATCTAGACTAACTCGTTCAACTATATACTTATCTTTTACTTGTTTTGTTAATTATTTGCGGGTCATTGAAAGCTAGATTAATTACCGTAATGGAATTTAAAAAACATACTAATGTGTTTTGTAATGAACAAACTATATATATTGTGTAGCAATATTGATTCAAACACGAAAAACAGAAAACGAAATCTTTTTGGTGATGGAATGAAACAGAGTTTCTTAAGTTAACTAAGCAATGTCGTATAAATGGAACTATGATCATTGGCAGTGTCTAATAAAAGAATCAAGCTGTGTTTTCGAGCGTACAACACGAAGAAGTAAATGGAGGTAGTTCATGCAAGTGTTTAATTATACTAGTATTTTACTCTATGATTTTTCATATATATAATTTTTATGGGCTTAGCTTGGATGCAGTTAACTGCATCATTTTTTGATGAAGTTACCTTGAAAATCAGGGGAGCATTTTTGTAATATATCAATCATTTATATGATATGTGTGTGTAACTGCATCTATGAACTTTGCACATTCGATTTTCCCTATAATATTTAATACAAATAGTAATGCATCTGTTTTTAATAAGATAGATATATAGTCCTTTGTAGTCTTAAACTTATTTTAATATAAATAAATGATATAATCTATTTTAAATTGTGGTTTGGAAAACTTATAAGTATTCATAGTTAAGCTTTATATAAAGTGGGACTTTAGAAATTATATCTTATAAGAAATAATGTAATAATTTAGTTATATGGATATTGTTTAATGTAGATTTTATTTGAGGATATGGTGGATCATTTTCACTTTAAAGTTTTAGATCATTATCAAGGTATGGATTTTAATTTATTTAAAATATCAAAATTATGATTTGAATTCCTTGTACGTTCTATAATTGTACGTATAGCTGACCTTATTTTTAAGGTTCCCTTGTCGATTCTTGTCATAGCTTTGCCTACAAATATTTCTTGTATGGCTCTATTTGATTCTATCCATTATTTGCTTCATTGATATGATCTATTTGATATGACATCTTTGTTAGTGCTTCTCCGTTATTCTATCATAGAATTGTTGTCATTGCTTCATTGTGGTTCTTATTCAGTATTTTGTCATACTATATGTGCATTTAAATATAGTTGTGATAACCTAAATTATTGGTTCCTTTGTTATTAGATTCTATTTAGTTTTTGATTATCTACTCTGGGTATGCGGGTTATTAACCACCTATGGGTACCATAGGCACGTCATTGTGGCACTGATGGCGCGACACTTCTGTAGCAACGTGATTGGTTACGACGTTTCCTCTTTGTGCATTGGATTGTGATTGGAGTTGTGTGCCAAGTCCTCATTCACCTTTGGTAAATATGGATATGTAATCCTGTGTACACCTTTCCCCCAATACTTGTCGTATCTAACATACTTGATATGCAAGTGTTGGAATTTTAGCTGATGTTTGTCATATCTAACACACTTGGTATGCAAGGTTCAGAATTTTGGACCCGACTATTCATACCCCCTTGACTTCTTAGTTCATTTCAGCTTTCATTCGTTCATATTCATTTGAAGTAATTATTTGATTCGTATCATATAACTCATTGTTCGCATATACTTTATACATTCGCATTTGCCTTTGTTCTACCCGCGCACTGAGCATTAGGCTCAGCCGCATACTATTAACAAAGATAAAGAAGATTTATTGTTGGCTTCCGCACAAAGAGTATATTGAAGATCAAGGTTCAATTTAATTTTATAAACATTACAAGAAAACTCTCTTTTCCCCTCTTGTATTTGTATTTAGTTTCGATGGTGACACTCCATATTTTGGTTTGGAGATGGGGTGTTACAATGTCCGTTTGGACATGTACTTTTTATATTATCTCAATTTTTGCATATACTGAAACATGAACTCGTTACTCTGTATGATGAACTAGATGAATTTTTTACTCCAACACATCACAACCAATATGATGTTGTTAAGGACACCAAATTGACAGAAGTCACACGTAATGGAACCATTGATTCTTGGACTCCTGTTGTACCTTTAGATGTCAAAGCAGTGTTGAATTCTGTTTGGGACAATCCAGAATCTGCACTATAGATGTATCAAAAGTATGTTGAACAAGCTGGTTTTGTTGTTTGTAAAGCTTCTATTAAGTATATGGAAGACGGTTCCATATCAAAACGGTATTACTTATGTTATAAAGAATGTCAACCTAAGAAATATGATTCTATTGACACAGTCATTAATGATTGTCTCGAAAGTAATAGAAGTCGTCGGAATTCTAGCTACTCAGTTACAGGTTGCAAAGCTCGTATTAAGATCAGAATTAAAAAAGGCACAGATTGTTGGCAATATGATTTTGTGGAGAAGCACAACCATCCAATGATCGACAAGAACAACACCCATTTGTCGAAACCTTGTAGGAAGTTGCTAATTGAGGACCAAGTTTTCATACAGAACGTGTCGACAAATAATATAGGTGCACAAAAAAATAGTTAACTACTTTTCAAATGAGAATAGAGAAGCAGATATGGTCGCCGCCCAATTTATAGTAGATCATTGTTAGGACTAGTTTCAGTGAAACTGGCCAGTCTCCAGTCGCACCTGGAGACCAAGAAGATTTGTCCAGAAATATATTGAAGTCCAGTTGCATCGTACAGTCAACGCAACTGAAGACTTCCTCCAGTTGAGAACTGACCAGTTAAAGAATCCTTCCAGTTGGAGTCGAAGACAACAAGTGGAAGATAGAGAATGACAATGGCAGCGAAGCCCAGTTGACATTCTAGTCAGTTACAAACTGGAGACCATCAGTGGAAAGCTCTTACAAAGTTTTACACTGATTACGAGGAATTGACTTTTATGTTTTATGTGCTTTTACCCGGATAATAAGATTTATCTTATTATTTAAGTACAAAAAGGTACATAAAGCTGGTTGAGTAAATGTAACACCCGTCGTTTAAAAATATGGGTTTTCAAAACTTTTCACCTAACGGTGTTAAATTGTGGAAGTAAAGACTGTAAAAGTCAAAACCGATAAAAACATTTCGGTTTCTGCATTTATTTGGTGTTACATGCCATATCAAACAATAGTTCAAATGAAAACCCAACGGTTGCCCAACATAAAACAACCGTTCACAAGTCACAACATAAATTCGACATTAAGTACGAAATGTAAATAAATGTCTAAGCAAAGTATCGTCTATGGATAACTAAGGCTCCTTCAATGAATCTACCCAAGCTCACACATCCTTCATCTAATTCCATCAAGCTAAACCTGAGGGAACAACCACATTAAAGAAGCAAGTGTTAGCTATAAGAATAGCTAAGTAAGATAACACTTAATTAAAAGCATTTGTCCAATTAAAACAATCTTCATTATTAGACAAGTTTTATTAGGCACAACACACATCACACGTTCACACATATACTACATTTCGACTTCATATTAATTAGGATAATCATCCTAAATGTGCCTATCCTGCATTAGTTCACACATTGTCACACGTATCTTTGTTAACTGCATATAAGTGTGCCCTGCATCACACCCGACTGGATGATCAGTCAAAAGACTACTCATCTTACGTCGTTAAGGAGTGGCAAGCCAATCCAAGAGTAATCCGTATGTGGAGGTTGGTCAAACCTCTCGTATTACTCGCCCTGCGTTATAAAGACCATGTTGCGAGGAGCCACCCAAGCAACAACTGCATCAACGCACTCATCCGGCTGAGACAAGTACGGGTTAAGCTTAACACTTTCCCTGCATTAGTTTTATGAGCTCAATTTCACACATATAGATTGGGTCCCTGCATTCCCAAACATTCACACACATATAGTCTAGGTAACACACATTCCTAGACATTCACACACTTTAACTTCATTACGTTTGGATCCTTAAACGTGCAAGTGACATAGTAACCTAGCAAGTCTAGTGAACTAGGCGTACAAGTCAAGCATGCATATCACACATCAACTTCATTTCTATATATCATGCATATCAAGATACTTCATTAAACTACATCAACTGCATAGCTACATACTACATTAAGCAATACTACATTACACTACAATAGGGATTGCATCTCAGGTCTCATGGTCAACTGCATAACCCATAATACCTCCCAAGTAACCCATATGCCCACATGCAATATAAAGATACCGAATGGAAGTGTTTACGATTTGAAACCAGCTTTTAGTTGATCCCCCAGCGTGTCAAAGTAGTGTATCTTACCTGGTAGTAGTGTACGCGCGCAAACAAATAGCTAATAGTGCTTATCAGTAATCCCCGACACCTATCGTACATTAACATATGAAATATAAGTCATTTGGGACTCAAACGAACTTAACAAACCTCACGAACTTAGTCTGGAAAATCTTTCTTACGAACTTAGCTACAGTTCTTACGAAGATAGTTTGTTCTTACGAAGATAGTTTGTTCTTACGAAGATAGTTTGTTCTTACGAAGATAGTTTGTTCTTACGAAGATAGTTTGTTCTACGAAGATAGTGACTGCGTACGAAAATAGAAGCCTTACGAAGGTTATCTTCGTTCGAAGTGCAGAAACGTGTTTTTCGACCTTTTTCCAGAAAATGGCCCCAAAACTCTTTAAGTACCGATCGAATTGACACAAAAACATTAATCTTTGATCATCAAAACATCTCTTATCAATCCAAATCGTTAAAACATCGTTTACAATCGTTTTAGGCCAAATACTTGATTAAAACACATAAATTAACCAAGAACACAATGAAACCCTAATTCCTTTACAAACCCCTTTTCAATCAGATTTGATTCAACACACACGACTCATGATCTGAAAATACGATCAATGGATTGATTATTACCTGCAAATGACAAATAGAATGCAAATACTCTTGACAATGACCACCAATTCACACACAAAACGACTTTTCGGCTTTTTTTTTTTTTTTTTTTTTTTTTTTTTTTTTTTTTTTTTTTTTTTTTTTTTTTTTTTTTTTTTTTTTTTTTTTTTTTTTTTGGCTTGAGATTTGATGAGAGAAGACTATGGAATGACTTAGGATCAGTTAGGGCTTGTTTAGAAGAAGTGAGATCTGCAAATAACCTCCTAATGACAGCCTCTAAGCTACTAATCCCGTTTTTGACTTTCCACACATGTCAAAACTAGTCCCTAGGCTTCCTAATCCTTCATTATTGGTCACAAACTTCTTTATTGCCCATATACAACATTAACCCTTCATTAAATGTCACTACATAGACATAATTTCTTCATATTTCACACATTTATACTACATTTCATTTAGGTTTTCAAACCTCACACATAACACACATTAACTACGTATATGCATATATTCACACTAGACTTAACGACACACATGAGGTTGACTTAACAGCGTTAGTCAAATCTTAAAGAAAAGTTTGGGATGTTACAATTACCTCCCCCTTAAGAGGATTCCGTCCCCGGAATCTCATCATTAAGGAACAACTCCGGATAATTCTCCTTCATTACTGCTTCAGTTTCCCAAGTCAAGCTTTCTCCATGATTATGCTTCCACTTTATCAAGACAAGATCTATCACTTTCCTGCGTAACTTCTTTTGCTTCCTTCCAAGTATTGCCACCAGTTCTTCAACCATTTTCTTCATTGGGTCAATGCTCACATCTTGAATTGGAATCACACTTGACTCCTCGGCTAGACACTTCCTTAGGTAGGATACATGAAAGGTGTTGTGAATTCCATCCAATTCTGGAGGTAATTCCAACTGATATGCTACATCCTTAATGCGTTTCAAGATTTTAAAAGGTCCAATAAATCTTGGACTCAACTTGCCCTTCTTTCCAAATCGGATTACTCCTTTCCATGGTGACACTTTCAGCATCACTAAGTCACCTACATTAAACTCCATTGGTCTCCTTTTCTTATCTGCATAAGTTTTCTGCCTTTCTCTGGCCACACGTAAAGCTTCTTTAGCTACATTAAATTTCTCAGCGGAGATTTCAATAATTTCGGGACCGGTTAACTGCTTTTCACCGGGCTCCATCCAACAACTTGGAGTCCTACATCTCCTTCCATATAACATTTCAAATGGTGGCATTCCAATACTTGCATGGTGACTATTATTATAAGCAAATTCAATCAACTTCAAGTGTTCATCCCATGCTCCACCATAGTCTAGTACACACGTTCTCAACATATCCTCTAAGGTTTGGATGGTTTTCTCACTTTGCCCATCGGTTTGAGGATGATAGGCGGTACTCAAGTTCACTCTAGTACCCAATTCTCGTTGAAGACCCTTCCAAAATTTAGACACAAATCTAGTGTCCCTATCCGAGACAATAGACAATGGAACTCCATGTTTCGAGACAACTTCATCTATATACATCTTTGCCATCTTCTTTAAAGGCACATCTTGTCGGGTAGCTAGAAAATGAGCACTCTTCGTCAATCTATCTACAATCACCCAAATCATATCATTCCCTTTCGGCGTTTTCGGTAGCTTCGTTACAAAGTCCATCGTGATATGATCCCATTTCCACTCGGGAACGTCTAATTGATGCAACAAACCATACGGCTTTTTATGGTCCATTTTCACACGTGCACATGTCAAACACTTTGCTACAAAATGAGCTACTTCACCTTTAATATCCGGCCACCAATAAATCGGCTTCAAATCTGCATACATTTTGGTGACACCGGGATGCATCGAATACCTACTTCTATGGACCTCTTCAAGGATCAACTCCCGGTTACCACCAAGCAGTGGCACCCAAATACGACCCTTGTATGTTTTAAAACCCACGGCTATTAGTCTCCATCACAAGTCGTTTCTTCTTCCCAATACTCTCTTTATCAATATTATCCTTCATTAATGCCATCTCTTGTGCTTCTTTAATTCGATCTAATAGACCCGACTTGGCTTGAACTTGCATGCTCATCAACTTACAAGAAGAGCTTTGCACTTTCCTACTTAGTGCATCCGCCACTACATTGGCTTTACCCGGATGGTATTTGATTTCACAATCATAGTCTTTAAGTAATTCCATCCACCTTCTTTGTCTCACATTCATCTCCTTTTGAGTAAACATATATTGTAAACTCTTATGGTCGGTGAAAAGTGTGCATTTAGTACCATATAAGTAATGTCTCCATAATTTCAATGCAAACACAACTGCCGCTAGCTCAAGATCATGGGTAGGGTAATTCTTCTCATGAGGCTTCAACTGACGTGAAGCATAGGCAATCACTTTGTCTCTCTGCATTAAAACACAACCCAAACCCGTAATAGAAGCATCGCTATATACCACTAAATCATCAGTACCTTCAGGCAAGGCAAGGATAGGAGCTTCACACAACTTCTTTTTCAACGTTTGGAATGCATTTTCCTGCTTTTCAGTCCACTCGTACTTCACACCCTTCTTTGTTAATTCTGTCATAGGCTTGGCTATTCGGGAAAAATCCTGAATAAACCTTCTATAATACCCAGCCAAACCAAGAAAACTCTTAATCTCGGTAGGAGTCTTTGGCTGCTCCCATTTTGAAACAGCTTCAATCTTTGAAGGATCTACTTTAATACCTTCTGATGAAATAACATGACCAAGAAACTGCACTTCTCGGAGCCAAAACTCACATTTAGAAAACTTTGCGTACAGCTTCTTCTCCCTCAACACCTCCAAAACTGCTTTCAAATGCTCACGGTGTTCATTCTCTGACTTAGAATAGATCAAAATATCGTCAATAAACACAATAACAAAATGATCTAGAAAGGGGCGGCATACCCGATTCATTAAGTCCATAAACGCGGCTGGAGCATTGGTCAACCCAAATGGCATGACCAAGAACTCATAATGACCATATCTAGTCCGGAAAGCTGTCTTTGCTACATCTTCCTTCTTTACCTTCAACTGATGATAACCGGACCGCAAATCAATCTTTGAAAAATACGAAGCACCATGTAGTTGATCAAAAAGATCATCAATTCTCGGGAGAGGATACTTGTTCTTGACCGTTCGTTTGTTCAACTCACGATAGTCAATACACATGCACATCGATCCATCCTTCTTCTTAACAAAGAGAACCGGAGCTCCCCAAGGCGAGGAACTAGGTTGTATGAACCCCTTGTCAAGTAACTCCTGAAGTTGCGTCATTAATTCCTTCATTTCTGTAGGAGCTAATCGGTAAGGTGCTTTAGCAACGGGTGTAGCACCGGGAATAAGATTTATCTGAAAAGTAACTTCACGATCGGAAGGAATACCGGGTAGATCATCGGGAAACACATCGGGGAAATTGGATACTACATCAACACTAGCGATTGGAGACTTCTCTTTCCTTGCATCAATGACATAAGCCAAGAAATGGCTCTTGTTTTTCCTTATACATTTAATAGCTTTCATCATACTAATAATCTTTATTCCTCCTCTCTTCTTGTCTCCATACACCGCTATCACTTTACCCTCGGATATAGGCAATCGAATTATCTTTTGGGAACATAAAATACTAGCTTCATTTCTAGCCAACCAATCCATACCAATCACTACATCAAAACCACCTAAGGTAGTAGGCAATAGTTGGACTGGAAAAGAACGACCTTCAATCTCAATGTCACAATCGTCATAACCCACACGTATATTATTAACCGTACCATTAGCAATTTCTACCTCTAATGAACAATCTAAGGGAGTAGTGACTCTTTCTAGCTTAGGAGCAAATAATGTGGACACAAACGACCTATTTGCACCTGAATCAAATAAAATAGAGGCAGGCTTTGAGTTAACAAGGAAAGTACCACATACCACTTCATCGTTGTTCCTTGCGTCATCAACCGTCATTTGAAGAGCTTTCACTTTTGTTGCTGTCGTGGCGGTCTTCTTTCCAACATTCTTCATCTGTGGACAATCGGCAATGAGATGACCCATTTCTTGGCACTTGTAGCAGCGAGTCTTGTCCCTACATTCAGTGGCAAGATGTCCCGACTTCCCACACTTATGGCACCTTCTTGTCTTGTCGGTACAATGCCCTTCATGAATTATCTTGCAAAATGTACACCATGAACCATTCTTCTTTTTATCCTTGTCACCACTCGAACTACCACTTCCACGGAACTTCTTATTATTATTGTTATTGGAAGACCAATTTGACCTTCTTTTAAACCCCGACTTCTTATCATCACTCTTCTCAACCTTCTTGTCCGAAGCGAAATCATCGTCAAGCTTCTTAGACTCCTTGATAGCTTCAGTCAGAGTCTTGTGCTGCCTGCAGATACCTCGATAACTCGGAGGCAAACCATCAACATAGCAAGCAACCTGATCTGCATCAGTACGGAATAAATGACCCACGAACTTCATCTTCTCCATGAAGGAATGAGCATACTCGTTGACCTTTCCGACTTCAGCCGTCAAGGCACGAAACTCCTTTTCCATCTTACGCTGCTCATGAACCCCAATATATTCCTCAATGAATTTCTGCTTAAAGTTAGCCCACGAGATAGCAGATACCATAGCTGGAGTCATCGAAATAGTAATGCTCTTCCACCAATCCCGAGCACCTTCTTTCAACATTTGACTAGCGCACAACACCTTCTTATCCTCGGGACAGTCACAGGCTTCAAAGACCATCTCCGTATCATCGAGCCATTCCATGCAACCCACTGCATTAAGGGTTCCATCAAACTTCTGACCTCCACACTTCTGGAAACTTTCAAACTTAAACCGAGGGGCTTGAACGACATTAGGAGTAACCACAATGGCATTTGCAGGGGGAACAACAACATCATCGACCGGTGGCTCAGAGTGGTGAGAAGGCACTGAATAGTTGCCATCAGTTCCTTCAGCATTTTCAGCAAGAGCGTTGTTCAATTGCTCCTGTGTCTGGGCCAATTGGGTCTGGAGAGTCCGTACGAGATTGTACAACTCAGCCGTGTTAGGGATTTGTTCCACCACTTCCTCGTTAACCCTAGGTGGATTGCCGGGAAGTGGAGGCATAGGACCCAATGAGCCTTGCTGATTGACCTGGCGGGGATTTCCTCGATTTATATTTGCATTGGCTGCAACAGTAGCAGCAGCATTGGCAGCATTTGCAGCGCCTGCACCTGGATGGACAGGTGGGGTAATGCTAGCAGTAGCTCCATCACGTCGGAAGTTGCGGTTGCGAGTGTTAACCATTTTCCTTTAATAAAAAGGTAGAGTCGATAAGCGCAAATTAAAGCAAAATGCTTGTTAAGATAAGGCTAAAGCATATCATCGTAACGTAAACATCTCATAAGCCCTATCGCACTCGCACTCGTCCCAACCCATCCTATATCATCTTTCATTAAAACTAAGGCATCCTACAAATACCTAGCATGCATATCTTAAGTTTAAGTCCAAATCCTATGGTTAATAGGCCTTGGTTCACTTAAACCACTGCTCTGATACCAACTTGTAACACCCGTCGTTTAAAAATATGGGTTTTCAAAACTTTTCACCTAACGGTGTTAAATTGTGGAAGTAAAGACTGTAAAAGTCAAAACCGATAAAAACATTTCGGTTTCTGCATTTATTTGGTGTTACATGCCATATCAAACAATAGTTCAAATGAAAACCCAACGGTTGCCCAACATAAAACAACCGTTCACAAGTCACAACATAAATTCGACATTAAGTACGAAATGTAAATAAATGTCTAAGCAAAGTATCGTCTATGGATAACTAAGGCTCCTTCAATGAATCTACCCAAGCTCACACATCCTTCATCTAATTCCATCAAGCTAAACCTGAGGGAACAACCACATTAAAGAAGCAAGTGTTAGCTATAAGAATAGCTAAGTAAGATAACACTTAATTAAAAGCATTTGTCCAATTAAAACAATCTTCATTATTAGACAAGTTTTATTAGGCACAACACACATCACACGTTCACACATATACTACATTTCGACTTCATATTAATTAGGATAATCATCCTAAATGTGCCTATCCTGCATTAGTTCACACATTGTCACACATATCTTTGTTAACTGCATATAAGTGTGCCCTGCATCACACCCGACTGGATGATCAGTCAAAAGACTACTCATCTTACGTCGTTAAGGAGTGGCAAGCCAATCCAAGAGTAATCTGTATGTGGAGGTTGGTCAAACCTCTCGTATTACTCGCCCTGCGTTATAAAGACCATGTTGCGAGGAGCCACCCAAGCAACAACTGCATCAACGCACTCATCCGGCTGAGACAAGTACGGGTTAAGCTTAACACTTTCCCTGCATTAGTTTTATGAGCTCAATTTCACACATATAGATTGGGTCCCTGCATTCCCAAACATTCACACACATATAGTCTAGGTAACACACATTCCTAGACATTCACACACTTTAACTTCATTACGTTTGGATCCTTAAACGTGCAAGTGACATAGTAACCTAGCAAGTCTAGTGAACTAGGCGTACAAGTCAAGCATGCATATCACACATCAACTTCATTTCTATATATCATGCATATCAAGATACTTCATTAAACTACATCAACTGCATAGCTACATACTACATTAAGCAATACTACATTACACTACAATAGGGACTGCATCTCAGGTCTCATGGTCAACTGCATAACCCATAATACCTCCCAAGTAACCCATATGCCCACATGCAATATAAAGATACCGAATGGAAGTGTTTACGATTTGAAACCAGCTTTTAGTTGATCCCCCAGCGTGTCAAAGTAGTGTATCTTACCTGGTAGTAGTGTACGCGCGCAAACAAATAGCTAATAGTGCTTATCAGTAATCCCCGACACCTATCGTACATTAACATATGAAATATAAGTCATTTGGGACTCAAACGAACTTAACAAACCTCACGAACTTAGTCTGGAAAATCCTTCTTACGAATTTAGCTACAGTTCTTACAAAGATAGTTTGTTCTTACGAAGATAGTTTGTTCTTACGAAGATAGTTTGTTCTTACGAAGATAGTTTGTTCTTACGAAGATAGTTTGTTCTTACGAAGATAGTTTGTTCTTACGAAGATAGTGACTGCGTACGAAAATAGAAGCCTTACGAAGGTTATCTTTGTTCGAAGTGCAGAAACGTGTTTTTCGACCTTTTTCTAGAAAATGACCCCAAAACTCTTTAAGTACCGATCGAATTGACACAAAAACATTAATCTTTGATCATCAAAACATCTCTTATAAACTTGCCTAGATCTGCTTAGATGACTACTACTGAAGGTGGAGATGGTTCTGGTCAAGGTGAAAACCCATTGAATACTAATACACCACCTTTTCAAAATGTTAATACAAACCCTCCTCCTCCTACTGCCCCAAATCACGTCCATGTACATTATTCTAACACTCCTGTTCCAAAATTTGATGGAAACAGTGAGACCTTTGATACATGGAAGGCCAGAATGCTTTTGCATTTTGGTGGGATAGAGAGGTATATGCTGAAAATCCTTAAGGATGGACCGTATATACCCATGTCTCTTGGGGTAAGTCCTCTTCTCGATCCAACTGGAAGAAGAGGTTCCAGAGAAAAGCTCGAAGACCACTGGTCTGATGAGGATCGTAGACTTGTAGATCTGGACACCAGACTCAAGAACATGATCCTTGGAGCTGTTCCTGAAGATCTAATTCCAACACTTGTGTTGTTCCCAGTGCCAAGTCAATGTGGGATGAATTAGTTATTCAGTTTGAAGGAGGTGATGACACTATTGTCACCAGAAAGGTTGCCTTGAACAAGAAGTATGAATCCTTCTTTGTTTTGCCCAATAAAAGTCTAACTGGTACTTACACCAGGTTTTCTAGCCTCATTAATCAGTTGAGAGGCTTGGGTGTAGAGAAGGATAAGGATATTCTTATTGAGAAGTTTTGTGATATTCTTCCTTCCAAATGGGAAAACATGGTTCTAGTCTTAAGACAAGGTAAAACCCTGCACAGCCATACTCTTGCATCGCTCTATGGAGCCTTCAGATTCACTGAAGACAATAATGCTGCAAGACTAGTGGCTGAGCAGGATGCCATGAACCATGCCCAGAGTCCCAAGGTTGCTAATGTAACTGAGCGACCTTGTACTGCTTTAATGTCTGCAGAGAGTGTCCAGGCACACTCAATGAAGCAGATGTTAAACAGTTTCTTGAACTCTGGCCTGACCACTGAAATCAGTGACGGTTGTGATGAAACTGACGATGATGATCTGGTAGCCATGATCGCTAAAACCTTTAATAGGTTTAAGCATAAATCTAAAAGATTTAATGGCCCAAACAATGCTTCCAGCTCCAGCTCTCTGGATAAAACCAATCTTACCTGCTATAAATGCGGTAAGAAAGGTCATTTTATGAAGGAATGCAGATCTAGTCAGATGAACAACCAAACTGGTCCCTCTGTCCCTAATTTCAATCGGCCTGATGATAGCTACAAAGCTAAATATAAGAAGCTTAAGGCCCAGATTGCCCTCTTATCCATGGAAAAAGAAAAGGATCAGTGCTTGATGGCACAAACTGAGGGAAAATGGGAGTACTCTGATGACTCATCAGCAGATGAAGAAGAGGAAAGGGACATGTGTTTCATGGCCTTGGAAGATCAACAGCAGCATGTGGCAAAAGAAGATGTCATCACTGGAAGATGGGTGGACATCATTTTGAAGAAGGTATGTGATTATGACAATCAAGTGGATCCAGAACTGAAACTGGACCTTGCTGAATCATTAAGTGGTGATTTGGCTTTTGTGGAAACTGTTAGAGCAGATAGTGAAAGATATTTGGACACTATCTTAATTGAACTAAACAATGTTAAGCCACAACTTAATGATTTACAAAGTGTCCGGTTGGCTCTCAAGGAGTCAGTTTTAAAAATTGAGGCTTTGGAATTTGATAATCAAAAATTAATTTCTGATCTTGAAAAAGAACAAATGATTATCAAGTCCTGGGTAAAAGCATCTGGAAAGAACTATGATGCATTTTCTAGAACAATTGATGCCTAGAAAAATGCATGGAAATCTGGAGATCTGGAAATGGCAGCTCTCATACCAGATCTTCATGCATTGCCTCCAGCTCTCAGGGTTGAAACTTCTTATGATCAACCTGAAGCTGTTGAAACTGAAACCTTTGAGACCACCCCCATTGAGGTTAAACCTGGAGCCAAACAGGCTAATGCTCCAGTTAAAAAGGCCACTGGTAACAAGCCCTTACCTCAGAAGTCTAAGGATCCCAAGACCCAAAAGACTAAAACTCCAGCTGAACCAAGGTCCAAGGTTCAGCAGCCTGATGAAAACAATATTTTGTTTAAACTGGAAAGTCAACTCCAACTTTTGTCTCGACAGGTTCAGAGTTGTACTGCCCGGATCAAAAATCTGGAAGGAGGTTCATCACCTCCAGTTTTAAAACAAAATATTAAACCCCCCTCAAAACCAAAACAAAAGAATGTTCCATCTGGAACTAAATCTGATAAGAAAAAGGGGAGCAGGTATCAAATACCAATCGTTTTTACTCCTGCACCTGGATCTGGTAAAAAAGATCCAGATGTAGTCTTCAATTCACCACCACAACAATCAACTGTGACTTCTGTAGAGAAGTCCAGTGAACCCATCAAGAAAAGATGGGTTCACAAAAATAACTGATGATTTTTGTGGGTGTGCAGGGCGATCGAAAGAAAAATATCTGGTATCTGGACAGCGCTGCTGGCCGGACTATGACTGGATGTAAGCCCCTGCTTGAAGATTTCACTGTCCAAGATGGACCGGCAGTGACGTTTGGTAATGATCAAAGTGGAAAGACTGAAGGATATGGTGTGCTCAATAACGGACAGGTCGAATTCAAGAGAGTTGCATTTGTGAATGGTTTGAAATACAACCTGATCAGTGTCAGCCAACTTTGTGATGATGGCTACAGAGTTTTGTTCGATATTGCTCAAGGCACCATATTTAACAAGGATTGGAAAGTGGTGATGGTTGCCCCAAGAAAAGGTAATGTGTACATCATGGATATGGAACCAGCTCCAAAAGAGCAGTGCTTCTATACCAAGGCTGATGAAGACACCAACTGGCTGTGGCATAAAAGATTATCCCATCTTAATTTCAAAAATATTAACAAGTTGTCTCGCAAACAAGTGGTTGATGGGATACCACAGATTTCTTTTAATAAAGAAAAGCCATGTCCAGGGTGTGAGATGGGCAAGCAGAAAAGGGCCAGTTTCAAAACTAGGCAAAACTTTAGCATCACTGAACCTCTTCACATGCTACATATGGATCTCTTTGGTCCAGTGAATGTTCAAACTAGAGCTGGGAAGAAATACACTCTAGTTGTGGTTGATGAATTCACCATATACTGTTAGGTGGTATTCATTAGATCCAAAAGTGATGCACCTGCTGAAATCATCTCTCTCATCAAAAGAATTGAACTCAAGTATACTCGAAAAGTCTGTCAGTTGCGAAGTGATAATGGTACTGAATTTCAAAATAAGGTGCTTGAAACATTTTGCAATGACACTGGCATCTCTCAAAACTTCTCATCAGCACACTCTCCAGAGCAAAATGGAGTTGTGGAAAGAAAGAATCGCACACTGATAGAAGCAGCCAAAAGTATGCTATATGAATCAGGTCTTCCCACCAGTTTCTGGGCTGAAGCAGTTGCAACTGCTTGTCACACCCAAAACCGGTCAGTCTACATCAAGAGACATAAGAAGACTGCCTATGAAGTACTCAGGAATCGTAAACCAAATATTGGATATTTTCATGTATTTGGTTGTCCGGTTTATATTTTAAACGATTCCAGTCAGCTTGGAAAGTTTGATGCAAAAGCTGATGAAGGTGTACTTTTAGGCTATTCAGATATTCGAAAGGACTTTAGAGTTTATAATTATAGACTCCAAAAGGTTCATGAGACAATTCATGTCACATTCGACGAATCAACTGAAGCAATCAACAAGAGACCAAGCCTTGATATTTCTCCAGTTGTTCCAATAAATTTTGGTGAAACTGACCAAGTTCATCAGTCAGTTGTTTCACCAAAAGATGTTTCCAGTTGCAACAAATTGGAACCAGTTAAGAAGAAAAGCACCACCAGTGACACCTCATTCTATCCCTCCATCAATTTCAATTTACCACAGGAATTGGTGATTGGATCTGATGTACGTGCCACTCCAATATCAGCACCAGTTCAAACTCAAACTTCTCCAGTTCTTCAAGAAATGCCTTTTAATGAAGAATTTCATGATGTAAATCGTGACCTCATTGACTCTGATGAGGATGTAGAAGTAGTTTGGACTGATCCTCCTCCAGAAGCTGATGCAACTGAAGAAGATCGACAGGTGACTTGCACTGATATTGTAATTCACCAGCCTAATCAATACACTAGATGGACTCAAGCACATCCAATTGAATAGATTGTGGGAGATCCAAATAGTGGGGTTCAGACTAGAAGAGCCACCAGTGAGCAATGCTTAAACGTCACCTTCTTATCACTAATTGAACCGAAGAAGATTGACGAGGCTATGGCAGACCCAAGCTGGGTGGAAGCTATGCAAGAAGAGCTCGTCCAGTTTGAAAGGAATAATGTGTGGGAGCTTGTTCCCTGTCCACCTGGGTTAAAGAAAGAACCCATTGGTACAAGATGGGTCTACCGAAACAAGATGGATGAAGATGGCCATGTTGTAAGAAACAAGGCCAGATTAGTTGCCCAGGGTTATTGTCAAGCAGAAGGCGTTGACTTTGATGAAACTTTTGCTCCAGTTGCAAGACTTGAAGCCATCAGAATTTTTCTGGCTTATGCAGCCCATCTGCAGTTTAAAGTCTTCCAGATGGATGTCAAAAGTGCGTTCCTTAATGGAACATTGGAAGAAGTTGTGTATGTTAAGCAGACTCCAGGCTTCATCAATGAGAAGCATCCTCACTGGGTCTATAGACTGAACAAAGATTTGTATGGTCTTAGACAAGCCCCAAGAGCCTGGTATGATACTTTAACTAAACATCTTCTTAAAAATGGCTTTCAAAGAGGTGCAATAGATAATACCTTATTAATCTTGAAAGAAAAAGGTAATATCTTATTGGTACAAATTTATGTTGATGACATTATATTTGGTTCAACTAATGATGCAATGTGTAAAAAGTTTTCTAAAATCATGTCATCTGAGTATGAAATGAGTTTAATGGGAGAATTAACATTTTTCTTAGGTCTTCAGATTAAGCAAACTGAAAATGGAATTTTCATAAACCAAGGAAAATATGTCAGAGATTTGTTAAGAAAATACAAATTTGATTCAATCCCATCGAAAAACACACCTATTGCAGCACCATTAAATTTGGACTCTGACCCAACTGGCAAACCAGTGAACATCACTGACTATCGTGGTATGGTTGGTTCACTGATGTATTTAACTGCCAGTCGACCAGATATAATGTTTGCAACATGTTTATGTGCCAGGTTTCAGGCTAACCCTAAAGAATCACATTTGCACGCTGTTAAGCGTATCTTTAGATACCTGAAAGGGTGTCCTAATCTTGGTCTTTGGTACCCCAAAGGCTCAGGGTTAGATCTAATGGGTTATTCAGATTCAGATCATGCAGGTTGTAAGATAGATAGAAAATCAACAACTGGAGGTTGTCATTTCCTTGGAGGAAAACTGGTAAGTTGGACCAGTAAGAAGCAGACGTCAGTCTCTATGTCCACTGCTGAGGCAGAGTACATTTCTGCGGCCAGTTGCTGTGCCCAGATTCTCTGGATCAAGAACCAGTTACTAGATTATGGTCAAAAGTATACAAAGACCCTAATCTTTTGTGACAACACCAGTGCAATTGCTATATCTCACAACCCAGTGATGCACTCCAAGACAAAGCATATTGACATCAGGTATCATTTTATTCGAGATCATGTTATGAAAGGAGACATTGAATTACATTTCATCCCCACTGACAAACAGCTCGCTGATGTTTTTACAAAACCTCTTGATGAGAAAACCTTTAAAAATCTCATCAGCGAACTGGGAATGTTAAATCCTTAAAACTGGAGATTTTTGTTATGAACGCGTCAGTGACACTGATGAAGTTCTCCAGTTGAGGAGGTCCAGATAATCTTTGCTCGCCAGGCTATCGAACGCCTTTGTGATACTATCCTGGCACTAATCGATTTCTGGATCATCATTTTAGGGGGAAAGACTCAAAATAATTTTCTGATTAAAATTCGTTTTGTTTGAAAATGGCAACTGGAAAACTCTCCAGTTGGAAACTGGCGTTGGACTAGTCCTCCAGTGACCAGGTTCAGTCTTGTCTTAATTTTTCATAACGTTAGAAAATACTTGGTCAATACTTGGACCCTCATTCTCTTTAAACCCACGCAAGATGTTTCACGACTACTTGTGTGAGTTTTGGTACACTGCTTCTCTTTCTTCTGATTGTTCTTCCATCACTTTCACATTAAAAGGTGGAACAGTCCAGTGTACCTTATCAGCAGATGTGTTGAGGGATGCTTTACACCTCAACTACTGGAGAGAGGGTGAATCTCCAGTTGTCATCTCCCCAAACATTAATTTTCGCCAGATCCTTCTTGATATGGGACATAAGGAGTGCCTGGAGAAAGGGGTTTTGAAAACCAAAGGTGCGATGACCATGAAGGGTCTTACACCTTCATGGAGGTACTTTTTCATCCACCTTGTGGAAAGTATGGGTGGGAGTTCTGGTGGACTTGACCAGATTAACTCCGCACAGGCAGAGATGACATACTGCTTGTGGAATGGATTGAGAGTGTATTTTGCTGATATCCTTTTCAGAAGCCTGGTTCAAAAACTGAAGGGCACCAGGGGACTATGTATCCCCTTCTCCAGGTTTCTCTCTCTTTGTTTTCTACAAATTCTGGGCAGTGAAGCTTATTTTAGCACAAATTCACTTTACACTGTCCCAGATTTGTTGAGGAATCTTGACTCTCTAGTATCTGAAGCTGGAGAGGTCGAGATTCCAGATAGAATGCGGCTGGCATTCGCAAAAACCGATGCACCAGTCCAAGGTGAGTCGGAAAGACAACTGGGCGAGCCTCAAAATAATGAGGGACCCACCAGTTCGTCTGCTGGAATTGTGACCATTGCCGAGCCCGGGCAACAGTCTAACCCCTCCAGCTCCAACGTGTCTGTCCCCACAACCATTTTCCCTGGAGACCTCCCAACATGTCTTTCAGGAGTTCCAAAGGCAACAAGAACACGTCGCATTAGGACCTTGTCAGCACTTGCCACTGACAGTAAAAACCTGACCAGCCCTCCAGTTTCCTCCCAACAGGAACCTGGAGAAAGTCAAATGGGACAACCGCAAGCAGCCACCCTTGCAATTTCTGTAGGAGAGGGTGGTGAAGATGAAACTGGGCTACCCCAACCCAGAATAGAGTTTGAGTCTGCACAAAGTGTCCACGGCCCTTCTGACACTTCTATTGCACGAACTGACGAAGTCTCTAGCCAGTCACTACTGGAGACTGAGGTTCCCAACTCTTCGGCCGATGATGTTATGGTTGTGGATAGAGCAACTATAACTGAGGCAACCCCAGTGACCTCTATCCCTGGTGAAGATACCTCGGTATCTGATCCTCCAACAGATGCAACCTTCCAAGAAACTGGAGAAGGTCATCTGGAGACTGACCCATCTGGTCAGCCCTCAGTTACATTCATGGATCTGGACATGGGTGTTAATGACGAGGAAATCCTTATTGAGTCTTCGGATTCAGAAGGTACTGCATCAGACATTGATATTTTTGAGTCTTCTGTACAAGCTCAAAACCCTTCATCTCATGTCTCGCCTCCAGATGCTTCAATTTCAGTTTCGAGAAATGCCACCACCACCGCCGCCGTTGGACACACCTGAGCATTCTCAGCATGTCCAACAATTTGAATTTCCGGTCCTTTCTTCTACCACCACTCCTACTATTTCTTCAACTGCTAGAATGTCAACTGGGGAGGCTTCTCTCAATTTGCCTCGTCCAGTTGCTCCAGTAGTAGCTGTTGCTGGTCCAGTGACACGTTCTTCCCCGTCACTAGACACTCAATTTGCCTCCTTTCAATCCGACATCCAAAATCTTATTCATAGGGTGGAGGATGTTCAAAAGGCAATTGACAAAAATACCAAGTCCCTCTCCAGATACAACAAAGATACAACAACAAATTCTAAGGTTGTTGATCTGGGGATAAACAAGTTTGCTAATAATGAGGCCTTAGTATTCAAGAAGCTCAATGAGCTGGTCGAGGGCTGTAACAATCTGGTTGTTTCTCTAAAGGAAGCCTTCGACCTTACTCAGTCAAGAGTCGACTACTTCAATCTCTAACCTGCTGGGAAATACTGTAAGACAATCAGAGGTTGATTTGAAAGAGATTGAAAGGCAGGTAAAGGAATTGGTTGAAAAACCTGGCCTAAATGTGACTGAGCTTGGGCAGCAGTTGATGACTTCAGTTGGTCAAAGAATAGATGATACACTGGGTGCAAGGGAAACCCAATTGATTGAAAAGGTGATAGCTGAGATCACCAAGCTAGCCACTCCTCAGGTTGATCTGGTCCCACTCACAAATGAGATCAACCAGTTGAGGGGCAGCATTGATAGTTTAAACACCCAGGTATCCATTTACTCTCAGTCTATTGACAAACTGACAACTGAAGTGGATAATTTGAAGAAAAAGAATGTAGAGGTGAAGGAAAAGGTGGTTTCTGGCCTGGATGAAGATTCAAAGACCTTGAATGAACTGAAAACTGGTCAGGAACAAGTTGCAGCAAATGTTCTGACCCAGTCAAGAGAAACCAACCACCTATGGAGATCTTTCAGGATGATGTGCACCATATTCAAAGAATGCAAGAACATGCAATCGTGGCAGCCTCTTGACCGGTTGCCAGCTCACCATTCTGAATGGGAAGTTATTAGGGCAAGTCTAGATGCTGCCAAGGGGGAAAGAAGTGCAGTTCTTGCACAAATTCAAACTGGAAGTAATCCATCTGGAACTCAAACAGGTAGTGAAATGATTGTGGCTGCCAGTACTGAAGCTGGTGAGCAAAGAATTGATGAAACTGGTGATGTAAGTGATAGGGGGAATGTTGTTGACAAAGGCAAAGGTTTAGCATCTGATGTATCTGCCCAGCCGGCCACTGATGTACCAATGTTGGAAACTGGCAATGCTGATGTACTTCCTCCAGTTTCTGAAGTGATAGCAAGCGTCTGGCAAGACTTGGTAATGAAATAAAAGAAAGAAAGAAAATGAAACAAGCCAACCAAGTTGAATCCAGAGAGCATCTTGCAAAATTAAGATTGCTTGATATTAGTGATGCTCATTTATTGGGAATCACTAAGGAGGAGTATGCCAGAGTAAAGAATGATCCAGGATAGTTGACATGTTGAAAGAAATGCTTGATGTTGAATTAGACAGACACTATCCTGATGATGAAGCTGAACTGGATGCCAGAAATTTTAATATATCAGTGGAGAAGGCAAAGGAGAACAGGGCCAGTGGAATTTTGAAAAGGATTGAAAATGTTAAGAAGGTTGTAAAAAGGGTATTGAATCCACCAAGGAGGAACCCTCAACCAAGAAAACCACTGACCAGAGATGCTGACCTTAGAACATTCATTGAACCAGCTGGTGAAATATCGAATGATGACATCAAGGCTGCTGGTGCTCGGACTATTAAAATCTCAAATGAATCTGAAGCTAGAAGTTATTATTCCCAGATCATGGCAACCAGAAAGCACTGTGGTGCTATCAATGGTGTTTTTGTTACAATCAAACCAGGCACTAAATACTTCCATGTCGAAGTCAGTTATGCTAGGGGGCCACTAGTCAAAACTGACAATCCTGGTGTGATGCAATATGGGTTCTCTGAATGGGTGGAAATGGTGAACTTTTTGGAAGCAAAGGCACAAAAGAATAGGTTTGAGAAAGCATGGGTCAACTTCTTGAAGGGCAAGATTCAACACAAAGAGAATCTGGAGCTGAAGTTGAACATTGATCCTGAAGACTCACAACCTATCTCTTCAGTGTCAAAGAGAAGACGAACTGGCGAAGGGCCATCTAATTAAGTTCTCTTTTCAATTTATCTACTTGTAATTTTATTTACATTCTGTAACTTGTGTAAATTTCATTTCCTTGTATAAATGAAGTTACCAGTTTGTAACCACAAGGTAGATAATAGATTAGATCTAACAAACTTAAAAAAAGGAAAAACCCAAGGCATTCATTGATCTATAAAAATGCCTTGGAAAACTTAGATAGATTTAATCGAACAAGTCTCTCCAGTTCACACTTGTACATATACAAGAACTGAAAAAGACTTGGCAATATTTCAGGACAAATAGGGGGAATTTGTTAGGACCAGTTTCAGTGAAACTGGCCAGTCTCCAGTTGCACCTGGAGACCAAGAAGATTTGTCCAGAAATATATTGAAGTCCAGTTGCATCGTACAGTCAACGCAACTGAAGACTTCCTCCAGTTGAGAACTGACCAGTTGAAGAATCCTTCCAGTTGGAGTCGAAGACAACAAGTGGAAGATAGAGAATGACAATGGCAGCGAAGCCCAGTTGACATTCTAGTCAGTTACAAACTGGAGACCATCAGTGGAAAGCTCTTACAAAGTTTTACACTGATTACGAGGAATTGACTTTTATGCTTTATGTGCTTTTACCCGGATAATAAGATTTATCTTATTATTTAAGTACAAAAAGGTACATAAAGCTGGTTGAGTAAAGTTGCTTTATACTGCAACTTTACACAGCATTTTAAGGAATTAAATGCTATTCCTTAAATGTTCTCAACCATATTTGTACGGCCAAAGTTAACATCCCTATGTTAACTTTGCCTATAAATACAAGTCATTGCACAACAAGAATAACAAGTGAGAACACTTCACACTTTGCATACCTGCAATATTCTTGGTGAACTTGTGCAATATTCTCTCAATCGTAAAAAGAAACATTTCACAACTTTAAGTGTTTCGATTGTTCAGAGAAATTCCAAGTGTAGATCAATTGTAGTTCATAGGTTGTTAGGATATTTACATACTTGTATTATCTTGGTTCCGCAACAACCTTGTAATTTATTTAAAGTTAACAAATAAATTACACTTGAAAATTACATATTGTCTCACCAATTTACTTTACAAGTATTTTGTATTATTGCATTGTTCTTTACTTATTGTCACTTAAATAAGTAATCTATCTAGAACTTGGTATATAATCTCTGTAACTGGTCGTCTCCAGTTCAGCGTTTATATTGCAAAGTAACTCCACCATCGACATAGAGGTGTCTTCAAGTAGTACTATCTATTGAGTTGGGACTTACAATCATCAATGCTTATCTCGACTTTAGTTTCTTCCGTTGATCATACCGATCATATTGCTGATTTGATTGGAATGATTGATTTGATTTGGATTTGTTTTCATTTAGTTATCAGAAACCAGCATGTTTGAATGAAAGGTAGGTGAGAAAAATTGGTTATTCTTATTATGTAAACTAGATGGATACCCGCGCAATGCAGCGGCAGTGACGGTGGTGGAGACGAGTGACAGTGGTGGAGGTGACGGTTGTCGGTGGTGGCGTGGTCATCAATGTAAATGTAATTGATATAAACGGTGAGGAATGTACGTTGTAAATAATTTCATTAATGATATTATAGGTATATTTAGTTGAAGATATTTAAATTAATGAATAAAGGTGAATAATAGTTTAGGTATTATTTTTCATCAAATTTGATCTCGCTTTCAATATAAAGTCTAATAATTTTATTTTTACCATTGATAAAATGTTAAGTCCCTTATTTGGTGTCACATTATTTACAATCCTGCCACTCTTTTGGTGGGCCGTTGATTACACTGATTGTAGGGCTAGGGTTTATTCTAAGAATTCTTAAAAGTTCCTGTAGTTTTTAAAGGTTCTTAAAATAACTATTCACAAGTATAAATAACTTTGCATGTAGATATATTATACTTGGGAAAAGTTATTTTAGAAATCTTAAAATTAACATGAACTTTTAGGAACTCTTAAAATAAATCCTAGCCTTATAATCAGTGTAATCAACGACCCACCCGGATATTGGCAGAATTGTAAATAGTGTGCCACCAAATTAGGGACTAAACATGTGGTCAAGGGTAAACATGCATGGAATAAAAATATGAGACTTTACATTGAAAACGGTTTCAAATTTGATGGAAATAATTTACATAATAAGAATAACCAATTTTTCTCACCTACCTCTCCTTCAAGCGTGCTAAAAGCTGATAACTAAATCAAAACAAATCCAAATCAAATCAATCATTTCAATTAAATCAACAATATGATTGCATATTATCAGCGAAAAAAATAAAGTCGAGAAAAATATTGATGATCTAGTATAGATAGGGCGGCGACGATATTTGCTTCCCTATTCTCATTTGAAAAATGGTCAGACTATATTTTTTGTGGCACCTATATTATTTGTCGACACATTATGTATGGAAACATGGTCCTCAAATAGCAATTTCCTATAAGGTTTTGACAAATGTTTGTTGTTCTTGTCAATCATTGGATGGTTGTGCTTCTCCACAAAATCGTATAATTGCCAACAATATGTACCTTTCTTATTTCTGATCATAATGCGAGTTTGCAACCACTAACTGAGTAGCTAGAATTCCGACGACATCTACTACTTTCGGGACAATCATTCATGACTGTCGATAGATTCATATTTCTTAGGCTGGCCTTCTTTATTACACTGGTGATACCAGTTTGATATGGAATCATCCTTCTTATATTTAACAGATGCTTTACGAACAACGAAACCAACTTGTTCAACATACTTTTCACACATCTATACCGCAGATTTTGGATTGTTCTAAATAGAATTTAACATTGGTTTGACATCTAAAGGTACAATAGGAGTCCAAGAATCAATAGTTCCATTAGGTGTCACTTTCATCAATTCGGTGTCCTCAACATCATATTGGTTGTGATGTGTTAGAGTAAAAAGTTAATCTAGTTCATCATACAAAATAACGAGGTCATGTTTCAGTATATGCAAAAACTAAAAAAATAGTAAAGAGTACATGTCCAAACGCACATTCACGAATTCACATATAAACATATACATTTACCCAAGGTCATGCGTTCGATCTTAGGATGACAAAGTTTAAGGTTTTTTCCTCCGAATATTTGTAACGACTCATGGTTAACATCTCATTGTCTAGGGGTTCACCATTACACAGTGAGGTTTTGTTAATGTCGTATCCTATTGAATGTTCGAAAAATATGCATATTCAATGAACAAAAAAAAGGCAACTAAGGTAGAGCAAACAAAACTGATTTCATTTAATATAAAGTACTTATTTTCTGAACATTCTGTCGGAATATGACATCAGAAAAACTCACTGTATAATGATGAAACTTTGCACATACTCTAAACAATTATAGATTGACCATGAGTCGTTACATGTATTCTCATTGTAATTATAGGTTCATTAATTACGATTAACAAATGCCCCATAAGCACTTAATAGCAATTCCCATGTAATAAGTCATAAAAAACTTTACAAAAATAACTATTGGAAAGCTTTTTATATATAGAATTCTAGGTTAGACCGACTGGTATTACCGGCCGGTAAAATCGATCATATCGTTAATACCGGTCGATACCGGTCTGTGGACAACTAAGGTAGAGTAAACAAAACTGATTTCATTTAATATAAAGTACTTATTTTCTGAACATTCTGTCGGAATATGACATCAGAAAAACTCACTGTATAATGATGAAACTTTGCACATACTCTAAACAATTATAGATTGACCATGAGTCGTTACATGTATTCTCATTGTAATTATAGGTTCATTAATTACGATTAACAAATGCCCCATAAGCACTTAATAGCAATTCCCATGTAATAAGTCATAAAAAACTTTACAAAAATAACTATTGGAAAGCTTTTTATATATAGAATTCTAGGTTAGACCGACTGGTATTACCGGCCGGTAAAATCGATCATATCGTTAATACCGGTCGATACCGGTCTGTGGACAACTAAGGTATGACTAAATGATCCGTTTTTAAAACATTGTATATAACATATCTCTTCGGGCAATAGCTGTATATATCATATATTGTTATTATTGAAAATAAAATATTTTTTTATATAGTTATTTCATTAATTTGAAATTAAAACCGTTACTAAGTATAATAATTATAATGATTAAAAGATAAAATAGAATAAAGTGAGTGAGTGAGGTTGTTGGATAAAACAGAGGGAATACCGAACAAAAAAACAGATGGATCCACGACCCACATGCGATTCTGATTCCTTTTGCTTTTCATATCCCAAGCAGAGGACCGTTGCATTTCCCATTATTAATAATTAATAATAACAAAACACAAAAGTCGGCCCTCACGCTAAATTCACTGTAGCAGCTACTGTAGGGACAAATTAACTTTTATTGTAAGCACTATAGCAACTCGTTAACTCGGTACGGTAGCAATTGTCTTTTACAAAATCACTGTAGCAACTCGGTCCTGTAGCAATTTTGTCTTTTTCAATTATTTTTTTAAAATACTTTTTAAGTTTCTTTTACTTACCACTTAACTTTTAGGTTTTTTAATTTTAGTCTAATATTTTTATACAAACTTAAGTAACAAAGTTTTTAATTTTTACAGGGTTTATAACTTTAATCATCAAATCTTTATTTTTTTACTTTTTATCTCTTATTATAAGGTTTCTAACTTTTACCATCGAACTCTCGATTTTTTCAACTTTATCTATCCATTACTTTAGAGTTTCGTATTTTTACCACTTAACTTTTTGGTTTTTTGACTTTAGTCCAAATTTTTTATAGAAACTTAAATATACTTTACTTTTACAAAGTTGTAAGTATAATTTACTTCTACAAAAGTTTTAAATTTTTATCAATTAATTTTTGGGTTTTTAACTTTAATTATTAAATCTTTATTTTTTACTTTCTATCACTTATTATAAGGTTTTTAACTTTTCATCGAACTCTTGGTTTTTTCAACTTTGGCAGCCCAATATTTTAACTTTCTACCCCTTATAGTAAACTTTAAGTGTCCAAACTTTTGGTTAATGCTATATGTATGTTTGCATGATGCGACGGCGATCCGGGCAATGCCCGGGTTAAAATTCTTGTTTTTATTTTAAAACCAATTAAGTTGCATTTACACCCCTTACGATCTACAACTTTCATAAATCTTCCCTGTACTACTTCAAATTGGGTTGATGTGAGTAAGATAAAAAGTTTAACGGATTAGAGCACCCCCAATTGGGTTGATGTGAGTAAGATAAAAAGTTTAACGGATTAGAGCACCCCCAAATGGGTTAGTCCAATACTAACCAATACAGTGCCACATCAGCGCCACATCAGCAAAACCTCTTTCCAATACATTTTCCTCAATTCACACCCAATACCCAATACATCCAATACACTCCAACATATTTATTTTCAAACTTTTAATAAATAAAACCACAAATATAATTTATAAAATAAACATAAATATTATATAAAATTCTAAAATACCATTTTATTAATAAAAATGTCAATTAAAAATGATGACGAGTAATCGTATCTTAATGTATTTCGTGTTTTAATTATGTGTTTTTTAATATGTAATGTGTTTGTTTTAATTAAGTAATGTGTAATGTGTTTGTTTTAATTAAGTAATGTGTAATGTGTTTGTTTTAATTAAGTAATGTGTAATGTGTTTGTTTAAGGTTATTTGAATAAAAAAATATTAAATTCAAAATTTTTTTTTTTTTATTGAAACTAGCCGTTGGATGATTAAAAAAAACAAAAAACAAAACATGCTTAACTCTCCGTATTCACCACCACGGACCACCCAATACGCCGGCCGAATACGGACCAATACGGCTCACACCCAATGGTGTGCACCGTATTGGTTAGTCAATACAGGGGAATACGCCCCACATAAGGGGTATTGTGAAATATGCTTTAAAACTTTCTTCAATTGAAATTAAAACATTAAAACATGACGTCGATAAGATATATTGTGAAATTCATCAAATTAAACACAATAGTCATGCAATAATGATATATGCACAAGCTAAACGGACATTCTATCCATAGTTCCATACAATTAATTCCGAATCATGTTAGAGAGCCCAAGAGACACATGTATTGTAAGTCAATAAAAGTCTAAGCCTTACATAGATTATTATTATTATTTTTTTAAGGTGTGAATTATTAACAAGTGACGGAATATCTTGCATACATTATCTTATCTGCGTTCGTGCTAAAAAGCCTATTCATAGAATAAATTCTCAATTTAGACTCTTTGACGAGAAACTTCTGTCAAATAGAAATCTAGAATGAAAAACATATCCAGATCCACTATAAATGAAAATTAAATAAATAAAGTCACCCCACATATGTCTAAGATAAGACTTAAAACTCAAAACTCTTGTAAAGAAACATGTCTCATTTAGACTATTTAATAATTACCCTATATACCTTTTTTTTCCCTTTAATTATCTTTTTCAATTGAGACAAACAATTAAAGGTCGCATGTTTAAGTTTGTGATTATATATAGGAGATTAACTAGATTTTAGGCCCGTGTCAAAAATACGGGCTTACAATTTTATCAATATTAGATGTTTAGTTTATTATGATTTAAAATTTAGTTTACAATTTTTAGTAATAAAAAATTGATCTATATTACAAAACTTTGAGTTTTATAGTGAAATATTTTTTGAAATATGTTTATCGAAGTTGTTTACTGTGACATACATAACGATATTTGAATATTACAAAATCATAAAATGTCCATCAAAGTTGTAGATTGTGACATACTTAGCGATATTTGAAGAATTATAAATTGTTGATAACTACAAATTGTAATAATTATAAATTAATTATTTAGTGAAGGGTTGATAACTACAAATTGTAATAATTATAAATTAAGTATTTAGTGAGGGTAAAAAGTGTAAATTATTGATGGAAAACAAAAAAGTATAAATTAGTGAGATTTTTTTACAAATATTAATATAATATAATATATTAATATATTTGGATAATGATTATTAAGATTTTTAATTTATATTAATTAATAATGACATCATAAAATGTTTATCAAAGTTGTAGATTGTGACATACTTAGCGATATTTGAATAATTATAAATTGTTGATAACTACAAATTGTAATAATTATAAATTAAGTTATTTAGTAAGGGTTGATAACTACAAATTGTAATAATTATAAATTAAGTATTTAGTGAGGGTAAAAAGTGTAAATTATTGATGGAAAACAAAAAAGTATAAATTAGTGAGATTTTTCTACAAATATTAATATAATATAATATATAATATATTTGGATAATGATTATTAAGATTTTAATTTATATTAATTAATAGACATCATAAAATGTTTATCAAAGTTGTAGATTGTGACATACTCAGCGATATTTGAATAATTATAAATTGTTGATAACTATAAATTGTAATAATTATAAATTAATTATTTAGTGAGGGTTGATAACTAGATAGTAATCCTTTTATGATCAAAATTTTAAAACATCATTTTGACTAAAAAGCAATTTTAGAGATTTATATGAATACTAACAAATAGGCTAAGTTTATATTGAGTTATGAGTAAATTTTTTGACAAAAAGCAAGCAATGTGAAGGAGTTGGACGCAATATAAGGAGTCCGAGATTAGACTCGGAGATTATTCTGTAAACTTTAGTCCAAATCTATTTTTGTAAGGTAAATAAAAAGATATTTTTACTATTCAAAATATACTTAGGTTTTCAACAATTAAATAAACTTATGAGTAAATTACAATTTTCGTCCCTGTGGTTTGTACCCATTTTCACGTTTATCCCTGGGTTCACGAAATTACGATTTTCATCCCTAAGTTTGGAACTCTGTTAGCATTTTTGGTCCAGGAGCCTAACAGACGTTAAATAGGTGGTCATGTGACTAAGGGTATATTTGCCAATTTCCTTTCACAGGGACGAAAATTGTAATTTATATCAGACACAATCCATTACAGTAGTATATTTATATCTATGACACACCTTTTTTTTTCCTATCAAATACCAAAACAAATATTAATGAATCACTATTATGTATCTGCGCTTTCCCATTCTCTTTTTCACTATCTCTCTCGATATATATATGCATATAGGTGTGTGGGTGTGATGCTATGAAACCACCAAAGTATCCAATGAAATCGAATAACATATCCATTAACCAAAGAAACTAATCTGTCATTGATAACTAAAAATAAAACCCACACAAACTCAAACTTGATTACCAGAAACAAAGATTATGAGTGTGGTGCCACCGACAGAAGATTCTGATCAACGGCATCAAGGGGTGGCGGCAGAAGAGCAGCAGCCCCTCCAAAACCGTAAGAAAAATCCGGCCATATGAACCCATCAACATCCAGTCACCACCACCACCACCACCACCACACCAGATGCATTGCTAGATTGGATTTTGGTCATGACATGCCGCTAAATAGAAAAACCCCAACATCTATCGATCGATCTAAAGAGCAACCATCGATCGATCTAAACGTTATCCTCATCCTCTTCTTTCAGTGATTATCGATCTAAAGAGATCGTCGGATCTGGTGATGGTGCCGCCGATAGTGGTCGGATCTCGTGGTGAGTATCGCTCTCCTCCGACTGTTGTCCTCAACAATCCTTTTTATTATTCCCGTCGTGGGTTTTTTCCGGCCACCGTAGTCGACCATGGCGATGGTCTTGTGTGTGTGTATATATGTCTTCGATTGAAATGTGTATATATATATATATATATTTATGTATGTATATATTATATATATATATATATATATATATATCTTCAAGATTGGTTGTGTGTGTATATATTTAGATATAGATGGATTGATGGAGTTCATAAATGGAGATTAGGTAGGTTGGTTTTTGATTTTAATTTGGAGAGGGTGGAGACATCTGCTTTTCTTTTTTCAATTTGTTGAGAATTCTTTGATTTTAGAAAATTGAGATAATTTAAGGTTTTTTTATTAGAGTGAAAAAATATCACCGATGGTCCTTTATTTATGAAAAAGACATGAATACCCTTAGTGTGCAGGTCACATGACCACCTATTTAACGTCTGTTAGGCTCCTGGACCAAAAATGCTAATGGAGTTCCAAACTTAGGGATGAAAATCGTAATTTCGTGAACCCAGGGATGAAACGTGAAAATGGATACAAACCACAGGGACGAAAATTGTAATTTACTCTAAACTTATCCTCATTTTTTATGGTTAACATGTTTGACATGAAATAAAATACATGATTTAGGATAAGCTAACTAACCCACACAGTATCAAGTTCAATATTTATAACTTTATCTAAGGCTCAGCTAAAAAGCATTGTCAAATAGTTAATTAAGTAATTCATCAAGTAATCATTTGCCATTCAAAAAAAAAAAGAAAAAGTAATTCATCAAGTTTACAAGCATCAATTTTATAGACTATCACTGTTACATTTGGATGTACCACTTAATCATTAGACTTTTGCATAAAAAAGAGAAAAATTACAACAACGATATTTAATTATGTCAGAATGGATCCTTCCATCAAAAATGGTTCACATAATTTGAAATTATTTTACATGAGTTTTTGTAGGATTGAGATCCTTTAAAGTTAAAAACAACTTCATAGATAAAGTTGAGAGATTTTAACCTTTGGATTAAAAGGCAAAACACTACATGAGTTTTGAGTTTTCATAGGATTGAAATCCTCTAAAGTTAAAAACAACTTCATAGATAAAGTTGAGAGATTTTAACCCTTGGATTAAAAGGCAAAACGCCTTTTTTGAATATAAAAAGCCAAAAACTAACTCGTTAACTCTTGACTAAGCTATCATAATAAATAGCAAATCTGGAGACCTAAAATTCAATTGTCAATTTTCAAACTAAGGGGTATACAATTCATTATTATTAGATTAAAGTTTTCTTCCGTTCTAGTTACAAAGATTTAACTAATTTGAAAAAATACGTATAAATATAATGAAAAAACTCTGCAATCTCTCTAAATTGGTGATAGAGTAACATAATTAGGAATTTACTTTAAAACCAATCCAAAAAAGTTCATAAAACTCAAATATATAGATAATCAAAAATCTAATTACTTTCGTATGAAATTAAGCTTCCATCCAACACTCATCTAAAAAGTAACAACCATAAATATTGCATCTTTTTTGAACTTGAAAATAGATATTGATTTGAAACTTCCCAAACTTTGTAAGACTAATGAGAAAGTTCACATAAAGTTACACTTACAACCCTTTAACAAAAACCATTTCCAACAACGGCTATAATTCCACGTTCAAACTTGAGTCAAATTTTGAATTCTTTCACCTCTCTCTCCCAGTTTAAATCCAAACGTCTTTTTCCCACTTTATTATTATTATTATTATCATTGAATCTCTTATCTCTCTCATTAATCTGAAACCAAAAATGGGTGCTTGTTGTAGCAAAACTGGTACTATCACTTCAACCCCTACCCCACCACCGGAAGTCAAAGTCAAACCAAACCCACAACCACCGGAAAACACCATTAGTTCCGTCCCCGTGGTTGCTAAAGTTCAAGAAAATCTGAAAAAAGATGTTTTCCTTGTGAAAAATAGAAAAAGTTATGAAATTGATCGAAACCCAGATCAGGAAATCCGAAAATCTGTCGATCGGAAGAAGACCCATGAATCTGGATTTTCCGGCACCGGTGCCGGAGAGGTGTCCGGAGACGGCGGTGAGCCGGTGAAAGTGATGGGTGCGGCGGTGAGGACATCAAGTTGTACGAAGGAAGAAGTGGATGCGATTTTGATACAGTGTGGGAGGCTTAGCCGGAGCTCATCTGGGGTGAAACCGGCGGCCGGTGGTGAAACGACGACACGTGGCAGGAGGTATTCTGGTTCGAAAAGAAGTTTCGATTTTGATATCGAAATGGATACGAAAAACGAGGGCGAAGATGAGGTGGTGGATGGAGAAAGTCATCGGAGACGGCAGAGGGAGGTTAGGGTTTCATCGCCGTCTTCGAGACGGCGAAGTAGAGAAAGAGATGGACAGAAACAAAGATCTGGGAGTAAAGAAAGAGGAAGTGGGAGTGGGAATGGAAGGAGAGTTAGTAGATCCCCAAATCGAAGATCCGAATCTCCGAATCCTAATTCGAATGGCGGTGTAGGTAGTGTTGTTGCTGGCGGTGGCGGAAATAGGCCTGGGAAGATGGTTTCGGTTCCGGCTACAGATAAGAGTAATAGTGGTGCTGGTGGTGAAGGGGTTAATGGTGCAGGAATGAAGAGGATTCAAGTGAAGCGAAATGGAGGCGAGGCGGTGGGTTCTCGGACCGCGGCGTCTCCACGGGCCAGGTCCCCGGCTCGGGCAAATATTAGGGTTTTGAATGAGAACCAGAACCAGCAGCCAGTGACATTGAGTCGAAGCAATTCGAGAAAGGCTGAACATTCTCCTTATAGAAGGAACCCCTTAGCTGAAATCGACACCAATGCTGCTGGATCTGAGCAACCGGGCATTAAAGTAAGCGTTTTTTTAGCCTTATATACGGTTTCTATTATCGATTTATTGTTGTTAGGGTTTGCGTGTTTGGATTCGATTTAGTGTAGATCTTATGATTTCTTTATTTGTACTGAATTTAAGAAGTTGTTTATATCAAATGCAGAAACTTAATGGTGAAAAGACAATGAATAACAAAGACAACAAAGTTGTTGTTACTAAAAACAGCATACCCAAAGAAAACCATGTGATTGATGAGGCGAAAAGTGCATTTGAGAATCCAAAACATAATCAAATCGTATCTAGAACCCGATCTTCAAGGTTATCTCGAGATCTAGACGTAAACCCTGAAACTTTACTAAACCCTAACCCCAACCCGACAACCTATGCTAGTTTGTTACTTGAAGATATCCAAAGTTTTCACCAGAAAAACCCCACCGCGACACCAGTAACACCACCAGCTTTTTCCCTCCCGGCCTGTGTCAGCAAGGCGTGCTCGATTCTTGAAGCAGTAGCTGACCTGAACTCTGCCACAAGCTCTAATGACTTTCAGTTCAAGAAAGAGAATCTCGTGGAGTCTGAGAAGGCGGTTAATGATGATCTGATGGAACCAAGTCTGCACAAGTATGTGACAGTGAGAAGGGGCGGTGATGCAGATGCTGAAGAACAAGAATCATCAGGGAGTAATAGCTTTGCAGGTAGTCATCAAATGAGTTGGATGTCGTCTTCTTGGGAGCCAAATTCAGCTGATTCCACAAATTGCTACACTTCTACTTCTTCAAAGTCAAACACCCTAGATAATGAACTTCAAAGAGCCGGTGAGTTTCCAAGGAATGGAATTGGACGTGGACGAGTTGGTATTCCTGGTAGAAGTGCTTACTCTTTGCCAAATAATGCTACAGCCGCGTCAACTTAATCTGTTGAACATACTTTGCCTGTCTTTCTTTCCATTGGAACAGATTTCTTTTAGTTGGTTGCAAACTTGCAACTTTGTGATGTATTTGATTCATATTCTTGTTTTGATCTCGAAGTTTAATATTGGTTTTGAACTCATATTTGTGCTGTTGATGAAGGAGCAGAACACTGCAGCATTAATTCGATTCATCCAACAGGCATCACTCTCATTTGTCTGTCGATCAAACGTTTAAAACTAGTGATGTATTGGATACTTAATTCTTGAAATTGCATATGTATTAAGATGTCCTTAAATTTTAGTCATTAGTTGATAAGAAGGTATATGCTCAGACTCTGCAATGCCACAGCTAATCTGTTTTTAACAATACATATTTGTAGTTCCATGACTTCTATAAACTATCGACTAGGGTAAAGTAAAATGAGTAAATTTGCGTCGTGGCAATCTGTTAGTTCTTCATGTTTAACAGATAGCAAAACAAGGAAAGTTAACTTTTTTCAAATTTTGTTTTTTTTTATGTAAGCAATGTTAACAAGCCGGCCGCTTAGGAAGTTCAATATCTTTCGCATTGAAGTTAAAACGCTAGCAAACATTGCCCGAGCAAGTGGTCATTTGACGAAATGACGAGCTACTGAGAAATGCTGTTTGGTATTAGTACGTTAATAAAGCATTAGTTGTGCAGGTGTATTAGCTTGCTTGGATGGATACATAAACATAACAATGGAGCAGACTTAAGAATATGTCAAGTAAAACAGACAAATAACTTGGTGATTCTTTATGGATTAAGATCATGTTCAAATGAACTTTATAGGTAAAGTTGAGGGATTCTAACCATTGGATTAAAATCAATGGTTAAGATTAATAAGGAACTTTCGAATCTTAACCATTGATTTTAATCCAAGAGTCAAGATTCCTTTCACTTTACCTATAAAGTTACTTTAACTTTAGAGGATCTCTATCCATTCTTTATTGGCCTAGTTTCTTACTAGCATTTTTAATAAAATTTTATTCCCATTTAAATAAAAATTTTGTTATGCTTTAATTTGAGGAAATAACGGTAATGTTTTATTTAAAGCTGATTTTACACTTAATCATTATATTGGCGTTAACCTTAATTTTGTTTTTGATTTGTTTTTACTAAGCTAGTTGCCTAGTTTAGAGATAAAGTATATGTTTTTACAAGTGTTAAAACATATATTTTACACATCAAAAAAAAAAAAAAAAACATTTGGGTATTGAAGTTTTAACCACTTATATATAGGGTTCCAAATCTTTACCCCAGGATCTCAAATTCTCAATTCCACTCTCCTATTGTAAAATCACAAAAAAATTTAAAAACTTAAAACCCTAGAAGAGTAGAAGTTCAAGTTGATAAAAATGTCAGATAACATTCCTTTGGAATTACAAGTTGAGATAATCAAAATAGTTCCTATAAAACAATTACTTCAATTCAGGTCTGTTTCAAAACAATGGAAGTCAGTCATCGACAGCCCCGAGTTTTCAGCCGATTACTCCGTCCGCCAACCACATCCCCACTCTCCTATTGACCAACAACAACATTTTACAACTCTCATGGATTATTTTGCTTCGATACTTAACTGTCCTCCCGACAATCAAAATTACAATTATGTTTCCATTGCTGATACTGATGATAATAATTTTCACCAATACCAAATTCCTAGTACCATGCTAACAATCTTAAAGATTCAAGTATAATCGGTTCTTGTCACGGATTAATTTGTTTCTATGGTTATGGTGTAGAGCAACTTTTTTCATATGATTATAGAGACAAAAGTTATATGGCTGTTTCATGGAATCCTTGGATTAGGAAATATGTTGATGTTTATGTGCCTAATGTTTTGTGTAAGCGTTACGAAACTATTTTAGGTTTTGGTGTTAAAGATAAGGACGTTAAGATTGTTAAGATTAATAGTTTTAGAAGTTTTGATCTTTCCATCCCTTGGCGAGTTGAGATTTTTAGTTTAAGCACGGGGAAATGGAAAAGTTTATCTTGTAGTAGAAGATAGAATTTGCCTTGTCGTAATTCGATTAGGTTTTGTTGGGGTCAGGTTGTTCTTGACGGGGTTATGTATTGGCATGCATGCGTTTGAGATGATTAACGTGGCGGATGGTAGATCTCGGCATCATAATCTTATTATGTCATTTGATTTGAGTAGTGAGCGGTTCGAAGAAGTATGCCTTCCAGATTATTTAGCACACCTAAATATTATAAGTTGTATATCTCTAAGCGAATGGAGTCTGTTGTCGTGCTTGAACTGGATGAAAACAGAACTTCTTTCGGTGTATGGATGATGGGGAAAGGTGTTACTAAATCGTTTACAAAACTATTTACTGTTTTGCCACGGGATTCACTTTTTTGTATAATTCGTGGATTTATGAAGAATAGCGAACCTATAGTTGACCATGGATCTCATGCACTTTTTGCTTATGACTCTTACTCAGAACGGATCTTGGGATTGTTGGACACAGTGTAAGCTTTTCCGGCTCCATTTCATATGCCTGGTACTCTTCCTTTTTTCAGATATTATGTGCCATTTCTGGAATTTTTCTACTTTTATTGATGTGATGAATCTGGGAAGATATTAAGTGTGTCATATCAAACAGTTTTTCTTAGGAAATCTAAGAGCAGATTTTTCTTCTATTATGGGCATCGCTTGTTATTTTTGGGTCCTTATAGGTAGCTGGCCTTAATCAGTCATCTGTTTTTACTGTTTCCACTTCTAACCTAACATGTCTTCAACACCAAAATAGTGGCAAAATATGATTCTCCCGTTGAACTGGTTCTTTATTGCTGATGTGCTGGTACTGGACTCTCAACCGTCAAGGACCCGAAGCCAAAAACTATAGCTGACTGCTGGTCCATTTTTGTTTTGTTTTTAGTCCCGCCCTTGTTCGTTCTTGTGGTATAATTTGAATGGGTAGATAATGAATAAACGGTTAATTGTTGGCTTATTTGTGAATTTGTGAGTGGTAATGCAGTTGAGATCAATGAAAACGAGTTATCCACCCCTCTAATTTTAATAATGAGGTACAAATATGTACCCAGGCACTAAGTTGCAATTTTGGTTTAGTCCTTTTTTAAATATCAATATTACAGGCTCATATTTCGTTTATCATAGCAATAACACAACTCATGCAGATCTGATGTTGCATGCTTCAGGCATATATTCGAATCTTTGTGTTTAAAGGTCCTACAAAACCAGATAAGCTGGATACTTGACACCAAAATTTGTCTTTTATGTTCAGCCTGCCCTTGTTGCCTTGAAATTACTAACCAGTAACAGGGGTCTTAGATGGTTTTTGGGATTACTTTTTTATGCCGGTTTTCTGATTATGACACACAGACACATCCTAGTGCACCAGACACCAAAGGACACTACAAGCACTTTAGACATTGACTGGACTTGGATCATTCTGACGGACATGAATGTGTCAGATTATTTGCCAAATATACTTTACCTTGCATTTCACCTGTTTTATTCTAACATGTTTCCTGTCCAACACTCGGCTTGAACGCGACTGTTCTTGGGATGGTTGGATATACTTGGATACAGTATCAGAGGAATATACCATGTTTAGCATTTTGCTAAGATTTGCAGTAAATTGTAAGTTTGCAATTGACCTTTGATAATCAACTGTTGATTGGTTCAAGCCCTCTATCAACTTTGGACGAATTACTAACTACGAGTCTTCATTACTAAGACCAATTAGCGATGAGTTTTGACTATTCGGCAACGACTTCAGGTTGCGGGTATGGCAGTTGTTCAGTAGTAGTATGATCACATGACTGAAACTTTCGTATCAATGATTTGCGCTTGTCAATGAACTCTTATTCATTCTGGGAGATTAAGCTGTTAATTGCTTTACTATTAAGGGCAAGAAATCTTCTATGTTTGAGAATTATATTTTTTGTCAAGAAAAATGCAAGTTATTTACAGAATTACCGTTAATCTTTTTACACTTTCTTTGCTTGTAAGGCCATATATTTTCAAAGTTCAGAAGTTTACATTGTTAATTTTCATGTTTTGTAATTTGTACAGTTATTTTTCTGTTTCCAGTTGAAAGTTTTATTAATTTAATCTTTTACATAACTTACTTATGTAATAAGTTAATTTATTCTAATCTAACCAGGATATACCTTTTACCCAAAATAAGTTAATTTATTCCGTTAACTACCAAGAACTATAAGGGGTATTTGGTATGATAGAATGGAAAGGAGAAAGAGAATAAGAAATATTTCATTTGTTTGTTTGCAATGAAGAAAGGGAATGAGAATGGAGAAAGGAGAATGAATTTCATTCTCTCCATTCTCTACAAATTGTAGAGAATGGGTGAGAATGGAATTATTTTTTTTTTTTTGAAGATGTTATATGTATTAAATTTATTATTATTTAATTTTTTTTATTATAATCATTCTCTGTGGTACCAAACAACAGAATTCATTCTCTTTCCAAATACTCATTCTTTTTCTTTCATTCTTTATTACATTTTTATTTTCTATGATTCTCTCTTACCAAATACCCCTAATAGATTTAATAGAAATCGTTTTTTGTCATAGTTAATATGGATATTATAAATTAAGGATGTCCTCATGTGTAGCCCATATTGATACGTAAGCCCAACTAAAAGTCTAAGAAGGCCTTCAATTTCTCAAAAAGCATCATGTCAGGTAGTCTACACATTTTCGTTCCGCTTCAATTACTCCGTATTTTGTAAGTTCAAATTGGTATTTTTTAAATTCGAATATTGTAACTTTGGATGATTTTTTTATTACTAGCTTAGTAACCTGCGTATTAAGCGGGCAAATCAAAGAAAAATTATTTTGATATACCGAAAAATATTTGTATATGCCATGTAATCCAATAGTAAAAATATATATGAATAGCTTTTAACATTTAAAATCTTTAAAAGTGAAAGATACTTTTTAATGGAAGAATAGAAAATCAATCTAATTATATATATCTAAAATTGATTAAATAAAAACAAATAAATAATAAGAAAATGTCTAATAATGCCAAGTAGGTTTTTTTAATAGTAGTAATGATGTTATCACAATTTTCTTTTATTAATATAAGGGATAGTATCGAATAGATGTGATAATCTCAAATAAAAAGTTGTAAGTTTTAGTTAGATGAGGATTGTAATATAAAACTATAATGATGATAAACACAAAGTAGTAATTATTATCGTTATAATGTTAAATGTTCAAGTGTGAGTGTGTGGCTGATAGCACCTATTTTATAATGAAGATATAACTGTACGATTCTTGCAACTAGATCTTACCAACGCAAGACCCTCGAGTAAAAAACTTAAAAGAATCAAGAGTATGTTAATTGCCACTAACTTTGCCTTTTTAGTGAAGCTATTTCATTTCATTTGTTAGATTAGATATTTAAAACACGTGATCCCATCCTTTAAACGAACTGAATTAATATGAGTAGATTTTGTTCATGTTCATTTGTTAGTTTAACAAATAGATTACAAACAGGATACCGAAAGAGGTGTGTGTATATTCGTTCTCTTGTGTGCATAAATATATATAAACAAATAAATGAACTCCAAGTAAATTAAAATATAACTAAAAACTTTACGTTATAAATTAAACATTGAAAAAGCATCCAAATAATTACAAAATGTGATAAATAGTTCTAGAAAAGAAAGTCTGAATGGCATACGGATATATTTCTTAATGTAGCCATGTGATACTCGCGCCACATGTACCGACATCTTACACTCACCTGCTCTTTCTCTGTGTCCTTATGGAAGTAATTTCTTTACCTTTGGGTGGAAGCAAGATTGTCTACATCTCACCTCCTCATACCCCACTTATGCAGGAATCGTGTATTGTTGTTATATTGTATTAACAGCCCCTAATATTATTAATTTATTATTAGAAAAATCCTAAAGTTAATTAATTAAGGAGAGAAAAAATATATTGTGTAGGTTCTAGGAGGATGTATATAGAGCATACCTTGATTTTTTGACTTATTTATTTATCATAATAATTTTTATTTCCTTTAAAGACTTTTCATAATCTTTCATGAGAGACTCTGCTACAGTAATATTGAAATTGAAACTTTTTTGATTCAAAAGTGTATTTAGGCGGGAACACCTTAATCCCGTGTACCGCACTGGTACCATATAAGCAGGCCACACAACTTATATCCTGGAACAGTACCTCCCCCGAGTACCCACACCCCCATTGAGGATCGAACCCTCGCCTCTTCATTTTGATTCAAAGGAAAGGGGAATGTGGGCCCGGCTTCTAAGGTAGTGGCTGGCCACTGGGCTATCAACCCAGTGGTTAGACTTTTAATAACTAATTACAAACCAAAATTTATAAACTTATGTGTTACATGACAATTCAATTTATAAACATGTATTTGTAATTAGTTTGTCATCTTAACATTTCTCTTAACATGAAATTATAACGGATTTGGGTTTAAAGGAGAAAATTGTTTTCTTTTTAAGAATCAACCAAACGTTTTCAATGGAATTGAAGACCATCCTTTTATTTCATAATTATCAACTAAACACACCCTTATCTGTATAATGGTCTCCAACACGGGTGTATTAAAGTTCCCACTTGCTCTATTAATCATTTTTTATATGTTTAATTAGTCAATAAACGATCGATAAATCTTCACTTACAATAGTAGAATACCCGTGCGACGCAATGGTATTTCCAAAAGAAATTGTGGTGGTTATATACTTGGTCGTTCCCTACATAGGTCGTCTTCATGTTGTCCTTCACGTCATTCCATCATTCCATGCCACCATATGGAGGAGCTCGTCTATACCCCTTCATCATCGTCACTCGTCCTAATTTCGAAATGGTTCGACGAGAGAAAAGCTACGTGCATGCGTATAGAAGAAAAAATAAGTTTAGAAGAGATCAAGTGGGTTGGATCGGTGGTTGGAGCTCTTACCTCTAGAGACAGGGGTCAAGGGTTCGATCCTCATGCCCAACAAGGCTGGAGATCCTTTTCTACCTTTGGTAGAACTTGGAAGCAGTCTCTCTACCTTTGGTAGGGGTAAGGCTGTCTACATCTCAACCTCCCCATACACCGTCGAAGACGGTATTGGGACCCAAAACCCATGGAAGACGGCTGTAACACCCCAACATGGCGGAATCATGGGGTATCACTTAGAAATAGCACATCACGACATGGGAATTATGTAGAGTCAACTATATGAAAACATAAGATCGAAACGATCCATAAACTCGGACAAACGTATACATTCATCAACATTCATCAAATACACGTTCAATCAATAATAAAAGGAAGTTCAAATCAATAATAGTTGATCCTAAAAGTAACCCATTAAATGGAGAATAAGGATCACGGATCCAGAAGTCCAAAGCTAGTCCAATTCTAACAAGCAAGCAATGCAATCATCCATTTTTCCTCTGATTAACTTGATTACCTGAAAAGTGTACTAAAGAGCGTCAACATAAAGTTGGTGAGTTCGTAGGGACATATAACCAGGAATAAACGTATCGGGAATACAACCGTTAACGATATACGGGGATTAGAATACCTAATCACATCAAGAAAACCCTAAAAGGGTATACGTTAGCACAACATCAACACATATCACGATTCAACACATTTCGGCACGACTTACATGTCTTCCAAAGGCGTGATCATTACAGCATGACTTACATATATTCCAAATGCATGTACAACAACATGACTTATGTGTCTTTCAACAGCATGTATAACGGCATGACTTATGTGTCTTTCAACAGCATGTATAACGGCATGACTTACATATATTTCAAAGGCATGATCACAACGTTTACGTTTCATACAATACAACGTTTAACAACAACGATTCCATATACGATTAACAACGTTTAACAAGCACGTTCTACAAATACGATTCCATATAACGATTAACAACGTTTAACAAGCACGTTTAACAAACACGTATATGTACACTTTTCAGCCCGAATCTCAATTGAGTAGGGAGGGTTTACGAAACTCACCTGAAATGAGCAATAAAATCCCAAGTCGAAAGAAAGTAGAACCGATGTCCACGATAGCCAAAACCTAATCATACACGTATTACATTAATCCTAAAGCATCTCAAGGGGTAAGGTCCTATGAATATTGACCTAATCTTACTATAAAAGCTTTATTATATCCATTTTATAAGGCTTTGATCCAACCGAAGTGGAATCATTACATTTTGTTTCACAATGACTAGTCGAAACTTGACCACTGTTGCTTTATCAAAACTTTTGAAATATTAGAACTATGTTCTGGACTCAGAGGCCTATACCATTGGAAAATAGACTCAATTACGCTTCTGTGGCCGCTTGAATCATCGAAAACGGACTTACGGTTCAAAAGTTATTGACGTTTGAAAATGTTGTCAAAATCAGTCCCTAACGGGCGTTACATATAGTAACGGGAGTTACATATGTAACGGCCGTTATACTTCAGTTTTCAGTTCTGCATAATTCATCAACCCAAATACGAACCAAACACCCTCCAAAACTCATTTTTAGCCTAGAAATCGATTAAGGGAGCTAAAATACTCATGTTTGAACCTATACTAAATATGAATTCACTACATAAACATAACCCATCAACTAGTTTTATCTTAAAACATCAAAATCATGCCCAAATCATTTGACCCATTTCTAAGACTTTAATTGCATTTTGACCCGATTTGTGACTCGAATATACTTGAAATCAACTAGAAACAAGTTAATGAACATAAAATGATGATTATGGAATGAGTTTAACTTACCAAAAGTCTTTTAATGCATAAATTCGAATTTGGAGTAAATAGAGAGGTTGAACACTTTGAACCAATTAAAACCTTGAATTCTTGATTCTTTGAAGATGATTATTGTTATAAGTTAATTTCTTTATTAGAGAGAAAGAGAGATTTTTAGAAGTGAATATATAATGGTGTGAGTTTTATGGTTAAACTAAGGTGGCTATTTATATAAAATAATTTTAGAATATGCTTTAGCATATGCTTTGGAATATGCTTTAGAATATGCTTTAGCATATGCTTTGGAATATGCTTTAGAATATGCTTTAGCATATGCTTTAGAATATGCTTTAGCATATGCTTTGGAATATGCCTTAGAATATACTTTAGCATATGCTTTGGAATATGCCTTAGAATATGCTTTATACCTTTACTATTTACAATTTACTTTTTACCTTTACTATTTACAATTTACTTTTTACCTTTACTATTTACCGTTACTATTCGTGATTACTATTCTTAATCACTATTCATGAATACGGTTACTATTCACATATACGGTACTATTCACAAATACGTTACTATTCACATATACGGTACTATTCACAAATACGGTTACTATTCACATATACGGTACTATTCACAAATACGGTTACTATTCACGTATACGGTACTATTCACAAATACGGTTACTATTCATATATTTTCTCGAAAATCATTTACATTAAATTTATGAGTCAAATCTAGTCAAATTTCACAAATGTTACATTATTCCCCTTTTAAAAGGATTTCGTCCTCGAAATCTAGATTGAATCAAATAAAAATATACTTTACTTGATTTATATTTTGTCTTAGTGACAATTAATCGATATTAGAAGAGATAACATCTAAGTATCTGTTCTACATTAAGCAATCACACATAATTAACAGTAAGATACAAGGCGCATCCCTAATTGATGCCTTCTACTCTCAACAGAGTAGGATGAACTCATATGATTCTAAACAGAATCCTTCTACTCTCAACAGAGTAGGATGAACTTACACACAATCCTCCACCGGATTAACGTTTAGAGATAGCATATATAAACATTTTATAATTTGTACATACTTAATAACCAACAACTTGTATTCCTATAGTATAGCATAGATGATTTGTCTAGACACAGTTAAGTCTGACTAAGGTACTATACAGGATTCAAATTTATTTCTCTTTCCATATTTGACCGTTAGAAACGGCTCATTCTTAGACTATAAAATAAGATAACAAGCCAGATCTCTCCATTCATATTAACTTAATATTTCCTTCCTCAAAATCTAACCGAAACCCGAAACCTTATATCAAAAATGTTCCCTTTCCTAATCATGATTTACATTATTATCATAGCGTGGTTAATTACTGTGGCTCAACTTCCATTGGATGAGGCTATTCAGTGGTTAGTCGCGTTCGTTCTTGGCGTTGTTCCCTTACTGTTTGTAGCCACATGGGTTTCTTTGTATGGTTTTTAAATATGTTGTATCCCTAATTGTTGTATTTCCGCTTAAATAATGTAACAAGCTTCACTTGTATTGTACGAATAATGAAATACAACTTTTTCTTCGATCTCTTTTGGGGATTGTTGTCGATTAGGGAAATTCCCCAGTTAAAAGAATTTCCCATATTTGTCTTGATAGATTTTTATACCAAGTTCATTTGTCTATTTTAATCGTTGATCGCCCATCATAAATTTTAGCCTTTCAAATAATTCTTATTTTCAAATTTGAAGTTCTTTTACCAAGACACTACTGTTATCCAGTTGGAAAAGTCGATATATTTTTGTTGATAACATTTGTTTCATTTTCTTAAATTCAATCATTAAAGGCGATCCACGGGTCAAAGAAACAAATATTACCTGGATCACTTCTGAAACAATAGTTTGGATCAAAAATTCATCTAGGGTTCAAAAAGATGAATTAGCAATTGACATGGTTCTTGAAAAAGAAGCAGTGAAGAAGAATAGTGATGTGTGGAAGACGGTTTATTCATTAAGCTATTAATTTAGTTGAGGATTTTCTCGACATAGCATACGCTTTTGAGTAAACTGTTCAGCTCCTTTCAACCTTGGTTAAAGGGACGATAAAGTTTAGAAATTTTATCTTAAAAAATATATATATAATTCAGTAGTTACTAATTACAGTAGCAATGATTAAAATTTCTGTAGTTTATGGACACCTGTCCGTTTTCCAAAGTCACACTTCGTCTTTCATTCTCTATATAAGAAAGGCACTTTTAAAGATAATAGGCATTCTGAAATTTCCTTCTCTCTTTTACATTTTCCTTTGTGTGAAACTATATTTCCACACATCCAAATCAACCATCGTCCTTTCTCAACTAAACCATGTCCACTCACACATTTATTGCACTTGAACATTCAATCGAGCTTTTATCAAAGCAAATTGAACAACTTAACAGTACTATAGTATCACTTGCTACTGAACAAACCACCTCGTTTAAGTCTCTTACTTCCCAAATTGACCAAATACACTATAGCACTCCTTTTCTCCTAGCAGCTGATAGAGCACTATTGAGAAAATCTATTGATAAACAAACAAAACTTGAAGTAGAAATTAGAGAAATTAAAGGGTTGTTGTATCAACTTGCTGATTTCTCACAATCTGAAGAAGTTGAAGCAACAGTTGACCCAACTGTTTTCAAGGGAAAAAGACCTATGTCATCACATTCTCCTGTTATATTTCATGAAAATTTTGAAATACTCCGAAGTAGTTCTCAAGACATGATCCTCAAAGAGATTATAGAACGTCAGAAAATACAAGCAATAGAGGAAGAGGCTTCTCTGAAGTTAGCTAAGGAACTACTGCTTGCAGAAGCAGGAGAAATAGGTTTTGAGGTGCAAACACCAGCAAGTCAACATGTCAACATATTAGAATTTGCTAGTAAAAGAGAAGCTGAGTGGTATGCCAAAATGGCTAAAGGTGAAGCAAGTCTAAGGGAGTATCTACAGAAAACTATGGGAGAAGAAGACACTACACATAGAGGCGACGAAAGTAGCACTCCTCTACTTTCTCAAAGACCCGTGAAAAGACTAAGAACTGTTGGCGCCTCATCATCCGCTCCCGATATGCTCCCACCAACTGACGATGATGCCTTGTTAAATCTTCAGCTTCCAAAGGGCATAGTGTTTGTGGAAGGAAGGGTCTTAAGTAGGCCTGCTGGGATCTTCTACACTTCAGAGGATGGGGATGAGAAGTTCTTTCGTTTAAGCGAGATCGATAAGGCTTCTACTCATTTTTTAACAAACATTTGGAAGATTTGTTCCAAGGATCCCAGTAATACCAACTTCTTAAGGCAGATTGAGCAAGAGTTAGCCAAGCCACACCGAGCCACTTAGTCCAGGGTATGTTCCAGTTGAGAACGAATGTATTATTAATGTTTGTAATATTGGCTTGCTATGTTCGATCAAATAAGATTCCTACTTTTGTTCAAGTTTATAATTTATTCAATTTTATAAATTATAACAATTTTTCCATATGCACGACGATTCTCTCACGACTCTTACTTAAACTATTCCCCAGTTAAAAGTTCTAGCAACATTTTTAACTTGATAATCGACTTCATGCTCATTAGTGGAAATGACTGCTTCAATATTCTCTATCTTAGAGAACACTCCTACAGCTTTTCCGTTCAACTTCTCCAAGTTTAATTAATTAAACAGCTTGTAGTTAAATCTTCTCATTTGTTTTCCCTTCCTTGAGAAATTTTGTTTTGGAAAGAAAATTCATATGAACTTACAATATATACGTGAATTAAGGAATTTGTTGTACATATGCTTATATTTAATCATAAGAGAACTTTCACAACACTAGGCATTTAGCGCGGTTGGCTAAATGTGCGAAAGGGTGTGGCCTAGACCCAGGTTCGATCCCGGGGACGGCCGATTTCACCATTTTTATTTTTATTTCTTTATTGCATCCAATTACTATGGCGAGTTATATATATAGATTGTGCAATATATATTTATACTAAAGTTCTCGCATTCCAATTACCCGCTCTACTTCTGTTCATAGTCTACCCTATTATTGGTTTCATTAAATTATTCTGATAAAGTTATTCAACTTTATCTCATTTAATTCTAGATTTAAATATAATAATGCTAAATAATTGGCTTTATTGGCGAGAAGTTATTCTTTGTCGGCCATTTTGAACATTATTGTTCTCTGACATCATTGCTTACGTTATATAAGCAGACGTCGTAGTTAAATAATATATTTTACTCCAAAGTATAAAGTCTACTAACAATAAAATCTGAGGGACTTTACTCTACTGATATCATCTATACAGAAGAACTCATATAATCCTTTAATTACTTAACTTCTCATGACCATTATGTTTGTCCTTGTTCTAGCCATCTCCTTGAACACAAACCAATTATTACTAACTTAATCTCAATATTCATATTAATAGTATTTCCAACAATCCGTTCTTATGTTCATAAAATTTCACCCAACGCACTAGATCACATACCCATTTCATAGTATTTTACTCATTTAAATATCCTAGTTTCCAAAAATTCTTGTCTTATTCTATCAGTTAATCATAACTATAAGTTTGAACTAAGTCTATAGTTCATAATAAATCCTTGGTTTAACCATCTTTCCTGAACACACGTGTTAGATTAACAAGTTAAGTCTCACAATTCACACCCGAATATCAAAATTGACCTTCAAGTAACATACAATTTTCACATCAAGTCCTTTTTAAATCATTGCATGAATATGGTTATCTCTACAGGGATATTATCATGGCAATAATCTAAGGCTTCAGCAATCGTACAATTTACAATCAACAATACAATTACGAAAACATTCAACACTATATAAATAAAAGGGTCAAGTCATAACAAGGTGGGTAAAGCATAGTCCGAATTTTAACTTCAACATTCGACACATTAAAAGTGTTTGTATACAGGGTGTACCATCGGCTAACCCTCCACACCGTTAATATATAGAATGGATGTCCAAAACTCGGTTCGATATGTTCTCTAAGTGTTGACCGGGTATGTATACAGGGTGTACCAGCGGCTAACCCTCCACCTAACCAACACTTATTAAACATACCGGGTTAGTTACTATACTTTATCCACTAGGCGCAATCCATGAGATCATTAACTTTATATAACATAGGATAACCATAGATTTGTTGATCAGGCGCCTCTAGAGTTATCGAATGTTATACTCCATTAATGCCATCATTTCATTTTGCTGGGGGACAAATAATAAATGCATCCAAGATTCCACACACATCAACGTTTATCACAACAATTCCACAATTCACGGTGTATCCCAACACTATCATATACGTCTATCAAGTTGTCATATAATAATCAAGTCATCAAATCATAAGTAACCTACGAACTCCGTTTAAACCATTTTTATGCATCATACAGTTCACGTTGCACACAAAATTTCCTATCATGCATGCTAATATGAAATGTGGGTGCAATGGCTATAGACTAGGTCAATCCACCTAATTCTCTACAACCACGGCTCTGATACCATTCTGTAACACCCCAACATGGCGGAATCATGGGGTATCACTTAGAAATAGCACATCATGACATAGGAATTATGTAGAGTCAACTATATGAAAACATAAGATCGAAACGATCCATAAACTCGTACAAACGTATACATTCATCAACATTCATCAAATACACGTTCAATCAATAATAAAAGGAAGTTCAAATCAATAATAGTTGATCCTAAAAGTAACCCATTAAAGGGAGAATAAGGATCACGGATCCAGAAGTCCAAAGCTAGTCCAATTCTAACAAGCAAGCAATGCAATCATCCATTTTTCCTCTGATTAACTTGATTACCTGAAAAGTGTACTAAAGAGCGTCAACATAAAGTTGGTGAGTTCGTAGGGACATATAACCAGGAATAAACGTATCGGGAATACAACCGTTAACGATATACGGGGATTAGAATACCTAATCACATCAAGAAAACCCTAAAAGGGTATACGTTAGCACAACATCAACACATATCACGATTCAACACGTTTCGGCACGACTTACATGTCTTCCAAAGGCGTGATCATTACAGCATGACTTACATATATTCCAAATGCATGTACAACAACATGACTTATGTGTCTTTCAACAGCATGTATAACGGCATGACTTATGTGTCTTTCAACAGCATGTATAACGGCATGACTTACATATATTTCAAAGGCATGATCACAACGTTTACGTTTCATACAATACAACGTTTAACAAGCACGTTCTACAAATACGATTCCATATAACGATTAACAACGTTTAACAAGCACGTTTAACAAACACGTATATGTACACTTTTCAGCCCGAATCTCAATTGAGTAGGGAGGGTTTACGAAACTCACCTGAAATGAGCAATAAAATCCCAAGTCGAAAGAAAGTAGAACCGATGTCCACGATAGCCAAAACCTAATCATACACGTATTACATTAATCCTAAAGCATCTCAAGGGGTAAGGTCCTATGAATATTGACCTAATCTTACTATAAAAGCTTTATTATGTCCATTTTATAAGGCTTTGATCCAACCGAAGTGGAATCATTACATTTTGTTTCACAATGACTAGTCGAAACTTGACCACTGTTGCTTTATCAAAACTTTTGAAATATTAGAACTATGTTCTGGACTCAGAGGCCTATACCATTGGAAAATAGACTCAATTACGCTTCTGTGGCCGCTTGAATCATCGAAAACGGACTTACGGTTCAAAAGTTATTGACGTTTGAAAATGTTGTCAAAATCAGTCCCTAACGGGCGTTACATATAGTAACGGGAGTTACATATGTAACGGCCGTTATACTTCAGTTTTCAGTTCTGCATAATTCATCAACCCAAATACGAACCAAACACCCTCCAAAACTCATTTTTAGCCTAGAAATCGATTAAGGGAGCTAAAATACTCATGTTTGAACCTATACTAAATATGAATTCACCACATAAACATAACCCATCAACTAGTTTTATCTTAAAACATCAAAATCATGCCCAAATCATTTGACCCATTTCTAAGACTTTAATTGCATTTTGACCCGATTTGTGACTCGAATATACTTGAAATCAACTAGAAACAAGTTAATGAACATAAAATGATGATTATGGAATGAGTTTAACTTACCAAAAGTCTTTTGATGCATAAATTCGAATTTGGAGTAAATAGAGAGGTTGAACACTTTGAACCAATTAAAACCTTGAATTCTTGATTCTTTGAAGATGATTATTGTTATAAGTTAATTTCTTTATTAGAGAGAAAGAGAGATTTTTAGAAGTGAATATATAATGGTGTGAGTTTTATGGTTAAACTAAGGTGGCTATTTATATAAAATAATTTTAGAATATGCTTTAGCATATGCTTTGGAATATGCTTTAGAATATGCTTTAGCATATGCTTTGGAATATGCTTTAGAATATGCTTTAGCATATGCTTTGGAATATGCCTTAGAATATACTTTAGCATATGCTTTGGAATATGCCTTAGAATATGCTTTATACCTTTACTATTTACAATTTACTTTTTACCTTTACTATTTACAATTTACTTTTTACCTTTACTATTTACCGTTACTATTCGTGATTACTATTCTTAATCACTATTCATGAATACGGTTACTATTCACATATACGGTACTATTCACAAATACGGTTACTATTCACATATACGGTACTATTCACAAATACGGTTACTATTCACATATACGGTACTATTCACAAATACGGTTACTATTCACAAATACGGTACATTCACATATACGGTTACTATTTACAATTTACTTTTTACCTTTACTATTTACAATTTACTTTTTACCTTTACTATTTACAATTTACTTTTTACCTTTACTATTTACAATTTACTTTTTACCTTTACTATTTACAATTTACTTTTTACCTTTACTATTTACAATTTACTTTTTACCTTTACTATTTACAATTTACTTTTTACCTTTACTATTTACAATTTACTTTTTACCTTTACTATTTACAATTTACTTTTTACCTTTACTATTTACAATTTACTTTTTACCTTTACTATTTACAATTTACTTTTTACCTTTACTATTTACAATTTACTTTTTACCTTTACTATTTACAATTTACTTTTTACCTTTACTATTTACAATTTACTTTTTACCTTTACTATTTACAATTTACTTTTTACCTTTACTATTTACAATTTACTTTTTACCTTTACTATTTACAATTTACTTTTTACCTTTACTATTTACAATTTACTTTTTACCTTTACTATTTACAATTTACTTTTTACCTTTACTATTTACAATTTACTTTTTACCTTTACTATTTACAATTTACTTTTTACCTTTACTATTTACAATTTACTTTTTACCTTTACTATTTACAATTTACTTTTTACCTTTACTATTTACAATTTACTTTTTACCTTTACTATTTACAATTTACTTTTTACCTTTACTATTTACAATTTACTTTTTACCTTTACTATTTACAATTTACTTTTTACCTTTACTATTTACAATTTACTTTTTACCTTTACTATTTACAATTTACTTTTTACCTTTACTATTTACAATTTACTTTTTACCTTTACTATTTACAATTTACTTTTTACCTTTACTATTTACAATTTACTTTTTACCTTTACTATTTACAATTTACTTTTTACCTTTACTATTTACAATTTACTTTTTACCTTTACTATTTACAATTTACTTTTTACCTTTACTATTTACAATTTACTTTTTACCTTTACTATTTACAATTTACTTTTTACCTTTACTATTTACAATTTACTTTTTACCTTTACTATTTACAATTTACTTTTTACCTTTACTATTTACAATTTACTTTTTACCTTTACTATTTACAATTTACTTTTTACCTTTACTATTTACAATTTACTTTTTACCTTTACTATTTACAATTTACTTTTTACCTTTACTATTTACAATTTACTTTTTACCTTTACTATTTACAATTTACTTTTTACCTTTACTATTTACAATTTACTTTTTACCTTTACTATTTACAATTTACTTTTTACCTTTACTATTTACAATTTACTTTTTACCTTTACTATTTACAATTTACTTTTTACCTTTACTATTTACAATTTACTTTTTACCTTTACTTTTTACAATTTACTTTTTACCTTTACTATTTACAATTTACTTTTACATTTACTATTTAAAATTTACTTTTTACCTTTACTATTTAAAATTTAATTTTTTCCTTTACTATTTACAATTTACTTTTTACCTTTACTATTTACAATTTACTTTTTACCTTTACTTTTTACAATTTACTTTCTACCTTTACTATTTATAATTTATTTTTACCTTTACTATTTACTATTTACTTTTTACCTTTACTATTTAAAATTTACTTTTTACCTTTACTATTTACAATTTACTTTTTACCTTTACTATTTACAATTTACTTTTTACCTTTACTATTTACAATTTACTTTTTACCTTTACTATTTACAATTTACTTTTTACCTTTACTATTTACAATTTACTTTTTACCTTTACTATTTACAATTTACTTTTTACCTTTACTATTTACAATTTACTTTTTACCTTTACTATTTACAATTTACTTTTTACCTTTACTATTTACAATTTACTTTATACCTTTACTATTTACAATTTACTTTTTACCTTTACTATTTACCGTTACTTTTTACCTTTACTATTTACAATTTACTTTTTACCTTTACTATTTACAATTTACTTTTTACCTTTACTATTTACAATTTACTTTTTACCTTTACTATTTACAATTTACTTTTTACCTTTACTATTTACAATTTACTTTTTACCTTTACTATTTACAATTTACTTTTTACCTTTACTATTTACAATTTACTTTTTACCTTTACTATTTACAATTTACTTTTTACCTTTACTATTTACAATTTACTTTTTACCTTTACTATTTACAATTTACTTTATACCTTTACTATTTACAATTTACTTTTTACCTTTACTATTTACCGTTACTTTTTACCTTTACTATTTACAATTTACTTTTTACCTTTACTATTTACAATTTACTTTTTACCTTTACTGTTTGTAGCCACATGGGTTTCTTTGTATGGTTTTTAAATATGTTGTATCCCTAATTGTTGTATTTCCGCTTAAATAATGTAACAAGCTTCACTTGTATTGTACGAATAATGAAATACAACTTTTTCTTCGATCTCTTTTGGGGATTGTTGTCGATTAGGGAAATTCCCCAGTTAAAAGAATTTCCCATATTTGTCTTGATAGATTTTTATACCAAGTTCATTTGTCTATTTTAATCGTTGATCGCCCATCATAAATTTTAGCCTTTCAAATAATTCTTATTTTCAAATTTGAAGTTCTTTTACCAAGACACTACTGTTATCCAGTTGGAAAAGTCGATATATTTTTGTTGATAACATTTGTTTCATTTTCTTAAATTCAATCATTAAAGGCGATCCACGGGTCAAAGAAACAAATATTACCTGGATCACTTCTGAAACAATAGTTTGGATCAAAAATTCATCTAGGGTTCAAAAAGATGAATTAGCAATTGACATGGTTCTTGAAAAAGAAGCAGTGAAGAAGAATAGTGATGTGTGGAAGACGGTTTATTCATTAAGCTATTAATTTAGTTGAGGATTTTCTCGACATAGCATACGCTTTTGAGTAAACTGTTCAGCTCCTTTCAACCTTGGTTAAAGGGACGATAAAGTTTAGAAATTTTATCTTAAAAAATATATATATAATTCAGTAGTTACTAATTACAGTAGCAATGATTAAAATTTCTGTAGTTTATGGACACCTGTCCGTTTTCCAAAGTCACACTTCGTCTTTCATTCTCTATATAAGAAAGGCACTTTTAAAGATAATAGGCATTCTGAAATTTCCTTCTCTCTTTTACATTTTCCTTTGTGTGAAACTATATTTCCACACATCCAAATCAACCATCGTCCTTTCTCAACTAAACCATGTCCACTCACACATTTATTGCACTTGAACATTCAATCGAGCTTTTATCAAAGCAAATTGAACAACTTAACAGTACTATAGTATCACTTGCTACTGAACAAACCACCTCGTTTAAGTCTCTTACTTCCCAAATTGACCAAATACACTATAGCACTCCTTTTCTCCTAGCAGCTGATAGAGCACTATTGAGAAAATCTATTGATAAACAAACAAAACTTGAAGTAGAAATTAGAGAAATTAAAGGGTTGTTGTATCAACTTGCTGATTTCTCACAATCTGAAGAAGTTGAAGCAACAGTTGACCCAACTGTTTTCAAGGGAAAAAGACCTATGTCATCACATTCTCCTGTTATATTTCATGAAAATTTTGAAATACTCCGAAGTAGTTCTCAAGACATGATCCTCAAAGAGATTATAGAACGTCAGAAAATACAAGCAATAGAGGAAGAGGCTTCTCTGAAGTTAGCTAAGGAACTACTGCTTGCAGAAGCAGGAGAAATAGGTTTTGAGGTGCAAACACCAGCAAGTCAACATGTCAACATATTAGAATTTGCTAGTAAAAGAGAAGCTGAGTGGTATGCCAAAATGGCTAAAGGTGAAGCAAGTCTAAGGGAGTATCTACAGAAAACTATGGGAGAAGAAGACACTACACATAGAGGCAATGAAAGTAGCACTCCTCTACTTTCTCAAAGACCCGTGAAAAGACTAAGAACTGTTGGCGCCTCATCATCCGCTCCCGATATGCTCCCACCAACTGACGATGATGCCTTGTTAAATCTTCAGCTTCCAAAGGGCATAGTGTTTGTGGAAGGAAGGGTCTTAAGTAGGCCTGCTGGGATCTTCTACACTTCAGAGGATGGGGATGAGAAGTTCTTTCGTTTAAGCGAGATCGATAAGGCTTCTACTCATTTTTTAACAAACATTTGGAAGATTTGTTCCAAGGATCCCAGTAATACCAACTTCTTAAGGCAGATTGAGCAAGAGTTAGCCAAGTCACACCGAGCCACTTAGTCCAGGGTATGTTCCAGTTGAGAACGAATGTATTATTAATGTTTGTAATATTGGCTTGCTATGTTCGATCAAATAAGATTCCTACTTTTGTTCAAGTTTATAATTTATTCAATTTTATAAATTATAACAATTTTTCCATATGCACGACGATTCTCTCACGACTCTTACTCAAACTATTCCCCAGTTAAAAGTTCTAGCAACATTTTTAACTTGATAATCGACTTCATGCTCATTAGTGGAAATGACTGCTTCAATATTCTCTATCTTAGAGAACACTCCTACAGCTTTTCCGTTCAACTTCTCCAAGTTTAATTAATTAAACAGCTTGTAGTTAAATATTCTCATTTGTTTTCCCTTCCTTGAGAAATTATGTTTTGGAAAGAAAATTCATATGAACTTACAATATATGCGTGAATTAAGGAATTTGTTGTACATATGCTTATATTTAATCATAAGAGAACTTTCACAACACTAGGCATTTAGCGCGGTTGGCTAAATGTGCGAAAGGGTGTGGCCTAGACCCAGGTTCGATCCCGGGGACGGCCGATTTCACCACTTTTATTTTTATTTCTTTATTGCATCCAATTACTATGGCGAGTTATATATATAGATTGTGCAATATATATTTATACTAAAGTTCTCGCATTCCAATTACCCGCTCTACTTCTGTTCATAGTCTACCCTATTATTGGTTTCATTAAATTATTTTGATAAAGTTATTCAACTTTATCTCATTTAATTCTAGATTTAAATATAATAATGCTAAATAATTGGCTTTATTGGCGAGAAGTTATTCTTTGTCGGCCATTTTGAACATTATTGTTCTCTGACATCATTGCTTACGTTATATAAGCAGACGTCGTAGTCAAATAATATATTTTACTTCAAAGTATAAAGTCTACTAACAATAAAATCTGAGGGACTTTACTCTACTGATATCATCTATACAGAAGAACTCATATAATCCTTTAATTACTTAACTTCTCATGACCATTATGTTTGTCCTTGTTCTAGCCATCTCCTTGAACACAAACCAATTATTACTAACTTAATCTCAATATTCATATTAATAGTATTTCCAACAATCCGTTCTTATGTTCATAAAATTTCACCCAACGCACTAGATCACATACCCATTTCATAGTATTTTACTCATTTAAATATCCTAGTTTCCAAAAATTCTTGTCTTATTCTATCAGTTAATCATAACTATAAGTTTGAACTAAGTCTATAGTTCATAATAAATCCTTGGTTTAACCATCTTTCCTGAACACACGTGTTAGATTAACAAGTTAAGTCTCACAATTCACACCCGAATATCAAAATTGACCTTCAAGTAACATACAATTTTCACATCAAGTCCTTTTTAAATCATTGCATGAATATGGTTATCTCTACAGGGATATTATCATGGCAATAATCTAAGGCTTCAGCAATCGTACAATTTACAATCAACAATACAATTACGAAAACATTCAACACTATATAAATAAAAGGGTCAAGTCATAACAAGGTGGGTAAAGCATAGTCCGAATTTTAACTTCAACATTCGACACATTAAAAGTGTTTGTATACAGGGTGTACCATCGGCTAACCCTCCACACCGTTAATATATAGAATGGATGTCCAAAACTCGGTTCCGATATGTTCTCTAAGTGTTGACCGGGTATGTATACAGGGTGTACCAGCGGCTAACCCTCCACCTAACCAACACTTATTAAACATACCGGGTTAGTTACTATACTTTATCCACTAGGCGCAATCCATGAGATCATTAACTTTATATAACATAGGATAACCATAGATTTGTTGATCAGGCGCCTCTAGAGTTATCGAATGTTATACTCCATTAATGCCATCATTTCATTTTGCTGGGGGACAAATAATAAATGCATCCAAGATTCCACACACATCAACGTTTATCACAACAATTCCACAATTCACGGTGTATCCCAACACTATCATATACGTCTATCAAGTTGTCATATAATAATCAAGTCATCAAATCATAAGTAACCTACGAACTCCGTTTAAACCATTTTTATGCATCATACAGTTCACGTTGCACACAAAATTTCCTATCATGCATGCTAATATGAAATGTGGGTGCAATGGCTATAGACTAGGTCAATCCACCTAATTCTCTACAACCACGGCTCTGATACCATTCTATAACACCCCAACATGGCGGAATCATGGGGTATCACTTAGAAATAGCACATCATGACATAGGAATTATGTAGAGTCAACTATATGAAAACATAAGATCGAAACGATCCATAAACTCGTACAAACGTATACATTCATCAACATTCATCAAATACACGTTCAATCAATAATAAAAGGAAGTTCAAATCAATAATAGTTGATCCTAAAAGTAACCCATTAAAGGGAGAATAAGGATCACGGATCCAGAAGTCCAAAGCTAGTCCAATTCTAACAAGCAAGCAATGCAATCATCCATCTTTCCTCTGATTAACTTGATTACCTGAAAAGTGTACTAAAGAGCGTCAACATAAAGTTGGTGAGTTCGTAGGGACATATAACCAGGAATAAACGTATCGGGAATACAACCGTTAACGATATATGGGGATTAGAATACCTAATCACATCAAGAAAACCCTAAAAGGGTATACGTTAGCACAACATCAACACATATCACGATTCAACACGTTTCGGCACGACTTACATGTCTTCCAAAGGCGTGATCATTACAGCATGACTTACATATATTCCAAATGCATGTACAACAACATGACTTATGTGTCTTTCAACAGCATGTATAACGGCATGACTTATGTGTCTTTCAACAGCATGTATAACGGCATGACTTACATATATTTCAAAGGCATGATCACAACGTTTACGTTTCATACAATACAACGTTTAACAAGCACGTTCTACAAATACGATTCCATATAACGATTAACAACGTTTAACAAACACGTATATGTACACTTTTCAGCCCGAATCTCAATTGAGTAGGGAGGGTTTACGAAACTCACCTGAAATGAGCAATAAAATCCCAAGTCGAAAGAAAGTAGAACCGATGTCCACGATAGCCAAAACCTAATCATACACGTATTACATTAATCCTAAAGCATCTCAAGGGGTAAGGTCCTATGAATATTGACCTAATCTTACTATAAAAGCTTTATTATATCCATTTTATAAGGCTTTGATCCAACCGAAGTGGAATCATTACATTTTGTTTCACAATGACTAGTCGAAACTTGACCACTGTTGCTTTATCAAAACTTTTGAAATATTAGAACTAAGTTCTGGACTCAGAGGCCTATACCATTGGAAAATAGACTCAATTACGCTTCTGTGGCCGCTTGAATCATCGAAAACGGACTTACGGTTCAAAAGTTATTGACGTTTGAAAATGTTGTCAAAATCAGTCCCTAACGGGCGTTACATATAGTAACGGGAGTTACATATGTAACGGCCGTTATACTTCAGTTTTCAGTTCTGCATAATTCATCAACCCAAATACGAACCAAACACCCTCCAAAACTCATTTTTAGCCTAGAAATCGATTAAGGGAGCTAAAATACTCATGTTTGAACCTATACTAAATATGAATTCACCACATAAACATAACCCATCAACTAGTTTTATCTTAAAACATCAAAATCATGCCCAAATCATTTGACCCATTTCTAAGACTTTAATTGCATTTTGACCCGATTTGTGACTCGAATATACTTGAAATCAACTAGAAACAAGTTAATGAACATAAAATGATGATTATGGAATGAGTTTAACTTACCAAAAGTCTTTTGATGCATAAATTCGAATTTGGAGTAAATAGAGAGGTTGAACACTTTGAACCAATTAAAACCTTGAATTCTTGATTCTTTGAAGATGATTATTGTTATAAGTTAATTTCTTTATTAGAGAGAAAGAGAGATTTTTAGAAGTGAATATATAATGGTGTGAGTTTTATGGTTAAACTAAGGTGGCTATTTATATAAAATAATTTTAGAATATACTTTAGCATATGCTTTGGAATATGCTTTAGAATATGCTTTAGCATATGCTTTGGAATATGCCTTAGAATATACTTTAGCATATGCTTTGGAATATGCCTTAGAATATGCTTTATACCTTTACTATTTACAATTTACTTTTTACCTTTACTATTTACCGTTACTATTCGTGATTACTATTCTTAATCACTATTCATGAATACGGTTACTATTCACATATACGGTACTATTCACAAATATGGTACTATTCACAAATACGTTACTATTCACGTATACGTTACTATTCACAATTACGGTTACTATTCACGTATACGGGTACTATTCACAAATACGGTTACTATTCATATATTTTCTCGAAAATCATTTACATTAAATTTATGAGTCAAATCTAGTCAAATTTCACAAATGTTACAACGGCATTGGGAGTTACTTTACTTTACTTTTTAAAGAGTCTGGGGTATGGGGAGTGTATTTATGTGAGTCTAACACCCGCCAATTTGACCGGTCAACGCTAGCGAATTCGTAAAACGGAAATTAGTCAATTTTAAGTAAATAAACTTTTGTAATGAAAAAGTAGGCATATGAATAGTCGTTAGAAACGTAATTTCAAAATAGATAATAATATGTCAACGAAGAGTGTGAAAGAGTCTCGAGTTAAAAGTTTTAATTAAACAAATCGTTTCTCGGGAGGAACCGGAACTAGTTGCGAGAGTGCTTTGGGTGGAACAAAACTCCCCAAACTCCCTCCCCACCCTTTCATTCTCACCTCACCCTCTCTCTCTCTACCTTATCTCTACCTCCGTTTTCTCTCTAAAAAAAGCAAGAACACTCACACAAACACACGCACTCTTCATCTTCAAGAGATTTTCGGATTTGGGGCTTGGTGGTATAATCAAAATTGTTAATAAATCATTCCATAATAATAATCATCTCTAAAAGTCTAAGATTTTGGGTTATTCAAGTGTTCTTCATCTCTTGGTCTTCAAATCCGAAATTTGTGGTTCAAAGAGCTTTGGTAAGTGTTATTCTTTCCCAAATTACTTGTTTACATTGTTACAAGTCATTGATTACTAGTTTGTTACAAGATTTTTGGTCAAAAACTATTGTTTTGAGGTTGCAGCCACATTAGGGTTTTAAAAAGGGGTTTTTGATTTCGGGACTAATTTTGTGAAATGGAAGTAATTATTATCCTTGAATATACTTGTTTTAGCATATACTTTGGAATATGCCTTAGAATATGCTTTAGCATATGCTTTGGAATATGCCTTAGAATATGCTTTAGCATATGCTTTGGAATATGCCTTAGAATATGCTTTAGCATATGCTTTGGAATATGCCTTAGAATATGCTTTAGCATATGCTTTGGAATATGCCTTAGAATATGCTTTAGCATATGCTTTGGAATATGCCTTAGAATATGCTTTAGCATATGCTTTGGAATATGCCTTAGAATATGCTTTAGCATATGCTTTGGAATATGCCTTAGAATATGCTTTAGCATATGCTTTGGAATATGCCTTAGAATATGCTTTAGCATATGCTTTGGAATATGCCTTAGAATATGCTTTAGCATATGCTTTGGAATATGCCTTAGAATATGCTTTAGCATATGCTTTGGAATATGCCTTAGAATATGCTTTAGCATATGCTTTGGAATATGCCTTAGAATATGCTTTAGCATATGCTTTGGAATATGCCTTAGAATATGCTTTAGCATATGCTTTGGAATATGCCTTAGAATATGCTTTAGCATATGCTTTGGAATATGCCTTAGAATATGCTTTAGCATATGCTTTGGAATATGCCTTAGAATATGCTTTAGCATATGCTTTGGAATATGCCTTAGAATATGCTTTAGCATATGCTTTGGAATATGCCTTAGAATATGCTTTAGCATATGCTTTGGAATATGCCTTAGAATATGCTTTAGCATATGCTTTGGAATATGCCTTAGAATATGCTTTAGCATATGCTTTGGAATATGCCTTAGAATATGCTTTAGCATATGCTTTGGAATATGCCTTAGAATATGCTTTAGCATATGCTTTGGAATATGCCTTAGAATATGCTTTAGCATATGCTTTGGAATATGCCTTAGAATATACTTTAGCATATGCTTTGGAATATGCCTTAGAATATACTTAAACAGATGGCCCTTCGCCAGTTCTTCTTCTTTTGGTCACTAGAGAAATAGGTTGAGTGTCTTCAGGGTCAATATTCAGCCTTTGCTCCAGATTCTCTTTATGTTGAATCTTGCCCTTTAAGAAATTTACCCATGCCTTCTCAAACCTATTCTTTTGTGCCTTCGCATCTAGCACACTTACCATCTCGACCCATTCACTGAACCCAAATTGCAACACACCAGGATCATCAGTTCTCAACTGGAGGAAGTCTTCAGTTGCGTTAACTGTACGGTGCAACTGGTGAACTGGTCCTAACAAATTCCCCCTATTTGTCTAGAAATATAGTCTAAGTCTTTTTCTAGTTCTTGTATCTATACAAGTGTGAACTATAGAGACTTGATTGATTTAAATCTATATAAGTTATCTAAGGCATTTTTATAGATCAATAAATGCCTTAGGATTTTCTTTTTATGTTTGTTAGATTTTAATCTATCATCTACCTTGTGGTTACAAACTGGTAACTTCATTTATACAAGGAATGAAATTTACACAAGTTACAACAGAATGTAAAACAAATAACAAGTAGATAACTGAAGACAGAACTTAAACAGATGGCCCTTCGCCAGTTCTTCTTCTTTTGGTCACTAGAGAAATAGGTTGAGTGTCTTCAGGGTCAATATTCAGCCTTTGCTCCAGATTCTCTTTATGTTGAATCTTGCCCTTTAAGAAATTTACCCATGCCTTCTCAAACCTATTCTTTTGTGCCTTCGCATCTAGCACACTTACCATCTCGACCCATTCACTGAACCCAAATTGCAACACACCAGGATCATCAGTTCTCACTAGTGGCCCACCAGCATACTTCACTTCAACTTGAAAGACCTTGGTGCCTGGCTTAATTGTAATATTGACATTAGTGATAGTACCACCATGTCTTCTGGTTGACATGATCTGGGAGTAGTAGTTTCTTGCTTCAGTTTCATTAGTGATTTTAATACTTAAATAATAAGATAAGGCTTATTACCCGGGTAAAGGTACATAAAGTATACAAGTCAATTCCTCGTAATCAGTGTAAAGCTTTGTAAGGGCTTTCCACTGATGGTCTCCAGTTTGTAACTGACTAGAATGTCAACTGGTGAACTGGTCCTAACAAATTCCCCCTATTTGTCTAGAAATATAGTCTAAGTCTTTTTCTAGTTCTTGTATCTATACAAGTGTGAACTATAGAGACTTGATTGATTTAAATCTATATAAGTTATCTAAGGCATTTTTATAGATCAATAAATGCCTTAGGATTTTCTTTTTATGTTTGTTAGATTTTAATCTATCATCTACCTTGTGGTTACAAACTGGTAACTTCATTTATACAAGGAATGAAATTTACACAAGTTACAACAGAATGTAAAACAAATAACAAGTAGATAACTGAAGACAGAACTTAAACAGATGGCCCTTCGCCAGTTCTTCTTCTTTTGGTCACTAGAGAAATAGGTTGAGTGTCTTCAGGGTCAATATTCAGCCTTTGCTCCAGATTCTCTTTATGTTGAATCTTGCCCTTTAAGAAATTTACCCATGCCTTCTCAAACCTATTCTTTTGTGCCTTCGCATCTAGCACACTTACCATCTCGACCCATTCACTGAACCCAAATTGCAACACACCAGGATCATCAGTTCTCACTAGTGGCCCACCAGCATACTTCACTTCAACTTGAAAGACCTTGGTGCCTGGCTTAATTGTAATATTGACATTAGTGATAGTACCACCATGTCTTCTGGTTGACATGATCTGGGAGTAGTAGTTTCTTGCTTCAGTTTCATTAGTGATTTTAATACTCCCAGCACCAGCAGCCAGTACGGCGGACTTAATGTCTTCATTTGTTATCTCGCCAGTTGGTTCAACGAATGTTCTAAGATCACCATCCCTGGCAGCTTTGGTCAGTGGTCTTCTAGGTTGTGGAATCCTTCTTGGTGGATTCATCACTTCTTTCACAACCTTCTTTACATTGGCAATTCTCTTCAGAATCCCACTGGCCCTTAACTCCTTAGCCCTCTCCAAAGAAATGTTCAAGCTTCTGGCATCAAATTCAGCCTCATCCTCATGATAGTGTCTTTCCAGTTCAACATCTAGCATTTCATTTAACTGGTCAACTATCCTAGGATCATTCTTAACACTGAGATACTCCTCCTTAGTGATACCTAGAAGATTGGCATCACTCATATCTAGCAAGTTCAATTGTGTGAGATGTGCCCTGGCTTCAGCTTGGTTCCTTTGTTTCATTTTCTTTCGTTCTTTAACACTATCACCAAGTCTGGCCAGTCTTCTACTATCACTATCTGAAACTGGAGGCAGTACATCAACATTACCAGTCTCAAGCATTTCCATTTCAGTGGCCGGCTGGGCTTCATCAGATACTTTGCCCTTTCCCTTATCCAACACATTCCCCCTTTTACTAGCCTCACCAGTTTGCTCACCAGCATCAGTACTGGTAGCTAAGCTCAATTCCCTTCTTGGTACAACTGGTGGTGCAAGGACTGTACTTCTTTCCCCCTTGGCAGCATCTAGACCTGCCCTTATTGCTTCCCATTCAGAGGGGTGTGATGGCAACCGGTCAAGAGGCTGCCACGACTGTACATCCTTGCACTCTTTAAAAATCCCACACATCATTCTGAAGGACCTCCAAAGGTGGTTGGTTTCTTTAGACTGGGCCAAGACATTTGCAATAACTTTGTCTTGACCAGTTTTCAATTCATTCAAAACCTTTGATTCTTCATCAATACCAGCAACCACCTTTTCCTTCAAATCATCATCCCTCTTCTTCAAATTCTCCACTTCATTGGTCAGTTTATTCAATGTTTCAGTATGAAGAGATACTTGGGCGCTCAAACCTTCAATGCTGCCCCTCAACTGGTTGATCTCACTGGTAAGTGGGGCCAGATCAACCTGAGGAGTGGCCAGCTTGGTGATCTCAGATATCACCCTTTCAACCAAACGCTCTTCCCTAGCACCCAACGTATCCTCTATCTGTTGACCAACTGAAGATACCAACTGCTCTCCAAGGCCAGTTAAATCTAGGCCAGGTCTCTCAATTAGTTCCTTGACCTGCCTTTCAATCTCCTTCAAATCTACTTCAGAAGTTCTGACAGTGTTGGTAAGTAGACTTGAAATAGAACTGGTGACCTTGGAGTGAGTTAGGTCAAAGGCTTCCTTCAATGTACCTGCCAGATTGTTACTGCCAGTGACCAACTCATTCAATTTATGAAACACCAAGTCCTCATTTGATGAGAACTTGTTTATCCCCAGATCAACCACCTTGATATTTGTCAATGAGTCTTTGTGGTATCTGGAGAAGGACTTGGTGTTTTTATCAAGTGTCTTCTGAATCTCCTCCACCCTGGTAAGAAGGTTTTGGAGATCGGATTGTATAGAGACAACTTGACTGTCCAGTGACAAAGGAGAAGGTGTCACTGGACCACGAGCAGTTACTACTGGAGCAACTGGAGGAGGCAAACTAATGGAAGTCTCCCCAGTTGTCAGGCCAGCAGTTGAATATATAGGAGGAGTGGTAGAAGAAGAAAGGATTGGAAATACAATGTGTTGTTCATGCTGAGAAAGCTCAGGTGTGAACAACGGCGACGGTGGTGGGGGCATTTCTCGAGCAAAGGAGAATTGCCCAGTTGGTGAAGGAGCGGTATATATTGGTAAGGAAATATTTGTAGGCACATTTTGCTCAGGTGGTGAAAGTGAAATTGATGCGTCTGGAGGGCAGACTGGAGATGAAGGGTCTTGTGCTTGTACAGAAGCACCAAGAATCTCCAAGTCTGTTTCAGTACCTTCTGAATCCGAAGATTCAATAAGGATTTCCTCGTCGTTAACACCCATGTCCAGATCCATGAATGTGACAGAGGGCTGACCAGTTACCTGGACAGTCTCCAGATGACCTTCCCCAGTTTCCTGGATGGGTACATCTGTTGAAGGATCAGATACCGAAGTATCGTCACCAGGGATAGACGTGATAGGAATGGCTTGAGTTATGGTTGTTCTATCCTCAACCACAACTGGAGACGAACTGGAGGGTCCCTCATTATTTTGAGGCCCGCCCAGTTGTCTTTCTGATTCACTTTCCAAAGGTGCATCAGTTTTAGCAAATGCCAGCCGCATCTGCTCTGGAATCTCGACCTCTCCAGCTTCAGAGACAAGAGAGTCTAAATTCCTCAAAACATCTGGCCTTGTGAACGGAGAGTCTGTATTTCTATACTCTTCTTCACCCAGAATTTGCTTGAAACATAAAGAGAGAAATCTGGAAAAGGGGATACACACACCCCTGGAGCCTTTCAGCTTTTGCACTAGACTCCTATATAATATATCCGCAAAATCCACCCTCAACCCCTTCCATAAACAGTAAGCCATCTCTGCTTGTGAAGAGTTGATCTGGTCAAGACCACCTGAACTACCACCCAGACTTTCAACCAGATGTACAAAGAAATACCTCCATGAAGGTGTAAGACCCTTCATGGTCATAGCCCCCTTGGTTTTCAACACACCATCATTGTCCAAGCACTCCTTATGACCCATCTCAAGGAGTACTTGACGAAAATTAATATTCGAGGCTAAGACAACTGGAGACTCACCTTCTCTCCAGTAATTGAGGTGAAGAGCATCCCTCAATACTTCTACATCCAAAGTACATTTGATTGTTCCATCCTTTAACGTGAAACTGATGGAGGAACAATCGGAAGAAAGTGTGGCAGTGAACCAGAACTCAGACAAGTAATCATGATACATCTTGCGTGGGTTCCTGGTGAATAAGGGTCCTATTGGAGAATCCTTTAAAAACTTTCTGATTCTACCAATAAGGGTATTAGACCCTTGAGAACCTTGTAGGCTAGCCAAAGGATTGTTGGGGTTTAATTTTAGGGCTGCACTATAAGGAGCACCAGGTGCCTGGGGGACATCTGGTGAGGGATTGTATGGAGTAGTCAAGAGATTTACATCTCTTGAACGGGATGATTTAGGAGCCATAGAATGAAACTGAAATTTAGGATTTAGGGTTTTAGATTTGTGAAGCAAAGAGAAGAATGAAGCAATGTTTATGATTGGAAGTAAATGAAGAGAGTAAATGAAGAGAATGAAAAAGAAAGTAAATGAGTTATGAAGTAAATAAGGGTATTTATAAGGGGATTCAAGATCCCAATGTAAACCCAAAAATCATATTTTATTAAACCAAAACATTTTCGAAGATATTTTGAAAATAAAATATAATTTTCCATGTAAGCATTAAATGTTACCATGTCAGCATTAAATGCTACGACGGCTTACTTTACCCATGACCCCACTCACTTTTTGTTTTCCCAACACAAACAGTTGTCAAGTACTAAAAATGGTTTCAACACGTCAGATCACGATATCAAGTAGTTTAAAACACTCGAGTATCATCACGTGTCACATAAATTGACCAAGTATTTGTAACGTTATAAAAATTAGACAAAGACTGAACCTGGTAACTGGAGGATCAATCCAGTACCAGTTCCAACTGAAGAGTTCTCCAGTTGCATTTTCAAACAAAAACGAATTTTAGTCAGAAAATTATTTTGAGTCTTTCCCCCTAAAATGATGATCCAGATATCAATTAGTGCCAAGATAGTATCACAAAGGCGTTCGATAGCCTGGCGAGCAAAGATAATCTGGACCTCCTCAACTGGAGAACTTCATCAGTGTCACTGACGCGTTCAATAACAAAGAAAGCTCCAGTTAAGGGTTTAGCATTCCCAGTTCGCTGATGAGATGTTTAAAAAGTTTTCTCATCGAGAGGTTTAGTAAAAACATCAGCTAACTGTTTGTCAGTGGGGATGAAATGAATTTCAATATCACCTTTCATAACATGATCACGAATAAAATGATACCTGATGTCAATATGCTTTGTTTTTGAGTGCATCACTGGATTGTGAGAGATAGCAATTGCACTGGTGTTGTCACAAAAGATTGGGGTCTTGGTGTACTTCTGACCATAATCTAGTAACTGGTTTTTGATCCAGAGAATCTGGGCACAACAACTGGCCGCAGAAATGTACTCTGCCTCAGCAGTGGACATAGAGACTGAAGTCTGCTTCTTGCTGGTCCAACTCACCAGTTTTCCTCCAAGGAAATGACAACCACCAGTTGTGGATTTTCTATCAATCTTACAACCTGCATGATCAGAATCTGAATAACCCATTAGATCTAATCCTGAGCCTTTGGGGTACCAAAGACCAAGATTAGGACACCCTTTCAGGTATCTAAAGATACGCTTTACAGCGTGCAAATGTGATTCTTTAGGGTTAGCCTGAAACCTGGCACATAAACATGTTGCAAACATTATATCTGGTCGACTGGCAGTTAAGTACATCAGTGAACCAACCATACCTCTATAGTCAGTTATGTTAACTGGTTTGCCAGTTGGGTCAGAGTCCAAATTCAATGGTGCTGCAATAGGTGTGTTTTTCGATGGGATTGAATCATATTTGTATTTTCTTAACAAATCTCTGACATATTTTCCTTGGTTTATGAAAATTCCATTTTCAGTTTGCTTAATCTGAAGACCTAAGAAAAATGTTAATTCACCCATTAAACTCATCTCATATTCAGATGACATGATTTTAGAAAACTTTTTACACATTGCATCATCAGTTGAACCAAAAATAATGTCATCAACATAAATTTGTACCAATAAGATATTACCTCTTTCTTTCAAGATAAACAAGGTATTATCTATTGCACCTCTTTGAAAGCCATTTTTAAGAAGATGTTTAGTTAAAGTATCATACCAGGCTCTTGGGGCTTGTCTTAGACCATACAATGCTTTGTTCAGTCTATAAACCCAATGAGGATGCTTCTCATCGATGAAACCTGGAGTCTGCTTAACATAAACTTCTTCTTCCAATGTTCCATTAAGGAACGCACTTTTGACATCCATCTGGAAGACCTTGAACTGCAGATGGGCTGCATAAGCCAAGAATATTCTAATGGCTTCAAGTCTTGCAACTGGAGCAAAAGTCTCATCAAAGTCAACGCCCTCTGCTTGACAATAACCCTGGGCAACTAGTCTGGCCTTGTTTCTTACAACATGGCCATCTTCATCCATTTTATTTCGGTAGACCCATCTGGTACCAATAGGTTCTTTCTTTAACCCTGGTGGACAAGGAACAAGCTCCCAAACATTGTTCCTTTCAAACTGGAGGAGCTCTTCTTGCATAGCTTCCACCCAGCTTGGGTCTGCCATAGCCTCGTCAATCTTCTTTGGTTCAATTAAAGATAAGAAGGTGACGTTTAAGCATTGCTCACTGGTGGCTCTTCTAGTCTGAACCCCACTAGTTGGATTACCCACAATTTGTTCAATTGGGTGGGCTTTAGTCCATCTAGTGTATTGACTAGGCTGGTGAACTACAATATCAGTGCAAGATACCTGGGGATCTTCTTCAGTTGCAGCAGCATCTGGAGAAGGATCAGTCCAAACAACTTCTACATCCTCATCAGAGTCAATGAGGTCTCGATTGGCATCATGAAATTCCTCAGTTGAAGGTATTTCATGAGTAACTGGAGAAGTAGGTGCTTGAACTGGTGCTGATATTGGAGTGGCACGTACATCTGATCCAATCACCAATTCTTGTGGTAAGTTAAAATTGATGGAGGGATAAAATGATGTGTCACTGGTGCTTTTCTTCTTCTTGACTGGTTCCAGTTTGTTGTAACTGGAAGCATCTTCTGGTGAAACAACTGACCGATGAACTTGGTCAGTTTCACCAAAGTTGATTGGAATGACTGGAGAAATATCAAGGCTTGGTCTCTTGTTGATTGCTTCAGTTGATTCATCGAATGTGACATGAATTGTCTCATGCACCTTTTGGAGTCTATAATTATAAACTCTAAAGGCCTTTCGAATATCTGAATAGCCTAAAAATACCCCTTCATCAGCTTTGGCATAGAAACATTGCTCTTTTGGAGCTGGTTCCATATCCATGATGTACACATTCCCTTTTCTTGGTGCAATCATCACCACTTTCCAATCCTTGTTAAATATGGTGCCTTGTGCAATATCGAACAATACTCTGAAGCCATCATCGCAAAGTTGGCTTACACTGATCAAGTTATATTTCAAACCATTCACAAATGCAACTCTTTTGAATTCGACTTGTCCATTATTGAGCACACCATATCCTTCAGTCTTTCCAGATTGATCGTTACCAAACGTCACTGTCGGTCCATCTTGGACAGTGAACTCTTCCAGTAGGGGCTTACATCCGGTCATAGTCCGGCCAGCAGCGCTGTCCAGATACCAGATATTTTTCTTTCGATCGCCCTACACACACACAAAAATCATTAGTTATTTTTGTGAACCCATCTTTTCTTGATGGGTCCACTGGACTTCTCTACAGAAGCCACAGTTGATTGTTGAGGTGTTGAACTGGAGGCTACATCTGGAGCATTATCACCAGCTCCAGGTGCAGAAGTAAAAACGATTGGTATTTGATATTTACTCACCTTAAGTTTACCAGATTTTGTTCCAGATGGAACATTCTTTTGTTTAGGTACAGAAGGGAGTGATTTAATGTTTTGTTTTAAAACTGGAGGTGGTGAACCTCCTTCCAGATTGATCGTTACCAAACGTCACTGTCGGTCCATCTTGGACAGTGAACTCTTCCAGTAGGGGCTTACATCCGGTCATAGTCCGGCCAGCAGCGCTGTCCAGATACCAGATATTTTTCTTTCGATCGCCCTACACACACACAAAAATCATTAGTTATTTTTGTGAACCCATCTTTTCTTGATGGGTCCACTGGACTTCTCTACAGAAGCCACAGTTGATTGTTGAGGTGTTGAACTGGAGGCTACATCTGGAGCATTATCACCAGCTCCAGGTGCAGAAGTAAAAACGATTGGTATTTGATATTTACTCACCTTAAGTTTACCAGATTTTGTTCCAGATGGAACATTCTTTTGTTTAGGTACAGAAGGGAGTGATTTAATGTTTTGTTTTAAAACTGGAGGTGGTGAACCTCCTTCCAGATTGATCGTTACCAAACGTCACTGTCGGTCCATCTTGGACAGTGAACTCTTCCAGTAGGGGCTTACATCCGGTCATAGTCCGGCCAGCAGCGCTGTCCAGATACCAGATATTTTTCTTTCGATCGCCCTACACACACACAAAAATCATTAGTTATTTTTGTGAACCCATCTTTTCTTGATGGGTCCACTGGACTTCTCTACAGAAGCCACAGTTGATTGTTGAGGTGTTGAACTGGAGGCTACATCTGGAGCATTATCACCAGCTCCAGGTGCAGAAGTAAAAACGATTGGTATTTGATATTTACTCACCTTAAGTTTACCAGATTTTGTTCCAGATGGAACATTCTTTTGTTTAGGTACAGAAGGGAGTGATTTAATGTTTTGTTTTAAAACTGGAGGTGGTGAACCTCCTTCCAGATTGTTAATCCGGGCAGTGCAACTCTGAACCTGCCGAGACAAAAGTTGGAGTTGCCTTTCCAGATTAACCAAAACATTGTTTTGTTCAGGCAGTTGAACCTTGGACATTGGTTCAACTGGGGATTTAGTCTGTCGGGTCTTGGGCTCCTTAGACTTATGAGGTAAAGGCTTGTTAACAGTGGCCTTTTTGACTGGAGCTTTAGCCTGTTTGGCTCCAGTTTTAACCTCAATGGGGGTGGTCTCATTGGTTTCAGTTTCAACAGCTTCAGGTTGATCATAAGGTGTTTCAACCTGGAGAGCTGGAGGCAATGCATGAAGATCTGGTATAAGAGCTGCCATCTCCAGATCTTCAGATTTCCATGCATTTTTCTGGGCATCGATAGTTCTTGAAAATGCATCATAGTTTTTGCCAGATGCTTTTACCCAGGACTTGATAATCTTTTGAGCTTTTTCAAAATCATCAGAAAGTTTTTGATTATCAAGTTCTAATGCCTCAATCTTTAAACTGACTCCTTGAGAGCCAACTGGACACTTTGCAAATCATTCAGTTGTGGTTTGACATTGTTCAGTTCAATTAAGATAGTGTCTAAATATCTTTCACTATCAGCTCTAACAGTTTCTACAAATGCCAAATCACCACTTAATGATTCAGCCAGGTCCAGTTTTAATTCAGGTCAACCTGGTGATCATAATCACATACCTTTTTCAGTATGATGTCCACCCATCTTCCAGAGATGACATCATCTTTCACCACATGCTGCTGTTGTTGATCTTCCAAGGCCATGAAACACATGTCCCTTTCCTCTTCTTCATCATCAGATGAGTCATCAGAGTACTCCCATTTTCCCTCAGTTTGTGCCATTAAGCACTGATCCTTTTCCTTTTGCATGGACAGGAGGGCAATCTGGGCCTTAAGCTGCTTGTATTTAGCTTTGTAGCTATCATCAGGCCGATTGTAATTAGGGACAGAGGGGCCAGTTTGGTTATTCAACTGACTAGATCTGCATTCCTTCATAAAATGACCTTTCTTGCCACACTTATAGCATGTAAGATTGGTCTTATCCAGAGAGCTGGAGGCAATGCATGAAGATCTGGTATAAGAGCTGCCATCTCCAGATCTTCAGATTTCCATGCATTTTTCTGGGCATCGATAGTTCTTGAAAATGCATCATAGTTTTTGCCAGATGCTTTTACCCAGGACTTGATAATCTTTTGAGCTTTTTCAAAATCATCAGAAAGTTTTTGATTATCAAGTTCTAATGCCTCAATCTTTAAAACTGACTCCTTGAGAGCCAACTGGACACTTTGCAAATCATTCAGTTGTGGTTTGACATTGTTCAGTTCAATTAAGATAGTGTCTAAATATCTTTCACTATCAGCTCTAACAGTTTCTACAAATGCCAAATCACCACTTAATGATTCAGCCAGGTCCAGTTTTAATTCAGGTCAACCTGGTGATCATAATCACATACCTTTTTCAGTATGATGTCCACCCATCTTCCAGAGATGACATCATCTTTCACCACATGCTGCTGTTGTTGATCTTCCAAGGCCATGAAACACATGTCCCTTTCCTCTTCTTCATCCTCAGATGAGTCATCAGAGTACTCCCATTTTCCCTCAGTTTGTGCCATTAAGCACTGATCCTTTTCCTTTTGCATGGACAGGAGGGCAATCTGGGCCTTAAGCTGCTTGTATTTAGCTTTGTAGCTATCATCAGGCCGATTGTAATTAGGGACAGAGGGGCCAGTTTGGTTATTCAACTGACTAGATCTGCATTCCTTCATAAAATGACCTTTCTTGCCACACTTATAGCATGTAAGATTGGTCTTATCCAGAGAGCTGGAGCTGGAAGCATTGTTGGGGCCATTAAATCTTTTAGATTTATGCTTAAACCTATTAAAGGTTTTAGCAATCATGGCGACCAGATCATCATCGTCAGTTTCATCATAACCTTCACTGTTTTCAGTGGTCAGCCCAGAGTTTAAGAAACTGTTCAACATCTCCTTCATCGAGTGTGCCTGGACACTCTCAGCAGACATCAAAGCAGCACAAGGTCGCTCAATTGCATTAGCAACCTTGGGACTCTGAGCATGGTTCATGGCATCTTGCTCAGCCACAAGTCTTGCAGCATTATTATCTTCAGTGAATCTGAAGGCTCCATAGAGCGATGCAAGAGTGTGAGTGTGCAAGGTTTTACCTTGTCTCAAGACAAGAACCATGTTTTCCCATTTGGAAGGAAGAATATCACAAAACTTCTCAAGAAGAATATCCTTATCCTTCTCTACACCCAAACCTCTCAACTGATTGATGAGGCTAGAAAATCTGGTATATGTACCAGTTAAACTTTCATTGGGCAAGGCAAAGAAGGATTCATACTTCTTGTTCAAGGCAACTTTTCTGGTGACAATAGTGTCATCACCTCCTTCAAATTGAATCACTAATTCATCCCACATAGACTTGGCACTGGGAAACAACACAAGTGTTGGAATTAGGTCTTCAGGGACAGCCCCAAGGATCATGTTTTTCAGTCTGGTGTCCAAGTCCACCAGTCTGCGATCCTCATCAGACCAATGGTCTTCTGGCTTTTCCCTTGAGCCTCTTCTTCCAGTTGGATCAAGAAGAGGACTCACCCCAATAGACATAGGTATATATGGTCCATCCTTAAGGATTTTCAACATATACCTCTCAATACCACCAAAATGCAACAGCATTCTAGCTTTCCATGTACCAAAAGTCTCACTGTTTCCATCAAATTTTGGAACAGGAGTGTTAGAGTAATGTACATGGACGTGGCTTGGGGTAGAAGGAGGAGGAGGGTTGGTGTTAACGTTTTGAAAAGGTGGTGCATTAGTGTTCGACGGGTTTTCACCTGAACCAGAACCATCTCCACCTTCAGTAGTGTTCATCTTTGCAGATCTAGGCAAGTTTATTAGCCTTCTGCTCTGATACCACTTGTAAGTCCCAACTTGTTAGATGGTACTACTGAAGACACCTCTATGTCGATGGTGGAGTTACTTTGCAATATACTTACTAAACTGGAGACGACCAGTTAGATAAGTATATACCAAGTTCTAGATAGATTACTTATATAAAAGACAATAAGTAAAGAACAATGCAATAATACAAATAACTTGTAAACAATCTTGATGAGACAATATGTAGTTTTCAAAGTGTAATTTATTTATTGATATTAAACAAATTACAAGGTTGATGCGGAACCAAGATAATACACGAATGTAAATATCCTAACAACCTATGAAATACAATTGATCTATACTCGGAATTTCTCTTCAACAATCGAAACACTTAAAGTAGTGAAATGTTCCTTTTAGCGATTGAGAGAATATTGCACAAGTTCACCAAGAATATTGCAGGTTTGCAAAGTATGAAGTTATTCGTTTGTGTGTGAAGTAACTTGTGAAATAACTTGAATTCTTGGTTGTGCAATGACTTGTATTTATAGGCAAAGTTAACATTGGGATGTTAACTTTAGCCGTACAAATGTGGTTGGAAGCATTTAAGGAATAGCATTTAATTCCTTAAAAAGTGTTGTAAAGTCGCATGTTAAAGTGACTTTACACAACCACCTTTATGTACCTTTTAATACTTAAATAATAAGATAAGGCTTATTATCCGGGTAAAGGTACATAAAGTATACAAGTCAATTCCTCGTAATCAGTGTAAAGCTTTGTAAGGGCTTTCCACTGATGGTCTCCAGTTTGTAACTGACTAGAATGTCAACTGGGCTTCGCTGCCATTGTCATTCTCTTTCTTCCATTTGTTGTCTTCGACTTCAACTGGAATGTTTCTTCAACTTGGTCAGTTCTCAACTGGAGGAAGTCTTCAGTTGCGTTAACTGTACGGTGCAACTGGACTTCAATATATTTCTCGACAAATCTTCTTGGTCACCAGTTTACTGGTCACCAAATGCAACTGGTGAACTGGTCAGTGTGAACTGGTGACTGGCCAGTTCCAGGTGAACTGGTCCTAACAACGACCTTTTTGACAACATCAACCGTGGATTCATGGCCGATGCTGGAAACATCGACCGTCAACCCTCTGACCCGAAACTCACTTTATGCATACGTCCGTCGTCGACTTTCAATGATCTAAAACTTGTTTATTAGTCATATACCATCATTCTAAGGTCAACAAAATTGGTTAAACACATTTCTAAACACTTTTATTTTCAAGTCAATTTTTGGTGCTAAGTCATTGAACCATATTTAGCCAAACTCTTCCTTTGTCGTTTAAACATTCTTGGATCACTTCTAGATCACCTTTGGGAATTGTGGCATAGAAACTAGCTAGACCTTACCGTTGGGATACCTTGTGATATTTGATATTGTAAAGTAGGTTGTGATCGTTGTTGAAGTTTCGGTTGTGGACATTTGACGATCATTGGACATTCATAGCTTGATCTTAACTTGTTATTGCTCGTCACAGGTGAGTTCCGTAGTTCCCTACTCAATAGAGATTCGGGGGAAAGTGTACAAATTTTGTTTGTTGACATTGCTTGATTTTGCAATTATATGTTTGCCTTGATTGATGACGTGGTTTGATTGTGCATACGTTTGATTGTCATGATTGATGACGTGGTTTGATTGTGCATACGCTTGATTGTCTTGATTGATGACATTATTTGATTGTGCATACGTTTGATTGTCTTGATTGATGATGTTGTTTGATTGCGCATACATATGATTGTCTCGGTTGATGATATTGTTTAATTGATGGATTGTGCGTTATTAGATATGAATTGTGGATTGAACTTGGTAGGGCATACATGGTGAACGGTAATGCCATCGAATTGTTATGGACGTGGTGGGAAGGCTGCGAGTGACCCTATATATAAGCGTCTATGACACCCTCGATCGTAGTATCGTTCTAAAGTGTATGTTCGTATTGATTTGTTAAGCTTGGGTGGACATTGTAATTGAGTTGGATGACATGTCTTGTTGGTGACATTGATTGATTGATGGATTGATTGATTGTACATTCGTTATGGTTATATATTGTGATTAGGATAGTTGTGCATACATGGAAGACGACAATGTCTTCGAAGGGTTATAGATGTGGTGGGAAGGCTACGGGTGACCCTATATATAAGCATCTATGACTCCTCGAAAGTAGAATCGTATGAAGTGTATGTACTTGTCGAATTGTTGATATGATGATTTTGGTTATTGTGGTTGATGTTATTGTTGTTGATAATGATCTTGTTCATGAATGTTGATATTGACGTACGCACCCCGTTGTATGGGAAACGTGTGCGAGGACGTTCTCACCTCAATGTATGGGAAACTTGTGTGGGAACGTACGCACCCCGTTGTGTGGGAAACGTGTAACTGACATTTTCAACTGCTTCTAGTTACATCCATTCGCATTGATTTGATTACCTGAACATGTTTGGCTCTGACGTAAGGAGAATCACCGGCGGGGACTTTATGGATGACGTGAAGCAACATATATGTATACATACGTATTATATGAGTAAATTCGTTGGTAGTTAAATTCGTTGTGCTGGATTCCTTTCT
>CM067169.1:10172213-10274099 GCA_034093135.1 Erigeron breviscapus | reverse complement strand
ATTAGGGCAAGGCAAAGAAGGATTCATACTTCTTGTTCAAGGCAACTTTTCTGGTGACGATTGTGTCATCACCTCCTTCAAATTGAATCACTAATTCATCCCACATAGACTTGGCACTGGGAAACAACACAAGTGTTGGAATTAGGTCTTCAGGGACAGCCCCAAGGATCATGTTTTCAGTCTGGTGTCCAAGTCCACCAGTCTGCGATCCTCATCAGACCAATGGTCTTCTGGCTTCCCTTGAGCCTCTTCTTCCAGTTGGATCAAGAAGAGGACTCACCCCAATGGACATAGGTATATATGGTCCATCCTTAAGGATTTTCAACATATACCTCTCAATACCACCAAAATGCAATAGCATTCTAGCTTTCCATGTACCAAAAGTCTCACTGTTTCCATCAAATTTTGGAACAGGAGTGTTAGAGTAATGTACATGGACGTGGCTTGGGGTAGAAGGAGGAGGAGGGTTGGTGTTAACGTTTTGAAAAGGTGGTGCATTAGTGTTCGACGGGTTTCACCTGAACCAGAACCATCTCCACCTTCAGTAGTGTTCATCTTTGCAGATCTAGGCAAGTTTATTAGCCTTCTGCTCTGATACCACTTGTAAGTCCCAACTTGTTAGATGGTACTACTGAAGACACCTCTATGTCGATGGTGGAGTTACTTTGCAATATACTTGCTAAACTGGAGACGACCAGTTAGATAAGTATATACCAAGTTCTAGATAGATTACTTATATAAAAGACAATAAGTAAAGAACAATGCAATAATACAAATAACTTGTAAACAATCTTGATGAGACAATATGTAGTTTTCAAAGTGTAATTTATTTATTGATATTAAACAAATTACAAGGTTGATGCGGAACCAAGATAATACACGAATGTAAATATCCTAACAACCTATGAAATACAATTGATCTATACTCGGAATTTCTCTTCAACAATCGAAACACTTAAAGTAGTGAAATGTTCCTTTTAGCGATTGAGAGAATATTGCACAAGTTCACCAAGAATATTGCAGGTTTGCAAAGTATGAAGTTATTCGTTTGTGTGTGAAGTAACTTGTGAAATAACTTGAATTCTTGGTTGTGCAATGACTTGTATTTATAGGCAAAGTTAACATTGGGATGTTAACTTTAGCCGTACAAATGTGGTTGGAAGCATTTAAGGAATAGCATTAATTCCTTAAAAAGTGTTGTAAAGTCGCATGTTAAAGTGACTTTACACAACCACCTTTATGTACCTTTTAATACTTAAATAATAAGATAAGGCTTATTATCCGGGTAAAGGTACATAAAGTATACAAGTCAATTCCTCGTAATCAGTGTAAAGCTTTGTAAGGGCTTTCCACTGATGGTCTCCAGTTTGTAACTGACTAGAATGTCAACTGGGCTTCGCTGCCATTGTCATTCTCTTTCTTCCATTTGTTGTCTTCGACTTCAACTGGAATGTTTCTTCAACTTGGTCAGTTCTCAACTGGAGGAAGTCTTCAGTTGCGTTAACTGTACGGTGCAACTGGACTTCAATATATTTCTCGACAAATCTTCTTGGTCACCAGTTTACTGGTCACCAGATGCAACTGGTGAACTGGTCAGTGTGAACTGGTGACTGGCCAGTTCTAGGTGAACTGGTCCTAACAACGACCTTTTTGACAACATCAACCGTGGATTCATGGCCGATGCTGGAAACATCGACCGTCAACCCTCTGACCCGAAACTCACTTTATGCATACGTCCGTCGATCGACTTTTAATGATTTAAAGCTTGTTTATTGGTCTTATATCATCATTCTGAGGTCAACAAAATTGATTTAACACATTTCTAAACACTTTGTTTTTCATGTAAAATTTTGGTGCTAAGTCATTGAACCATATTTAGCCAAACTCTTCCTTTGTCGTTTAAACATTCTTGGATCACTTCTAGATCACCTTTGGGAATTGTGGCATAGAAACTAGCTAGACCTTACCGTTGGGATACCTTGTGATATTTTGATATTGTAAAGTAGGTTGTGATCATTGTTGAAGTTTCGGTTGTGGACATTTGACGATCGTTGGACATTTATAGCTTGATCTTAACTTGTTATTGCTCGTCACATGTGAGTTCCGTAGTTCCCTACTCAATAGAGATTCGGGCTGGAAAGTGTACAAATTTTGTTTGTTGACATTGCTTGATTTTGCAATTATATGTTTGCCTTGATTGATGACGTGGTTTGATTGTGCATACGTTTGATTGTCATGATTGATGACGTGGTTTGATTGTGCATACGCTTGATTGTCTTGATTGATGACATTATTTGATTGTGCATACGTTTGATTGTCTTGATTGATGATGTTGTTTGATTGCGCATACATATGATTGTCTCGGTTGATGATATTGTTTAATTGATGGATTGTGCGTTATTAGATATGAATTGTGGATTGAACTTGGTAGGGCATACATGGTGAACGGTAATGCCATCGAATTGTTATGGACGTGGTGGGAAGGCTGCGAGTGACCCTATATATAAGCGTCTATGACACCCTCGATCGTAGTATCGTTCTAAAGTGTATGTTCGTATTGATTTGTTAAGCTTGGGTGGACATTGTAATTGAGTTGGATGACATGTCTTGTTGGTGACATTGATTGATTGATGGATTGATTGATTGTACATTCGTTATGGTTATATATTGTGATTAGGATAGTTGTGCATACATGGAAGACGACAATGTCTTCGAAGGGTTATAGATGTGGTGGGAAGGCTACGGGTGACCCTATATATAAGCATCTATGACTCCTCGAAAGTAGAATCGTATGAAGTGTATGTACTTGTCGAATTGTTGATATGATGATTTTGGTTATTGTGGTTGATGTTATTGTTGTTGATAATGATCTTGTTCATGAATGTTGATATTGACGTACGCACCCCGTTGTATGGGAAACGTGTGCGAGGACGTTCTCACCTCAATGTATGGGAAACTTGTGTGGGAACGTACGCACCCCGTTGTGTGGGAAACGTGTGCAAGGACATTCGCACCCCGATGTATGGGAAACGTGTGCGCTGTTGTTGATTTTGAGATGGACATTTAAGTATTGTTACACTTGACGTTTGTTATGCATTTCAAGTACCGAGATACTTGACGGTTGACGGATGACGCCACAATTGTGTGGACCGAGTACTTCCAAGTACTTGATGCCGAAGTATTGGCCATACTTGATGATTTGGCATGACCCCAAATATTGTGATACTGAATGATTTTGAGATGCCACATTGGTCATGGTGATGATATTGTGAGTATCGTTGCATTGATGACGTGATGGGACACATATGGTACATTTCTTGACATTGACATGCATTTGGTACATTTCTTGACATTGACACGCATATGGTACACTTCTTGATATTGATATCACTTGTGCATGTTCATTATACGTTTGCTCACTATCTTGTATAGTTACTCGTATGAGTACTTGTGTGTGACGAGGTTATGCTATGAGCAAACCTAAATTACGTTCATGTGTTGTATAAGGGTTTATTATAAGTTTTACTTGCCTTTATCTTGTTCATATTGTGGATGATTGACGATGGTTCCTTGTGATCCATTACTACGAACTCACCAACCTAGTGTTGACTTTGTTTAGTACACTTTTCAGGTTATCAGGTGAATACGAGACGTGATGGTTGATTGTTGCATTTGCTAGGACTTTGGCGTGGACTTACATGGATCAGGATTCATTTGCCCCTTATTTTTGCATTATGCATTTTGTATTTGATTGTTGATGTTGGATTCACCGAATCCATTTTTATTCATATAGTTCATGTTCTACGATAATTCCATACTAATGCTATATCTTTTCCGTAATATTCCTTGTCTAGCTTGGGTGTTACAGTGAGTTTATAATTTTTATAATTATAGATGAGGTGAAGATAAGGGTATGATAAGAAAAAGGTAGCTTTTCAGTGTGTCTTGGAGAGAAAAAGCTGATGTACTATTGTACTAGTCAAGACGAGGTGATGACAACGTCAAGATAGAGAACAACCTTATATGTGGTGGTAGCCGATGGTAAAGACACAAGACGAAGTAAATGGTAATTATATATATATATATTATATATATATATATATATATACTAAAAAGTTATATGAATGTATAAGTGCTTTATGCGTGGAATGTACAAGTTCTTATAGCACATGATAATTTTTATCAATTTTTATTTTAGCCCTTAAAGTTTCTATCTTTTAACTTTTACCCTACATCAAAGTTTTCGTTTTCATTTTGTTGATACTAAATTTTTGGGTTCTCATTTTTTCATCAAACAACTTTTACATAGTTACAGTTTTACTTTTAAACATTTGGTTTTGACTATTTTTATCCGTCTTTTTATATATATATAACGTTTTTAATATATAATAACTTTCATTATCGTTACGTCTTACGTTTATGTAACATTTAAAGCATTAATATAATTATTGTTTATGTTTTTATACAAAAAGCTTATACGAATTTACAAGTTCTTTATGCATGAAATGTAAAATTTCTTATAGCACATAATAATTTTTATCAATTTTCATTTTAACCCCCTAAAGTTTATATCTTTAAACTTTTGCCATACATCAAAGTTTTCGTTTTCATTTTCTTGACACTAAACTTTTGGGTTTTCATCAAACAACTTTCACACAGTTACGGTTTACTTTTAAACATTTGGTTTTGATTATTTTCATCTGTCTTTTATATAAATAACGTTTTTAATATATAATAACTTTCATTATCGTTACGTCTTACGTTTATGTAACATTTAAAGCATTAATATAGTTATTGTTTATGTTTTTATACATCTTATTATTTTTATATTTTTTATTGTTATTGTTACATGTTTAGTTGTCTTTTTAAATTTTGCGTTCAAATATTTAACATAAATTTGGGTCCAAAACTTTGTCGTGTAGAAAACGTATTCCACGGCAACGCACAGGTAACATCATTTACATTAAAATAGATTTTTAGCGAATGTTCGTTTTCTCACAGATTTTTACAAATGTTATTTAAGAGGATATTTGTGAAGAAGACAAAAAAGTATATCATTTTTCATTTGGAAACTTCATAATGAAGAAATCTCTGCAAATGCGATCGAAAAATGTAATTTTATATATTTCGCAATTCGCATGTCTCTATTGGCTACAGAGAAAGCAAATTAAATGAATTGGCAAAAATGGAAAAAGGTGTGTCAGTGTGTGGAACTTTAGTTCGTGGAAATTAAAGAGTCGTCGTGAGGCTGCTATTGTGGCCCTAGTCCTAAGTTTTAATTGATGGTCTTTGTCGAGTATATATGTCGTTGCATATGTAATTATTGGTCGAATCTTAATTCTTAAATAACTATAAGTAATAAGTGCACTCGTATAAGGTTTAATAATAGTTAATAGATGATTATTAAAAAGGAAAAAAAATTGTAGTGTACATATAATTCTTATTTCTTAAACTTCAGTTAGTATAAAAAATGATGATAGCTTGGAACCAGATTCGTTTATCCTAAGTTTTTAATTATTTATAACACATGTATATAAAAATGTGTTTATCGTTTTGCTAAAATATTTAATAAATGAAAATAGTTATGTAAATTACTATATAAATTATATAAACAATAAATAATAAGGTAAAATAATAATAATTGAAAATTTAAATATTGAGATACAATATAAATGTTTTATAAAGTTATATAGGTTAGTGATTGTGGTGGGTCTATTTTGAAAGTGTTAACTTGACTTTGGTTTATAACTTCGGTTTGGGGTCAACTACTTCTCTCTTTCTCGCAAAAAAAGTAAATATAAGATCATTTTAAATGGATATTTTATATTACCTCTTTGACAACGGCAATGACAACGGTATACGATCCCGGCAAAAGCAAGATACAGAGGAAGTATGATGTCAGCTTTATTTCTACTCAAAGGTAGAGATACTGCTTGAAGGACTTCCGGCCTAGGATTTTACCCTTAAAAAATATCCCGATGACAAGACAAAGCCAAAGTCAAAGAGAGAAACCGAGATCTCTCGATCTGAAATTTGAAGAGAAAACTCTTTTTAAAAAGAGAGAAGCTAACGGTAAGGAAAAATAATGTAAGGTGTAAGGTAGTAAGATGTAAAGTAACTTTGATGGTTATATTATGGGAAGTGATAATCGTATCACAAATTTTGATAAATCTACCATTGTTATGCATTGCATATTTGTACGGTATGTTATGATTATGTACAGTGTGGTAAATGTATCAAATTATGTGGTACGGTAATCATTACCCTTATATTATAGCTCTTCTATCTATAACTTTTTTTCTATATCGAACAGAGGATATAAAACTTTTTTTATATTTAAAGAAATTTTTAGAAGATATTAACTTTCTTTTATATATAAAAGATCATTATTTATCTTTTATGATTATATTTTATATTAAATTTTAACTTCAATTATTAATATTTTTATTATAATTTATTTCTTTTTATATTATTCTTATTATTGTTTAATATAATATTATTTATTCTTTTATATATAAAAGATCATTATTTATCTTTTATGATTATTTTTATTAACATATATCAGTGATGTATATATAAAAGTCATTATTATCTTTTATGATAATATTTTATATTAAATTTTAACTTCAATTATTAATATTTTTATTATAATTTATTTCTTTTTATATTATTCTTATTATTGTTTAATATAAGATCATTATTTATCTTTTATGATTATTTTTATTAACATATATCAGTGATGTACTCATAAAAGTAAAAGTAATGTACGGATAGTCTTCCTCGCAAAGTCTTATATATTATTATTATATTTTTAAATTCAATTTATTATTATTTTATGATAATATTTTATATTAAATTTCTAACTTCAATTATTAATATTTTTATTATAATTTATTTCTTTTTATATTATAAAAGATCATTATTTATCTTTTATGATTATTTTTATTAACATATATCAGTGATGTACTCATAAAAGTAAAAGTAATGTACGGATAGTCTTCCTCGCAAAGTCTTTAATAAAGCCGTTTACACTTTACATAAAGAAAATGGGTTAATATAAATTGGTTTTATATTTTAAAGTTATGATATAAGCAATGAATCTTAAAAGAAATATAATAAGTAACATATTTTCAAATTGTACGTGCATGTTTCAATGTTAACATGTACTGTAATAATTTCTTTCTACACAGAAAACTTTTAATGAAGACGTATTTTTATATGATTAGTCCAAGTAGATAGTCATTTGTCACACAATATTCTTTGTTGATATTTAAACTACGAAAGTAGTTGGGTCTATTATTGGGTTCATTACTTATATAATACCTTAGCTATAGCAATTTTTAATGCAAAAAATATATATTGTCAATCTATAGCTTAAAATTAAAAAAAATTAGTAAAGTAAATATCTAATCTTGTAGATTATATATATGAAGAAAGAGTAATGGAATCATATCACTATCCTTTTTAGTATTGTTTAAGTTTAGCAACTTCTTGGAAACGGTAAAAAGTAGTGAGTCCGTGGCCCCTGCTGCATTTTCTTTTGGGATTAATAACTTGGAATGTAACTAACTTTGAACGAATGTCTATAGTGTGAAATAACTAAAGTCGTGTGTATTGTATGTAAACAACTCGAAATTATGTCTATTGTATGTAAAAAGACATACGTGACAACCATATATAGCTGCCACTTGTTAGTTTTTGATTGGTCGGATGCATTTTCTTACTTTCAATAGACATAATTTCGAGTTATTTACATACAATACACACGACTTTAGTTATTTCACACTATAGACATTCGTCCAAAGTTTGTTACATTTCAGGATACTTATCCCTTTTTTCTTTTTTCTCCCGTACTACGTGAGTAATATACAAACATCCACAACCTGTGTGTTCTGTACTAGAAATCTAGACAAGAAACAACCAACCTTCATTTCCTTTCAATACGCAAGTTATTCTCTTCAGTTTTCTAACTTGCTTATTATAAACTGCTTCTCTCTTTACTACTATTTGTCTTCATAATTGTTTGTCTACTTTTAATATATTGCTTTCAAAGAAGTAGTGTATCTATAAAAAGACTGCATGTCAATGGCAAAGGTTACTGGTAACAAGCCTAAAAAGTTGGTTGATGAGGTGTTTTCTTGGTCTCTTGATGACGTGCTCGATCAGAATTTGTACAAGGAAAAGGTGCGTACCATTTTACTCATCATGTCTATCACATCGCATGCTATTAGATTCACGGTAGCATATAAGCTACGACCTTCAGATAAAAGAATACCATTCAGGTTTCATAGAAGATAATTCCCGTTGGTCGTTTCTTTCGCAATGGTATTTAACAAAAGTCAAGGCCAATCTTTATCGACCGTTGGTGTGTATCTACAGCGTCCAGTTTTTACTCGCGGACAGTTGTATGTTGCGATCTCTCGGGTTAAGTCGAAAAAGGGACTCAAGGTGCTGATATGCGACAAATATGGAAAGACAAAAAACACTACAACGAATGTCGTCTACAAAGAAGTGTTGCAAAAGATGAAGGAAGATACATGCTTTTAATGTTCACACTGTTAAATGCCTTTATCTTTAATTACGTTTTTTACATTTTCCAGGAATTTTTTTTTTAATATCTTTCAGGTTTGTTTTTTGCCTATTAATCTTTTTAATTAATAAGACTTTTTAGCTTGCATATTCTTAAACTTTGAAAATAATCTAATCTTTATAACCAAATAAATCAGTGTATTTGACACGAGTCTAAAATCTAGTATACGCTAAAGCTACGGGGAATGGAGATGATCGGGTGGACCAGTGGCCCGTCAGTGATCCAATATGCCGTTTAAATAAAAAACTAAAACTACGATTAAGTATGGGTTTAATGGCATCATAAATAATAATTTAACGAATGTTAGCCAGATTTTTTATCGTGTAAAACCACCTCCTTTTTTTAATTCTATTTTATATTTATTAGTTTGCTTTTGCTATGATCGTTTTGATTAATACTAATTAGAGTTAATTGCATTTTTGGTCCCTATGGTTTGTATGTTTTGGCAGGTTAAGGACCTTTTCAGGTTTCATTGCATTTTTGGTCCCTGTTTTTGAAACCTTTTGCAAATTTGGTACAAATTAACGGTAGTTGTTAAATGAAGCCGTTAAGTGCTGTTAGAATTAAAAATGGTGTTTAAGTGTAAATTTCTAAAAGTGTAAGGGGTATTTGTGTTAATAGTGTTATTCAAAAAGTTTGTCTTGTTGTCAATGAGATATACACGTGATTGTTACAGTTTGTTGTCCTATCTCACAAACTTATTCATTTTATTGCTTTTATATCCATTTCTCTTATTTAAAAAGGAAAAAGAAAAAGAATTTTTTTATGCAAACTTCCCTCTTCGATTCCGTTTTCGCGATTTGTCAAATTGATCTGAAAAACATCAGGTTTTGTTCACGATCCGATTCCGGTCATATTCATATTTTAAGTTTTCCGATTCATCGAGATTCGTTGACGGTTACTTTTCCGGCAAAGTTTTTTAGCAGAATAATAGGCTAGGGTTTGTGCGGAATGCAAACCTGAGCATTTTGGTACCAGTTTTGTGTTTTAATTCGAAAAAACAAAGGACCAATCGCAAGTGGCCCATTGGTAAGGTCTTTGACCTTGGGGGGATCCACCTGGGTTCGAGTCCCACTTCCCATATTTGTGGGTGGATTAATAGGGATTTTTCGAGAGTCCTGAGTTTCATCTCAGGCATGCATGTAATTTTAGGAGTAGGGGTAGATTAGAATGTCGTTCTAAAAAAAGTTAAGTTTTACAACGAATTGCCATATTTTCTAGCGACGGTTTCTGAAGTTCATTTTGGTCAGGGTTTGTGCGTGGTGGAATTCTGAGTCAATTGGTATCAGTTTTGAGTTTTTACTCGAAGAAAGGAGGGAGAAATCGTGAATTTCGTTTTCGCGGCACATTTTAAATTTTCCGACGAACTCTTGAACATTCCGGCCGCCATGTTTCTTACATTTAGCGAGCTAAATTACAAAACTTTCATATATAGAGCTCTCAAGTTTTTATATTTTTTTACAAAACAATCACGTGTATATCTCATTGGCACTTTTTGACCAACACTATTAACACAAATATCCCTTTCACTTTTAAAAATTTACAATTAAACACCATTTTTAATTCTAACAGCACTTAACGGCTTTATTTAACAACCATCGTTAGTTTGTACCAAATTTGCAAAAGGTTTCGAAAATAGGGACAAAAAATGCAATGAAACCTGAAAAGGTCCTGAACCTGCAAAAACATACAAACCACAGGGACCAAAAATGAAATTAACTCTACTAATTATTTGGAAAGGAAAAGAAGCTTGATGTACTACTAATTAAGGTATTATACCGCGGCCGGTTAAGCAAAACAAAAATAAATAATACTGTAATAATAATAATAATAAAGCATTACTGGTCCTGAAAAAATATATTAACGATAAGGGTTAAGTACCTGAGAGTGTAAGTAACTTTTACATTTTTCTTATTGTGTGAATGTAACTTTCATTTGGTTCATTGTATGTAACTAACCCGCTAAATTGAACGATTAATGTAAAATTTTTACGTTGACCAATCAAAAACTTCTACGTGGCAGCTCATATGGTGTGCCACGTATACACTTTTACATTAATCGTTCAATTTAGCGTGTTAGTTACATACAATGAACCAAATGAAAGTTACATTCACACAATAGGAAAAGTGTAAAAGTTACTTACGAGCGTTTGGAACTTTGGTGTCTCAAAATTAACGACGCGGTGTCTAGCACTGTCTTAGTTAAAACGACACCATTATATACATATTAGGACCAACTCAAGATTAATGTAAAAGAGATAAACACACAATGTAAATCTAAACTTGACTTGTTATTAATTCGAATGAATAAAACAAATACATTACCTTTGTATTTATAGGCAACAAACTACCTATTAGACTCAAACTAGGACAAACTACCTTATTAGATTTAAACTAGGACTAGGAAACTAATCTCAAAACCTAACCCTTGCGCCCCAAGTTTTGATCCTTTAAAACTTAGAAACAAGATTTACTAACATTCACCCCCTAATCTTGTGACACCGATAAGTCTACGCATCTCGATGAACTTGTCCCGCGCCAACGCTTTAGTTAGAATGTTCGCCTTTTGTAACTCGCCACTCACATGCTCCACTTTAACTTGTTCACTCTCGACACACTTATTTAAAGAAATCTTATAAGTACGTTTTTGGGAGCGGGGTACCTTCATCAAAAGTTTGCCATCCATTTCGTACATCCTCAACACACCTTGATGGATAATTATCTTGTATCCAATCTCATCGAGTTGACCGATACTTATCAAATTACTGGTATGTAGTACACGTCTTGTAATACTCGTTGTGCATCGGAATTTCTTTGTAAAGTCACTGTTCCTTTACCCTTTATACGGACACATGAGCCATCCCCAAATTTTACTTTCCCAACAATCCTTCGTTCGAGTTTAGAATGAGTCAAGATTTCCTGACATGTGATTACTAGCTCCGTTATCAAACAACCAAACTTCTCCATTGTTTTTGTCCGCATATTTCTTGAGATCAACCTTTTCCTCATTCAAGAACACCGCATCTTTTTCGTCATGAACTGCCATGTATAGTGCGGCTTCCTCTTCTTGAACTAAGTTAGTCTCGTCTGTTGTGACTCTCCGTGTTGGGCAATTTGATGAGAAGTGTCCCAACGTGTCACATCGAAAACACTTCAACTTGGATCAATCTTTCTTGGGCTTGCTACCGGTCTCCTTTTCTTCTCCCCGATATTTACTTTTCCCATGTCTTTGATCCTGCTTTGAATGTGTATTCTCAGCTTTGGACTTTAATGTCTGTTTTTCTTTCTCCTTCCATTCGTTGTATGTCAGCAACAGTTGGTCTGAGGAATCTCTGTCTTCTTGGTGATTGATTCTTTCTTCATACGCTAGTAAACATCCTACTACTTCGTCATACTTTGCCTTTTTTAGATCTATTGATTGCTCGATGGATGCATCTATCTGTATATATTTTTTATCTATGCCGAGTAGAAACTTTTTTACCAAGCGATGTTCATTAATTACCTCACCAAGGGTCGCAGCCCGTGATGCAATACCGGATATCTTTCCTGCGAAATCTGATATGGAGCTAGATTCCTTCATCCTTAGACCTTCAAACTCTGACAATAACGTTTGGAGTCTTGCATCCTTAACCCGATCGGCTCCTTGACTACGAGATTTAATAGTATCCCATATCTCTTTAGCCGTCTCGCTATTACCCACTTGTAACACGAGTTCTTCGGGTATCGCTTCAAACAGTAGGGTGATCGCGATCGAGTCCTTGTGATCGTCAATGGTTGTCCCTGGTTCAATGTTTTCCCAAACTTTATGCATCTTGAAAATTGCCTTCATCTTCATCGACCAAACCGTGTAGTTTGTTTTTGTTTTTGTTTTTGCTATCTTGCGAGGTTGAAGTTGATGGTGCCATTATTCTATTACTGTCTTCTTGCGTGTTGAACCCAAATCACTTCTGATCTTCGCACGCCCTCACAATAATGCTTCACTTTTGATCGGAAAAAAAAATAAAAACAAAACCCCTGTTTGATTGCTTGTTTTAGTTCGACCAAAAATAAATCACCAACAAAAACTAAAAACCACCGTCGTCTCACAATTGCAAGCCGCAATTCGTTAATGTCGAGTAACAATTAATTACAAAGTCACGTTCACTTTAACAATTAATTGCAACCAATTATCACGTTCACTTCCCACCGACCCAAATTGGAGAGCACGAATTAATTAATTCGACATCCTTTGGAATTAATTAATCGCCTTTGTTCGACAGCCTTTTGAGATAATTCGTATGACTTTTTTTAGTCAACTAAAACCCAACAAGAACGGAAGAATCGAAAAACAATGGAGTTGTAACACAAGTACGGTATGATTCGAAACACAAGCTCTGATACCAATTAAAAGAGATAAACACAATGTATTTCTATACTTGACTTGTTATTAATTCGAATGAATAAAACAAATACATTACCTTTGTATTTATAGGTAACAAACTACCTATTAGACTCAAACTAGAACAAGCTACCTTATTAGATTTAAACTAGGACTAGGAAACTAATCTCAAAACCTAACCCTTGCGCTCCAAGTTTTGATCCTATAAAACTTAGAAACAAGATTTACTAACATTATGACGTGGTTGACATATTTTGGGGTTTCTCAAAATTGACGACACTATTAGCAACATATTTTTGGAAGCCTCTATAGCGACATTGTTATAGACATGGTATGGAGCGTCTCAATATTACCCATATCACCAGCAACTAGAAATGTCGCAAACTTAGCAGTACTGTTTGCGACATAAGTAGGCATAATAAAGTGAAAGTCGCGAAACATGTTGCTAATTGAGTCAAATTAGTGACATTAAAAGGTGTGTCACTAAACGTGTCTGTAACTGAACATTTTCTTGTAGTGATAGGTTAAGTGCTTGGATATGTATCAAACCACAGCCTAATTTCTATAGTATGTGTCGAACTTTAATAGAATCTATTGTACGCATCAAACTTTTAAAATTACTAGTATTTTTTGTAACCTACCAATCAACAACTTCTAAACTGATGACATGCATGGAATTGAACATGGCAGCCAATATGGATGTACATGTAATGAACTTATTTAAAGTTCGATACATACTATCGATTTTGGGCCATAGTTTGATACATTTTCAATCACTAAACCTGAATTGAATACTTTTTTTCTAGTAGTTTAAAGCCTTATGTCGGCTTTGTTTAATACAAAACTTGTCAATAGACATCATAGCATTTTAGATCATGGTATAAAAAAAATATCACTGATGTTAGTTAACAAAGTTCTTCTTGGAGTTATTGATGATCTATGTTTTAATAGTTTATGATGGAAAGATGAAATGTCAATCAGGAGAGTATTTGTTTTATAAAGTCAAGTGATCATCTTTATTGAATCCACCAATTTTAGAAGCCTCTGTCCTTCATTAGAATTCTAGTTGAGTGATGAGTTTTCATTTGGTAGTTCTCATTTGGGTCATTACGCAATGTTTATTAATAAATTTTCATTTGGTATTAGATGGTAAACAATCTCTTCTGGGTATTCTAGGAGTAGACTATTCTCGTCAAATTCTAGCCCATATGAGGTAGAACCACCCGCAGGCACTCAGAGATGATTCTATACAAAATTGTTTCCTTTTACTTGAATTCTTGTTTTATGTTTCTTACGTTGTTGCCATTCCCAAAATTCAACAGGTAGCAGAGATTCCGAAGACATTTTCATCTGTAACCGAGTATAAAAGGTCATTCATTAATCTGCTTTTTGAGGAGACCCGTGCGGACTTGTGCTCAAATATACAAGGAATTAGCCGTTGTCCTACTGCAGAGATTGTTAAAGTGCAGAACTCTAAAGGGTTTAAGAATCCTACAAAATTGTTATATACCATCATGCTTTGTAAATTTCAAGGATCTTATGAACCTCAGGGTGGAGATCTTATTGCTTTCACTGATGTAAGGCCCAAATCTATTGATGATCTGAAGAGGCCAAACAAGCCTTACACCATTGCTATACTGCAAGGCGCAAACATAGATAACTCACCATATAAGACTTTTGTCTTATCATCAAGACCAATCGATCTTTTTGAAGTTGATAACCAAAAAATAAAACGTTTTGTTGTTTTTCTTACAAACTTAACAACAAATATTCGTATCTCTGAAGCCCTTCATTCAAAGATAAATGGAGACAAGAACAAGTTGATCGAAACATTGCTGGGGGCTAATCCTAGTGTAAGAATGCAATGATATTTTCTTTATATTTTTAATTTTTTTTTACAATTTTGGAAAATTATTTTAATCACTTACTACTATTTATAACAGGTTGAAGAACCTTGTGCTTCATGTTCTATTGATAAAAGCAGAGACATGAGTTTCCAGAAAATAAAGGTAGATGTCAAAAGTTTCCAGCTTGATAGTTCACAAGAATCAGCTGTTTTGAGCTGCATTGCTGAAAGTGGCTGTCGACACCGAAATACAACAAAGTTAATTTGGGGTCCTCCAGGGACAGGAAAGACTAAGACTACTGGCTCATTATTGTATATGCTGTTGGGATTAAAATGCAGAACCCTTACTTGTGCACCTACGAATATTGCAGTCTTAGGAGTCACTAAACGGCTTATGAGCCTAGTAAGGGGCTCGTTGTCATATGATACTTATGGTTTAGGAGACATACTTTTATTTGGGAATGGGGAGAGAATGAAGATCGACGATCACAATGATCTTTCACATATATTCTTAAATTTCCGTATTGAGTGTCTTTCTGAGTGTTTAGCCCCCTGTTCGGGATGGAAAGGTACCAGTGAGTGGATGATTCGTTTCCTTGAGAATCCTGAGGATCAGTACCGGTTGTACTTAGCTAATCGAAGAGAGAATGATGAGAAAAATGCAGTTGAAGAGTCAAATGACTTGCGTATAAAAAGAGCACTGAAAGAGAAGAACTGGAAGACCCTTGTGGTAGATGAGCAGCATTCAAATGGAAAACCAAACAAAGAATCTGTTCAAGTAAAGATTTTTACTTTTGAGCAGTTTGTCACAAATGGATTCAGGTCTCTTGGAAATCACCTTATATCTTGTGTTGAAAACTTGTACACACATATGCCGACATCTATTATTTCGGTAGAGACAGCTAAACAAATGATTCTTCTAGTCCGTTCTCTTAGGCTTATTGAGCAATCACTCAAAGAAATAGTTGCGGAAAATGCAGGGTTAAGAGAGGCTTTAAGAGGATTAAATGATGCCCGGAAAACAGGAAGTACTGATTTACATGGTTGCAGAATGTCAAGTCTCAAAATACTTAAATACCTTAAAGGCACACTTCGCCTTCCAGAACTGACGGGATATAATGTACTTAAGTTTTTTTGTATGGCGAATGCTATTTTGATATTTTGCACCGCATCAAGCTCCATAAAATTGCGTACTAGCAAAAAGAAACCTTTGGAATTTCTTGTGATCGATGAGGCTGCTCAGCTAAGGAATGTGAATCTCTTATACCTTTGCAGCTTGAAGGCATTCGGCATGCTATCCTAGTTGGGGATGAAAGACAACTCCCAGCCATGGTTCAAAGCGAGGTTTTGATCTTCTTTTATACATGCTACTTTTTAATGGCCGATCACGTGTGTGTGAGTGTACGAGTGCATCTATAGTGTTAACATTTACTGTTTTTTTGTAGATTTGCCAGGAGGCTGAATTTGGAAGGAGCTTGTTTCAGAGGCTTGCATTACTTGGGCATAAGAAGCACCTTCTTAATGTACAATACAGGATGCATCCATCCATAAGCCGATTTCCAAATAAGGAATTCTACAACAATCAGATCTTGGATGGGGCAAATGTCAGGAGCAGCAATTATGGAAAGTGTTTTCTTCCAGGATCTATGTATGGCTCATACTCGTTTATAAATGTAACTTCTGCAAAGGAAGAATTTGATAGGAACCAGAGCACGAAGAATCTCAAGGAAGTGGCTGTTGCTACTGAAATAATTGCAAAACTTTTTAAAGGTACTTGCATCTCTTTCTTTCGTTTTCCTTTTTTTCCCCTCTTAATCGGTCTTTGAACTCCTTTTGCTACGTCTGCAGAAGCTGTTGCAAAAAGACGAAAGGTAAGTGTTGGTTGCATATCACCATATAAGGCTCAGGTAAATGCGATACAGGAACAAATTGGCAAAAGGTACATGGGCCATGAAAAGTACTTTATTGTGAATGTCCGTTCTGTTGATGGCTTCCAAGGGAGCGAAGAAGATGTAATTATTATATCCACTGTGAGATGTAATGGCAAAGGGTCTATCGGCTTTCTTTCAAATCATCAAAGAACGAATGTGGCATTAACCCGAGCCAGGTAACAAGCATATTAGCTAATCTTGCTCATCTTTTTTTCCCCCTATGTTAGCCTGATTAATTTGGGACGAGTAAACAGAGCGAAATGAGGGAATACTTGTTTATAGATAATATTTTTTTTCACATCTCATTGAGTTACATAAGCTGCGAATTTATAGGTTTCAGCAAACCTCTTCAGCTAGCCACAATTTAACACAACATTCAAAAATTTGATAACTCTTAACTCTTAGACTCCTTACTAATAACGACTTGATTAATGAGAAACAGAACGGTCGTATACTTTATTTAATATAAACATTAAGTTTAATATGTATATGTTCTCTATAGTTGCATGATCTTTTCATTTTTCCTATTTGATCTGATATCCTCTCATATATAGATACTGTCTTTGGATTTTGGGGAATGGATCAACTTTAAAGAATAGTGGCTCTATCTGGAAACACCTAGTTGTTGATGCCAAGAATCGCGGCTGTTTCTACCATGCTAGAAAAGACAAAACCTTGGCTCAACCAGCCATGGTTAATAGGCTTCGCAAACAAAAATCAAACTTGGCTAAATCTGACTCGAGTAGTAGCACATCTAATCACGGCTCAGAATTTGCTCAAGCCGCCACAGAAACCTTGGCTCAACCTACCATTGATGATAGGCTACCCACACAAGGATCAAACTTGGCTGAATGTGACTATAATAGTAGCATATCTAATGATGGCTTGAACTTGGCTCAAGCTGCCACAAATGATTTTCATCAACTTGATAACGTATTCAATACAGACTCGTTACTGTTTAACGAGGCCAGATGGAAGGTAAGTAGACAGTTGTTAGTAGTCATCACGAATTAACTCTAATTAGTTTTTTTTCTTTCTCAATTCTTCATATTTTCTTGCACATATATAGTAAGAAAATATTTTTCTTTTTTGGCCCGTGGTAGGTAAATTTCAGTGACATGTTCTTGGAGACATTTGCAAGATTCACTGATCCCAAGATTCAAGAGGAAGTGGTTTCTCTTGTGGTTTTACTTTCATTTGGTTGGCGCCAACCACAAAAAGAGATAATTTCATTTAATCGGCGCCAACCACAAAAGGACATAGTCAGAACTAAAGTGGAGACAGAAGTATTTCCAAGAATCACAAACTTTGAGATTTCTAAGCAAGTGGCTTCCTTTATAGGAAAGATTTGCGGCATCTGGCAACAACCAGCAAAAGATGAAAATGCTAAAGTGAACATAGAAGAAACAAAGTCTAAACAGAGTGAACCCTTTTACCGAAAAAACATAGAAGAAACAAAGTCTAAACATAGTGAACCCTTTTACCGAAAAAACATAGAAGAAACAAGTCTAATTCTAGAAACATACGAAGTTACACAAGACTTGTGTTTGATTTGGGCTGTAGACATTGTGGTACAACATTCACTTTGCATCCAGGTGCTAAAGATCTGGGATATATTGCCTTCTTCTAAGATTGGTGAACAGAAAAATGTATTAGTGGAAAAGGTTTATGGGAATTATACGGAAAGTATGATGAACCGCTGCAAAGAAAAATGTGTCGATGGGTAAGTTTGAATCACAATCCTATGTGTGTATACTTACTGGTCTTTGATCATTGGTTATATATATGGACGGCTTAATGTTTTATTGTATTGAATAATGTACAGGAATCTTAGGCTTCCAATTACATGGCCCGTAAACTTGGACACTGATTCAAGCTGGTCCGAGGTAAATCAGTCATTAAACTCGACGGACCAGGATGCATCAGGACCGTCATCAGTGTCAATGGTTTCAAGGGACTGGTGAGTTCATGGACCGTGTTTTTTTTATTAAGAGTTACATTGCAATATTTTGCATAAATACAATTCGTTTTCTTTGATGTATAGGGGGGCTGTGAAAGGAAATGAACTAGGCATGATTCAAAATCTAATGGAAAGTATGTAGAACTTTCAAATTATGCATTGTATGTAATGAACTTTCAAATTATGCATTGTATGTAATGAACTTTCAAATAATATGCATTGTATGTAATGAACTTTCAAATTATGCATTGTATGTAATGAACTTTCAAATAATATGCATTGTATGTAATGAACTTTCAAATTATGCATTGTATGTAATGAACTTTCAAATAATATGCATTGTATGTATGAACTTTCAAATTATGCATTGTATGTAATGAACTTTCAAATTATGCATTGTATGTAATGAACTTTCAAATAATATGCATTGTATGTAATGAACTTTCAAATAATATGCATTGTATGTATGAACTTTCAAATAATATGCATTGTATGTAATGAACTTTCAAATTATGCATTGTATGTAATGAACTTTCAAATAATATGCATTGTATGTAATGAACTTTCAAATTATGCATTGTATGTAATGAACTTTCAAATAATATGCATTGTATGTATGAACTTTCAAATTATGCATTGTATGTAATGAACTTTCAAATAATATGCATTGTATGTATGAACTTTCAAATTATGCATTGTATGTAATGAACTTTCAAATTATGCATTGTATGTAATGAACTTTCAAATAATATGCATTGTATGTAATGAACTTTCAAATAATATGCATTGTATGTATGAACTTTCAAATAATATGCATTGTATGTAATGAACTTTCAAATTATGCATTGTATGTAATGAACTTTCAAATAATATGCATTGTATGTAATGAACTTTCAAATTATGCATTGTATGTAATGAACTTTCAAATAATATGCATTGTATGTATGAACTTTCAAATTATGCATTGTATGTAATGAACTTTCAAATTATGCATTGTATGTAATGAACTTTCAAATAATATGCATTGTATGTAATGAACTTTCAAATAATATGCATTGTATGTATGAACTTTCAAATAATATGCATTGTATGTAATGAACTTTCAAATTATGCATTGTATGTAATGAACTTTCAAATAATATGCATTGTATGTAATGAACTTTCAAATTATGCATTGTATGTAATGAACTTTCAAATAATATGCATTGTATGTATGAACTTTCAAATTATGCATTGTATGTAATGAACTTTCAAATAATATGCATTGTATGTATGAACTTTCAAATTATGCATTGTATGTAATGAACTTTCAAATTATGCATTGTATGTAATGAACTTTCAAATAATATGCATTGTATGTAATGAACTTTCAAATAATATGCATTGTATGTATGAACTTTCAAATAATATGCATTGTATGTAATGAACTTTCAAATTATGCATTGTATGTAATGAACTTTCAAATAATATGCATTGTATGTAATGAACTTTCAAATTATGCATTGTATGTAATGAACTTTCAAATAATATGCATTGTATGTATGAACTTTCAAATTATGCATTGTATGTAATGAACTTTCAAATTATGCATTGTATGTAATGAACTTTCAAATAATATGCATTGTATGTAATGAACTTTCAAATAATATGCATTGTATGTATGAACTTTCAAATAATATGCATTGTATGTAATGAACTTTCAAATTATGCATTGTATGTAATGAACTTTCAAATAATATGCATTGTATGTAATGAACTTTCAAATTATGCATTGTATGTAATGAACTTTCAAATAATATGCATTGTATGTATGAACTTTCAAATTATGCATTGTATGTAATGAACTTTCAAATAATATGCATTGTATGTATGAACTTTCAAATTATGCATTGTATGTAATGAACTTTCAAATTATGCATTGTATGTAATGAACTTTCAAATAATATGCATTGTATGTAATGAACTTTCAAATAATATGCATTGTATGTATGAACTTTCAAATAATATGCATTGTATGTAATGAACTTTCAAATTATGCATTGTATGTAATGAACTTTCAAATAATATGCATTGTATGTATGAACTTTCAAATTATGCATTGTATGTAATGAACTTCAATCTTATGCATTGTATGTAATGAACTTTCAAATAATATGCATTGTATGTATCCGACCAATCAAAAACTTACAAGTGGCAGCTTATATGGTTGACACATATATCCGGATACAAACTATGCACATGATTTGAAATTGTATTGCATACAATGCACAACATTAAAGTTCCATCACACTATGTCAATTTATGTAAAGTTGCTTACATTTTGAAATACTAATCCCAAAAAGAAAACAAGGCATAAAAAAGTAGGGAAACGTAACACCCCAACAAGGAGGAAACATGGGGCATTAATAGAAAAGCTTAGCATGACATGGAAATTAAGTAGAGACAACTAAATGCATTCAAGGATTGGAGCAATCCATACATAATTCAAATACAATTACAAGTCACGGATCAAATAATGCACAAGGAGCACAACACCATCAACAGTTTACAAAATAGATCAAATGATGGTTAACGATCCTAGGCATAACCCATAAACGGGTGCAATGAATCACGGATCCACAAAAGTCCAAGCTCAATCCTATCACATGCAATGCAATCATCCATCACGTCTTTGATTCACTTGATTACCTGAAAAGTGTACTAAAATGCGTCAACATAAAGTTGGTGAGTTCGTAGGTTTTGACTATAAGAAACAAGTGTCGGGATAACAACCGTTTAATCTTGATACGAACATAATTTGATCATTAAATGATCATATAACCTTGAAACCTTGATTGGATCATTAAATGATCACATAACCTTGAAACCTTGATTTGGATCATTAAATGATCATATAACCTTGAAACCTTGATTTCAAACAATCATATAACCTTGATTACTTACATAAACGAACACATAACGATCAAACGAAACCATGAAACACGATGTACACTTTTCACCCCAAAAATCATGTAAATAAAGGGGCTACGAACTCACCTTGTCGGCAAAGTCGAGTTACAAATGATTTATAATTGTCCGACGATCGCCACGTGCTCTCGACCTATCACATTCGTTTAATATATATATTACTACACATATATACATTTATATGAATATGTATTTACTTTCCTTTTTAATTACTTTCATTCCTTTGTAAGGGTTATATGGACTCTTGGCTTCAAACGACTCATGAAACCCAACCAAGATGAAAGAGAAATCAGAAATGACCCTCCAGAAAGTCCAACTCGATCCAAGGAAAAAGGGAAGTCGACTAGAAGAAATTCTGGAAATAGTGTGAACTAGAAGGCCGTAACTTACGGTCTAATGCACCGTAGGTTACGGTGGGTCTTCTTCAACAGGCGTAAGGGACGGCCACAAGTGGCGTAAGGTACGGTCAGCCAGACTTGCACCGGCGTAAGATACGCTAGGTCTGGCGTAAGGTACGCCGACCTGCAACTCACACTTTTGGCGTCTCAAGCGGCGTAGACAGGAGGTTCTTGGTGTAAGGTAAAAATCAAGGATGGGGATGGGCGTAAGCTACGTACATTTGGCCGTAACCTACGCCACAAAGCTAGTGGCCAGCGTAAGCTACGCCCCACTGGGACGTAAGCTACGCCCAAGTCTGGACAGATCGAAAAGCATCAGCAACACAAGTTAGAACACGACCAAGAACCATGAAAACCCTAGTTTCAGACCTCATATCGACCAAGGTGGGTTGTCAACTCAGTTTAACACTTAAATAAGCTTCAAGGAACATAATTAAACAAAACCCTCACCAAGATGTCCATCCATTAACACAATTTTCATGTTTAATTCGAGTTTGACCCATTTGAAGGCTTAAGAAACCCTAATCGAGCTAAGGATCGGTTTTGAGGAGTTTCATGACTTGATTGAAGCACAAACAACCTATTTTAACATAAAAGAGCATAACTCATGACACAATTTCGACTCAAACATCAATCCAAGCTTGAAATTCGGATTTGACCCATTTTGACTTGCATGAACCCTAGATTTGACTAAATTGCTCATTAGACTCGATTTTTGACCAAGAATTCAGTTGCTTGACTTAATGACATGTTTAATATACATAAAATGATGATTTAGGATAGATTTTAACTTACCAAAACTTCCACCAAAGTGTTGAATCCGAAATTGACCCGAAATAGATGATTTCTTGCACTTACAAACCCAAACTTTTGATATGTTATTGAGATAACAAGGATGATGAAAAACCCTAATCAAATCTAGCTTGAAACATTTAATAAGTGAGAAGAAGAGAGAGAGAGAGAGAGAGAGAGAGAGAGAGAGAGAAGAGAGAGAGAAGACATAATAAGAAAAGAAGAAGAGAGAGAGAGAGAGAGAGAGAGAGAGAGAGAGAGAGAGAGAGAGAGAGAGAGAGAGTGTGTGTGTGTGTGTGTGTGTGTGTGCGAGAGAGAGAGAGAGAGAGAGAGAGAGAGAGAGAGAGAGAGAGAGAGAGAGAGAGAGAGAGAGAGAGAGAGAGAGAGAGAGAGAGAGAGAGAGAGAGAGAGAGAGAGAGAGAGAGAGAGAGAGAGAGAGAGAGAGAGAGAGAGAGAGAGAGAGAGAGAGAGAGAGAGAGAGAGAGAGAGAGAGAGAGAGAGAGAGAGAGAGAGAGAGAGAGAGAGAGAGAGAGAGAGAGAGAGAGAGAGAGAGAGAGAGAGAGAGAGAGAGAGAGAGAGAGAGAGAGAGAGAGAGAGAGAGAGAGAGAGAGAGAGAGAGAGAGAGAGAGAGAGAGAGAGAGAGAGAGAGAGAGAGAGAGAGAGAGAGAGAGAGAGAGAGAGAGAGAGAGAGAGAGAGAGAGAGAGAGAGAGAGAGAGAGAGAGAGAGAGAGAGAGAGAGAGAGAGAGAGAGAGAGAGAGAGAGAGAGAGAGAGAGAGAGAGAGAGAGAGAGAGAGAGAGAGAGAGAGAGAGAGAGAGAGAGAGAGAGAGAGAGAGAGAGAGAGAGAGAGAGAGAGAGAGAGAGAGAGAGAGAGAGAGAGAGAGAGAGAGAGAGAGAGAGAGAGAGAGAGAGAGAGAGAGAGAGAGAGAGAGAGAGAGAGAGAGAGAGAGAGAGAGAGAGAGAGAGAGAGAGAGAGAGAGAGAGAGAGAGAGAGAGAGAGAGAGAGAGAGAGAGAGAGAGAGAGAGAGAGAGAGAGAGAGAGAGAGAGAGAGAGAGAGAGAGAGAGAGAGAGAGAGAGAGAGAGAGAGAGAGAGAGAGAGAGAGAGTGAGAGAAAGAGAGAGAGAGAGAGGAAGAGAGAGAGAGAGAGAGAGATAGAGAGAGAGAGAGAGAGATTTTGTGTTCTTGCAATAAGTGAGAGAGAGAAAGTGTAAGAGAATGAATGGATGAGAGAAATGTGTAAGGAATTGGGTGGGTAGTAGGGTAGGGTCAAAGGGCATGGGTCATGGGTAAAAGTTGACCCATGGATGGTCCACATCACAATTCTAGTTAGCTTAATCATTAATATAAATCGAACATTCAAACTAACCAACCTATTTAGTCCCGAACATCATACGAACACAACTTGAATTAGAAACGATCATAAATTATATATATACCTTGAACACGATCATATCACAAGTAACTCGATCATATAACACTTAATTAATACTAATTAAGTCAAAAGTACATGAAATTAACGGGTCAACAAAAGTCAAATTTCTCGAATGTTACATTATTCCCCCGTTAAAGGAATTTCGTCCCGAAATTCGATCAAAACCCTAGTCACTAAACAAATGAGGATACTTGGCCTTCATAGAGTCTTCACGTTCCCAAGTGAACTCGGGCCCGCGTCTAGCTCGCCACCTCACCTTGACGATCGTGTATCGAGTATTCTTTAACTTTCTAGTTTGACGATCGAGTATCTCTAACGGTTCTTCTACAAACTTCAACGTTTTATCCACCCGAATTTCCTCGAGAGGCACATGGAGTGTTGGATTCGCCAAACACTTCCTAAGATTACAAACATGAAATACATTATGAACTCCACTCAATTCTTGAGGAAGCTCCAAACGATAAGCAACCGGGCCAATACGCTCCAAGATCTTGAATGGGCCAATATACCTTGGCCCTAACTTGCCACGCTTAACAAAACGAACCACACCCTTCCAAGGAGACACCTTTAACAAAACCAAATCACCTACATCGAACTCGAGAGGCCTTCGCCTCACATTAGCATATTTCAATTGTCGTTCCCGAGCCACCCTCAATTTCTCCTTGATTTGAGAGATCACCTTGGTCGTTTCAACGACAATCTCGGGCCCAATGAGTTGGCTTTCACCAACCTCCGCCCAAGCTAAATGTGACCTACAATCTCTCCCATATAAGGCCTTTGTGAGTCCCAAATATAGATGATTAACTAAACCCGACTGACAAGTACAACTAATCTTGATGGACAAGTTAAGTTTACGATCCAGATATGGATAACAAGAAACAATTGACTTAAAGTAAATAACAAGAACTAAATGGCAGAAACTATATAAGATATATATAAGTATAATCAAGTATGTAGCATTGAGACACGTTGTTTTCTTTCTAATGTATTTGATTTATTGATATATAAACAAATACAAGGATTGTTGCGGAAAAAAGATAAACACCCAAGTGTAAGTATCTAAACAATCCCGAAAAACAAGTGATCTAAATTGTAACACCCCAAGCCGAGGCTCGAAATATCACGGAAATCATATAGCACAAGGTGGAATTACAATAGAACAGAACTAAATGCAAATAAGGATTCAGTGAATCCATAACAATACGAAACAGGTACCAAAATACATAGGGAGCAAATAACCATCAAAGATACAAATTAACATCCAGATGATGGCAAATCGATCCTAAGCATGATGCAAAAGAGCAACACAAATACAAACAAAACCAAAAAAAAATTACAACATAACAAAAAACAATAAAATCAAACAACAAAAAGATAACCAACGGAAAATAAGAACTAAGACTATCACAACAAACATAAATCAGAGAAACAAAAAAAACCAGAAATCCACTACAAAACGAAACAAGTACCAAACAAGTACCAAAATACATAAGGAGCAAATAACCATCAAAGTTACAAAATAACATCCAGATGATGGCAAATCGATCCTAAGCATAAAGCAAAAGAGAAGGTCGATGAATCCTTGATTCATAAAGTCCAAAGCCCGGGTTAACATCAAGCAAGCAACTAAACTCCACGTCCGGGGAGAACCTGATTACCTGAAAAGTGTACTAAGCATAGTCAACACAAGGTTGGTAAGTTCGTAGTAATGGTCCACAAGGAACCATAGACAGAAATCATAAAGTACGAGTGGAGGCTAAACATGACTTACAGTGAGCCTCTAAGAAACACAATAATGTCCAACAACAAGATTACACAGTACAAAAAGCGTGTAATAAGAAATGCATAAATGATATGAGTATCAATGCAATGTCATATGCGTAAGTAAGCCAAAATGCCTATCTTATGCGTGATCTCCGGTCACCTATGCAACGATACTCGCTTGTCATCACCATGAACAAAGCGGCATCTCAAAAACATCGAGATATATATGTCTATATACTCGGGGTCAAGATCTACATCCAAAATGGGTGCATACATCTATACACCAGGATGTCGGCAATCCCCTGCCGAGGGCTCATCAGCAATGTATGCAATGCTTACAATTAATTGTAAATGCATCAATCATAAACCAACAATCAATATATGATGAACCTGAGCCAACAATCAATATTCGTCAAACATAAGCCAACAATCACTATTCGACAAACATAAGCCAATGATCAATATTAACACCAAATCTATACGTACATACACTTAAGAGGATTCTACTTTCTTCAAGTTCCAGATGCTTATTGTAACATCCCAAAACTTAAACGTATATGTTGACTAACGTCGTTAGGTCAAATTATAAGTCCGTGATACGTTTGTGTGGAAATATGTGTTTATATGTTTATGTGCCCTATATGTGAGATTTAATTATCTTTAATGAGTGACAATAAAGTGGATTAAATGATGTGTAAAAGGCCTTTGTAGTGTGCGAAAGTGCTTTAGTGTGTTATATGTATCCCCAATAAGTGTTTTTAAGCGAAATAAAGTCGATATGAAGTCCAGGGACCAATTTTGCCAATGTTGGAAAGTTAAAAACGGGTTAAGAAAGGGATTAGACTAATCTAGGTTAATTTGGCAGCCTCTAATCTAATTAGAAACATACACACAGCCTCTCTAATTCCCAAATTAAATTCTTAAGCAAATCTTCAAGGTTTTTGGTTAATCATTCGAGTGTTTTTGTAATTGGATTGGATCGGTCACTTGTTGTTCAGGTAATCAACGATCTACTACGTATATTTCAGATTCAAAGGTGATAATGATATGTTTACGATATGATATGTTATGATGAACGGTGGTTAATGATATGTTTACGATATGATATGTTATGATGAACGGTGGTTAATGATATGTTTACGATATGATATGTTATGATGAACGGTGGTTAATGATATGTTTACGATATGATATGTTATGATGAACGGTGGTTAATGATATGTTTACGATATGATATGTTATGATGAACGGTGGTTAATGATATGTTTACGATATGATATGTTATGATGAACGGTGGTTAATGATATGTTTACGATATGATATGTTATGATGAACGGTGGTTAATGATATGTTTACGATATGATATGTTATGATGAACGGTGGTTAATGATATGTTTACGATATGATATGTTATGATGAACGGTGGTTAATGATATGTTTACGATATGATATGTTATGATGAACGGTGGTTAATGATATGTTTACGATATGATATGTTATGATGAACGGTGGTTAATGATATGTTTACGATATGATATGTTATGATGAACGGTGGTTAATGATATGTTTACGATATGATATGTTATGATGAACGGTGGTTAATGATATGTTTACGATATGATATGTTATGATGAACGGTGGTTAATGATATGTTTACGATATGATATGTTATGATGAACGGTGGTTAATGATATGTTTACGATATGATATGTTATGATGAACGGTGGTTAATGATATGTTTACGATATGATATGTTATGATGAACGGTGGTTAATGATATGTTTACGATATGATATGTTATGATGAACGGTGGTTAATGATATGTTTACGATATGATATGTTATGATGAACGGTGGTTAATGATATGTTTACGATATGATATGTTATGATGAACGGTGGTTAATGATATGTTTACGATATGATATGTTATGATGAACGGTGGTTAATGATATGTTTACGATATGATATGTTATGATGAACGGTGGTTAATGATATGTTTACGATATGATATGTTATGATGAACGGTGGTTAATGATATGTTTACGATATGATATGTTATGATGAACGGTGGTAATAGGTACATCGTGCCTTACGGTGGTAATAGGTACATCGTGCCTTACGGTGGTAATAGGTACATCGTGCCTTACGGTGGTAATAGGTACATCGTGCCTTACGGTGGTAATAGGTACATCGTGCCTTACGGTGGTAATAGGTACATCGTGCCTTACGGTGGTAATAGGTACATCGTGCCTTACGGTGGTAATAGGTACATCGTGCCTTACGGTGGTAATAGGTACATCGTGCCTTACGGTGGTAATAGGTACATCGTGCCTTACGGTGGTAATAGGTACATCGTGCCTTACGGTGGTAATAGGTACATCGTGCCTTACGGTGGTAATAGGTACATCGTGCCTTACGGTGGTAATAGGTACATCGTGCCTTACGGTGGTAATAGGTACATCGTGCCTTACGGTGGTAATAGGTACATCGTGCCTTACGGTGGTAATAGGTACATCGTGCCTTACGGTGGTAATAGGTACATCGTGCCTTACGGTGGTAATAGGTACATCGTGCCTTACGGTGGTAATAGGTACATCGTGCCTTACGGTGGTAATAGGTACATCGTGCCTTACGGTGGTAATAGGTACATCGTGCCTTACGGTGGTAATAGGTACATCGTGCCTTACGGTGGTAATAGGTACATCGTGCCTTACGGTGGTAATAGGTACATCGTGCCTTACGGTGGTAATAGGTACATCGTGCCTTACGGTGGTAATAGGTACATCGTGCCTTACGGTGGTAATAGGTACATCGTGCCTTACGGTGGTAATAGGTACATCGTGCCTTACGGTGGTAATAGGTACATCGTGCCTTACGGTGGTAATAGGTACATCGTGCCTTACGGTGGTAATAGGTACATCGTGCCTTACGGTGGTAATAGGTACATCGTGCCTTACGGTGGTAATAGGTACATCGTGCCTTACGGTGGTAATAGGTACATCGTGCCTTACGGTGGTAATAGGTACATCGTGCCTTACGGTGGTAATAGGTACATCGTGCCTTACGGTGGTAATAGGTACATCGTGCCTTACGGTGGTAATAGGTACATCGTGCCTTACGGTGGTAATAGGTACATCGTGCCTTACGGTGGTAATAGGTACATCGTGCCTTACGGTGGTAATAGGTACATCGTGCCTTACGGTGGTAATAGGTACATCGTGCCTTACGGTGGTAATAGGTACATCGTGCCTTACGGTGGTAATAGGTACATCGTGCCTTACGGTGGTAATAGGTACATCGTGCCTTACGGTGGTAATAGGTACATCGTGCCTTACGGTGGTAATAGGTACATCGTGCCTTACGGTGGTAATAGGTACATCGTGCCTTACGGTGGTAATAGGTACATCGTGCCTTACGGTGGTAATAGGTACATCGTGCCTTACGGTGGTAATAGGTACATCGTGCCTTACGGTGGTAATAGGTACATCGTGCCTTACGGTGGTAATAGGTACATCGTGCCTTACGGTGGTAATAGGTACATCGTGCCTTACGGTGGTAATAGGTACATCGTGCCTTACGGTGGTAATAGGTACATCGTGCCTTACGGTGGTAATAGGTACATCGTGCCTTACGGTGGTAATAGGTACATCGTGCCTTACGGTGGTAATAGGTACATCGTGCCTTACGGTGGTAATAGGTACATCGTGCCTTACGGTGGTAATAGGTACATCGTGCCTTACGGTGGTAATAGGTACATCGTGCCTTACGGTGGTAATAGGTACATCGTGCCTTACGGTGGTAATAGGTACATCGTGCCTTACGGTGGTAATAGGTACATCGTGCCTTACGGTGGTAATAGGTACATCGTGCCTTACGGTGGTAATAGGTACATCGTGCCTTACGGTGGTAATAGGTACATCGTGCCTTACGGTGGTAATAGGTACATCGTGCCTTACGGTGGTAATAGGTACATCGTGCCTTACGGTGGTAATAGGTACATCGTGCCTTACGGTGGTAATAGGTACATCGTGCCTTACGGTGGTAATAGGTACATCGTGCCTTACGGTGGTAATAGGTACATCGTGCCTTACGGTGGTAATAGGTACATCGTGCCTTACGGTGGTAATAGGTACATCGTGCCTTACGGTGGTAATAGGTACATCGTGCCTTACGGTGGTAATAGGTACATCGTGCCTTACGGTGGTAATAGGTACATCGTGCCTTACGGTGGTAATAGGTACATCGTGCCTTACGGTGGTAATAGGTACATCGTGCCTTACGGTGGTAATAGGTACATCGTGCCTTACGGTGGTAATAGGTACGTCATGCCTTACGGTGGTTATAGGTACGTTAAAATGGTTGCTCGGGTGGCTCCTTGCAACAAGTCATATGTGGCGAGTAGTTTCGGGTGGCCTGATGACCCACCTAATGTCATGAACATAGCGTGCTACTCATGGATCGACATTGTCTTTCCTTAAAAACGGTAACTTCGGTTACAACTTAACGAGGTGAATCAAAGTGATCAAATTGATTAGGCACGCTTAGGGTCATGAACTCTATGCTTATATGTGATGTGGATATGTTTATACGGTGGTATGAATGCCTAATTAAAATGACGTAATGCTTTAAAGTGACGATTTAAATGGATGAAATGTTTTGCTTAAACCTGGTGTTATCTTACTTAGCTTTATAGCTAACACTTGTTTCTTTTAATGTGTTGACACCCCTCAGGTTAGGCAGTGAGATGACGTGTGAAGCTTTGGCGAGAGATGGGTAGATGATCAAGCTGGCTTTAGTTTACCCAATAGCTTCGCATAGACCTTATGTTATTGATTTCCTTTATGGAACTTATGTAATGACTATGTTATGATTGCTTTATGTTGGGCAATCTTATGGATTTCTTTTATTACAGATTTGATGCTATTAGTAACACCACCAATGTTTTCTCAACTGTTTTCCTTAGTTGAGTATTTTCCTAAATCGTTTCCGCATGATTTAACGCCGTTAGGCGAAATTTTTGGAAATCCATATTTTTACGAAACGGGTGTTACAATTTGGTATCAGAGAAGTAGTTTAAGTGAACCAAGGCCTATTGACCATAGGATTTGGACTTAAACTTAGGATATGCATGCTAGGTACTCGTAGGATGCCTTAGCTAGTGATGACATGTGATGTAGGATGGGTTGGGATGAGTGCGAGTGTGATAAGGCTTACGAGATGTTTATGTTACGATGATATGATTTAGCCTTATCCCAACGAACTTTTGTTTTATTTCGCGCTTATCGACTCCACCATTTTATTGAAGGAAAATGGTTAACACTCGCAACCGCAACATCCAACGTGACGGAGCAACTGCCAGCGTTACTCCACCTGTCCATCCAGGTGCAGTTGCTACTAATGCTGCTGCTACTGCTGCTGCAGCTAACGTGAATAGAAATCGAGTGAATCCTCAGCAGGTCAATCGGCAAGGCTCGTTAGGCCCTATGCCTCCACCTCCTGGTAATCAACCCATAGTTAACGAAGCAGTGGTGGAGCAAATCCCAAATGCAGCTGAATTGTACAATCTTGTGCTGACTCTCCAGGCCCAGTTAGCACAGACTCAGGAGCAACTGAACAACGCTCTTGCCGAAAATGCTGAAGGAACTGATGGCAATTTCTCAGTGCCTTCTCACCACACTGAGCTACCAGTTAATAATGTAGTCGTTCCCCCTGTTAATGTTGATGTGGCTCCTCCTAATGTAGTTCAAGCTCCTCGATTCAAGTTCGAAAGTTTTCAGAAGTGCGGAGCTCAGAAATTCTATGGAACACTTAATGCAGTGGGTTGCATGGAATGGCTTGATGATACTGAGATGGTTTTTGAAGCTTGTGATTGTCCCGAGGATAAGAAAGTGTTGTGTGCTAGCAGGATGCTGAAAGAAGGTGCTCGGGACTGGTGGAAGAGCATTACCATTTCGATGACTCCAGCTATGGTATCTGCTATTACGTGGGCTAACTTCAGACAGAAATTTATTGAAGAGTATATTGGAGTTCATGAGCAGAGAAAAATGGAAAAAGAGTTTCGTGCCCTGAAGGCTGAAGTGGGAAAAATTAATGATTATGCTCGTTCCTTTATGGAACTTATGTAATGACTATGTTATGATTGCTTTATGTTGGGCAATCTTATGGATTTCTTTTATTACAGATTTGATGCTATTAGTAACACCACCAATGTTTTCTCAACTGTTTTCCTTAGTTGAGTATTTTCCTAAATCGTTTCCGCATGATTTAACGCCGTTAGGCGAAATTTTTGGAAATCCATATTTTTACGAAACGGGTGTTACAATTTGGTATCAGAGAAGTAGTTTAAGTGAACCAAGGCCTATTGACCATAGGATTTGGACTTAAACTTAGGATATGCATGCTAGGTACTCGTAGGATGCCTTAGCTAGTGATGACATGTGATGTAGGATGGGTTGGGATGAGTGCGAGTGTGATAAGGCTTACGAGATGTTTATGTTACGATGATATGATTTAGCCTTATCCCAACGAACTTTTGTTTTATTTCGCGCTTATCGACTCCACCATTTTATTGAAGGAAAATGGTTAACACTCGCAACCGCAACATCCAACGTGACGGAGCAACTGCCAGCGTTACTCCACCTGTCCATCCAGGTGCAGTTGCTACTAATGCTGCTGCTACTGCTGCTGCAGCTAACGTGAATAGAAATCGAGTGAATCCTCAGCAGGTCAATCGGCAAGGCTCGTTAGGCCCTATGCCTCCACCTCCTGGTAATCAACCCATAGTTAACGAAGCAGTGGTGGAGCAAATCCCAAATGCAGCTGAATTGTACAATCTTGTGCTGACTCTCCAGGCCCAGTTAGCACAGACTCAGGAGCAACTGAACAACGCTCTTGCCGAAAATGCTGAAGGAACTGATGGCAATTTCTCAGTGCCTTCTCACCACACTGAGCTACCAGTTAATAATGTAGTCGTTCCCCCTGTTAATGTTGATGTGGCTCCTCCTAATGTAGTTCAAGCTCCTCGATTCAAGTTCGAAAGTTTTCAGAAGTGCGGAGCTCAGAAATTCTATGGAACACTTAATGCAGTGGGTTGCATGGAATGGCTTGATGATACTGAGATGGTTTTTGAAGCTTGTGATTGTCCCGAGGATAAGAAAGTGTTGTGTGCTAGCAGGATGCTGAAAGAAGGTGCTCGGGACTGGTGGAAGAGCATTACCATTTCGATGACTCCAGCTATGGTATCTGCTATTACGTGGGCTAACTTCAGACAGAAATTTATTGAAGAGTATATTGGAGTTCATGAGCAGAGAAAAATGGAAAAAGAGTTTCGTGCCCTGAAGGCTGAAGTGGGAAAAATTAATGATTATGCTCGTTCCTTTATGGAAAAGATGAAATTTGTGGGTCATCTATTCAGAACTGATGCAGATCAAGTCGCCTGCTATGTCGATGGTTTACCTCCAAGTTATCGAGGTATTTGTAGGCAGCATAAGACTCTAACTGAAGCAATCAAAGAATCTAAAAAGCTTGATGATGATTTTGCTGCGGATAAGAAAGTTGAAAAGAAAGAGGATGAGAAGAAGTCTGGCAATAAGAGGAGGTTTGGTGGATCAAATCGTTTTGGAAAGAAATTTAAGGGATCTTCATCGTCCTCTGACAAGGGAAGGGCAGACAAGGATGGAAAATGGTGCCCAGGCTGCAAATCTATCCATTCTGGTCAGTGTTCTACAAAGACCCGCAGGTGCAATAGGTGTGGAACTCAGGGTCATACCATTGATCAATGCACTGACAAGGCAAGATGTTATAAATGTGGAGACACCAAGCACCGTATTGCAGACTGCCCGCAGATGAAGAAAGATGAGGGAAAGAAGGCAGAAGCTTCCCAGGCCAAAGCCCGTGCTTTTCAGATGACGGCTGAGGAGGCAAAAGACGATGATCAGGTAGTTACTGCTACCCTTATTGTTAACTCCAAACCTGCTAATGTGTTATTTGATTCTGGTGCGAACAAATCTTTTGTGTCTACTCTGTTTGCTCCTAAGTTAGACATGACTACTAGTTCTTTACGGTGCCCTATAGAAGTAGAAGTGGCTAATGGTGCAACGTCTATTATTCGGGAAGGTTACTCTGATTGTCCTTTAGAAATAGAGGGTCGTTTGTTTACTGCTAACCTGTTACCCGCTACCATTCCTAGTTTCGATGTTGTTCTCGGTATGGATTGGATGTCTAAGAATGATGCTGTCGTCCTATGTTCGAAAAAGATAGTCCGTATCGCTACTCCCGACGGTAAAGGTGTCTGTGTTTATGGTGACAAGAAGCCGGGAAATGTTAAGGTGATCTCGATGATGAAAGCGCTTCGTTGTATACGGCAAACTAAGTCACATTTTCTAGCTTATGTCATCGATTCTCGTATCGCGAAGCCTACAGTCTCTGATGTCGAAGTTGTTTCCGAGTTTCCTGATGTTTTCCCTGAAGATCTTCCAGGTCTTCCTCCGGATCGTGAGGTTGAATTTTCTATTGACCTTATTCCTGGTGCTACTCCTGTAGCCAAAGCTCCGTATCGATTAGCTCCGACGGAGATGAAGGAGTTAATGACGCAAATTCAGGAACTTTTAGATAAAGGTTTCATTCGTCCGAGTTCCTCTCCATGGGGTGCTCCTATCCTTTTCGTAAAGAAGAAAGACGGATCCATGCGCATGTGTATCGATTATCGCGAGCTGAATAAAAGAACGGTGAAGAATAAATATCCACTCCCTCGCATTGATGATTTATTCGATCAACTTCAAGGTGCTTCTTATTTTTCAAAGATTGACTTACGGTCTGGCTATCATCAATTAAAGGTTGAAGAAGAAAGTGTAGCCAAAACAGCGTTCCGAACTCGTTATGGTCACTATGAGTTCCTTGTCATGCCATTCGGTTTGACAAATGCTCCAGCGAAGTTTATGGATTTGATGAACCGTGTCTGTCGACCGTTTTTGGATCATTTCGTTATCGTTTTCATCGACGACATTCTTGTGTATTCAAAGTCGGAAGAGGAACATAGAGAGCATTTGAGGGCTGTCTTACAAGTCCTCAGAGAGAAAAAGCTATATGCTAAATTCTCCAAATGCGAGTTCTGGCTAAAGGAAGTTCATTTCCTCGGCCATGTCGTCTCCTCGGATGGTATAAAAGTGGATCCTGCAAAGATAGAAGCGGTGTCAAAGTGGGAGCAGCCTAAGTCTCCTACAGAAATAAAGAGTTTTCTCGGTTTGGCTGGTTATTATCGACGTTTCATTCAGGATTTCTCGCGCATTGCCAAACCAATGACTGAATTAACGAAGAAAGGTGTGAAATTTGTATGGACTGATGCTCAAGAGAAAGCCTTCACAACGTTGAAAAAGAAGTTGTGTGAAGCTCCAGTCTTAGCCTTACCCGAAGGAACAGATGATTTAGTGGTTTATAGTGACGCATCCATCACGGGGTTAGGGTGTGTACTAATGCAACGAGACAAAGTTATCGCTTACGCCTCTCGACAGCTGAAGCCTCATGAGCGGAACTATCCTACTCATGACCTTGAGCTGGCTGCGGTTGTTTTTGCTCTGAAGTTGTGGCGACATTATCTGTATGGTACAAAGTGTACCCTTTATACGGATCATAAGAGCTTACAGTACGTGTTTACTCAGAAGGACATGAATGTTAGACAACGACGGTGGATGGAGTTATTAAAGGATTATGATTGTGAGATTAAATATCACCCAGGCAAAGCTAATGTGGTTGCTGATGCCTTAAGCCGCAAAGGATATGCGAAGAGTAGATTATGTGCGATGATTACAAAGATTGAGTCGAATTTACTGGAACCTATTCGATTAGCTCAAATCGAAGCGTTAAAGGATGATAATGTGAAAGCGGAGTCTATTGGGAAAAAGAAGAAGAACAGACTCCAAATGGAAGAAAATAGTCGTGGCCTTCGAACTTACAAAGGTAGAATATGGGTTCCTCTCTATGGAGGCAATCGTGAGTTAGTAATGGATGAAGCTCACAAAACTAAGTATTCTGTACACCCTGGTGCCACAAAGATGCATGCGGATTTGAAGCCGATTTATTGGTGGCCCAGTATTAAGAACGATGTGATGATGTATGTGCAGAAATGTTTGACGTGTGCTAAAGTGAAAGCTGAACATCAAAAGCCTTACGGGAAATTTCAGCAACTTGAGATCCCTGAGTGGAAATGGGATCACATTACGATGGATTTTGTGACCAAACTTCCGAGGACGCCTCGTGGTCACGATATGATATGGGTTATTGTCGATCGATTAACGAAGAGTGCTCACTTCCTCCCAGTTCGTGAGACTGCCTCTATGGAAAACTTCGCTACGTTGTATATTGATGAAGTGGTTACTAAACATGGTGTTCCGATATCGATTGTGTCCGATCGTGATGCTCGATTCGTTTCCAACTTTTGGAAGAGTTTTCAACGGGAAGTTGGTACTCAAGTTCGTCTGAGCACAGCCTATCACCCGCAGACCGATGGGCAAAGTGAAAGGACTATTCAAACGCTCGAAGATATGCTCAGAGCTTGTGTAATGGATTATGGTGGTTCGTGGGATAAACACCTACCTCTTATTGAGTTTGCGTATAACAATAGTTATCATGCGAGCATTGGAATGCCACCTTTTGAGATGTTATATGGTAGAAAGTGTCGGACTCCTAGTTGTTGGTTGGAGCCCGGGGAAAAGCAACTTGCTGGACCCGAATTAGTACAACTTACGGCCGATAAAGTTAACATAGCAAAGAAAGCCTTACGTGTTGCTCGCGAAAGGCAAAAGTCATATGCTGATAAGAAAAGGAGGCCGTTCGATTTTAAAGAAGGCGAAATGGTTTTACTCAAGGTGTCGCCTTGGAAAGGTGTATTACGGTTTGGAAAACGTGGAAAGTTAAGCCCCAGATTCATTGGACCTTTCAAGATTATCAAGAAGGTTAATGAACAGGCATTTCAACTGGAATTACCTCCAGAACTACACGCAATTCACAACACATTTCATGTGTGTTACCTACGTAAGTGCTATGCGAATGAAACGGATGTCATTCCACTCGAGGACGTAAGTATTAATCCCAACAAGCAGATTGTCGATGAACCTGTTGCTATAATGGGAAGGAAACAAAAGAAGTTACGACGAAAGACTATCGATCTAGTTCTCATAAAGTGGAAACACAATCACGGCGAAAGTATGACTTGGGAGACCGAGTTCGTAGAACATTCCTAAGTTCGTTTGGGCATTGCTAAGTTCGTTCAGTGAGTCTAAGTTCGTAAGAACAAACCTAAGTTCGTTTGGGCATTGCTAAGTTCGTTCAGTGAGTCTAAGTTCGTAAGAACAAACCTAAGTTCGTTTGGGCATTGCTAAGTTCGTTCAGTGAGTCTAAGTTCGTAAGAACAAACCTAAGTTCGTTTGGGCATTGCTAAGTTCGTTCAGTGAGTCTAAGTTCGTAAGAACAAACCTAAGTTCGTTTGGGCATTGCTAAGTTCGTTCAGTATGTCCTAATTCGTTTGAAGGCAACTAAGTTCGTTCAGTGAGTCTAAGTTCGTAAGAACAAACCTAAGTTCGTTTGGGCATTGCTAAGTTCGTTCAGTGAGTCTAAGTTCGTAAGAACAAACCTAAGTTCGTTTGGGCATTGCTAAGTTCGTTCAGTGAGTCTAAGTTCGTAAGAACAAACCTAAGTTCGTTTGGGCATTGCTAAGTTCGTTCAGTGAGTCTAAGTTCGTAAGAACAAACCTAAGTTCGTTTGGGCATGCTAAGTTCGTTCAGTGAGTCTAAGTTCGTAAGAACAAACCTAAGTTCGTTTGGGCATGCTAAGTTCGTTCAGTGAGTCTAAGTTCGTAAGAACAAACCTAAGTTCGTTTGGGCATGCTAAGTTCGTTCAGTGAGTCTAAGTTCGTAAGAACAAACCTAAGTTCGTTTGGGCATTGCTAAGTTCGTTCAGTGAGTCTAAGTTCGTTTGAAGAACAAACCTAAGTTCGTTCAGTGAGTCTAAGTTCGTAAGAACAAACCTAAGTTCGTTTGGGCATTGCTAAGTTCGTTCAGTGAGTCTAAGTTCGTTTGGGCACTAAGTTCGTTCAGTGAGTCTAAGTTCGTTTGAAGGCAGCTAAGTTCGTTCAGTGAGTCTAAGTTCGTAAGAACAAATTCCTAAGTTCGTTTGGGCATTGCTAAGTTCGTTCAGTGAGTCTAAGTTCGTAAGAACAAACCTAAGTTCGTTTGGGCATTGCTAAGTTCGTTCAGTGAGTCTAAGTTCGTTTGAAGAACAAACCTAAGTTCGTTCAGTGAGTCTAAGTTCGTAAGAACAAACCTAAGTTCGTTTGGGCATTGCTAAGTTCGTTCAGTGAGTCTAAGTTCGTAAGAACAAACCTAAGTTCGTTTGGGCATTGCTAAGTTCGTTCAGTGAGTCTAAGTTCGTAAGAACAAACCTAAGTTCGTTTGGGCATTGCTAAGTTCGTTCAGTGATCTAAGTTCGTTTGAAGGCGACTAAGTTCGTTCAGTGAGTCTAAGTTCGTAAGAACAAACCTAAGTTCGTTTGGGCATTGCTAAGTTCGTTCAGTGAGTCTAAGTTCGTAAGAACAAACCTAAGTTCGTTTGGGCATTGCTAAGTTCGTTCAGTGAGTCTAAGTTCGTAAGAACAAACCTAAGTTCGTTCAGTATGTCCTAATTCGTTTGAAGAACAAACTAAGTTCGTTCAGTGAGTCTAAGTTCGTTTGAACACCTAAGTTCGTTTGGGCATTGCTAAGTTCGTTCAGTGAGTCTAAGTTCGTAAGAACAAACCTAAGTTCGTTTGGGCATGCTAAGTTCGTTCAGTGAGTCTAAGTTCGTAAGAACAAACCTAAGTTCGTTTGGGCATTGCTAAGTTCGTTCAGTGAGTCTAAGTTCGTAAGAACAAACCTAAGTTCGTTTGGGCATGCTAAGTTCGTTCAGTGAGTCTAAGTTCGTTTGGGCATGCTAAGTTCGTTCAGTGAGTCTAAGTTCGTAAGAACAAACCTAAGTTCGTTTGGGCATTGCTAAGTTCGTTCAGTGAGTCTAAGTTCGTAAGAACAAACTAAGTTCGTTCAGTAGTCTAAGTTCGTAAGAACAAACCTAAGTTCGTTCAGTGAGTCTAAGTTCGTAAGAACAAACCTAAGTTCGTTTGGGCATTGCTAAGTTCGTTCAGTGAGTCTAAGTTCGTAAGAACAAACCTAAGTTCGTTTGGGCATTGCTAAGTTCGTTCAGTGAGTCTAAGTTCGTAAGAACAAACCTAAGTTCGTTTGGGCATTGCTAAGTTCGTTCAGTGAGTCTAAGTTCGTTTGAAGGCGACTAAGTTCGTTCAGTGAGTCTAAGTTCGTTTGAACATTTCTAAGTTCGTTTGGGCATTGCTAAGTTCGTTCAGTATGTCCTAAATTCGTTTGAAGTGTCCTAAGTTCGTTCAGTGAGTCTAAGTTCGTGTCTAAGTTCGTAAGAACAAACCTAAGTTCGTTTGGGTCCCAAATGACTTATATTTTGTATATTAATGTATCTTAGGTGTCGGGGATTATTGTTAAGCACTTTTAGCCTTTCATTACGCGCGCACACTCCCAACAGGTAAGATACACTACTTTTGTCACGCTGAGGGTGCAACGAAAATGGTTCGTAAACTATAACCTCCATAACAGTAATGTATAACTCATAGGTGGTAATAGGTACATCGTGCCTTACGGTGGTAATAGGTACATCGTGCCTTACGGTGGTAATAGGTACATCGTGCCTTACGGTGGTAATAGGTACATCGTGCCTTACGGTGGTAATAGGTACATCGTGCCTTACGGTGGTAATAGGTACATCGTGCCTTACGGTGGTAATAGGTACATCGTGCCTTACGGTGGTAATAGGTACATCGTGCCTTACGGTGGTAATAGGTACATCGTGCCTTACGGTGGTAATAGGTACATCGTGCCTTACGGTGGTAATAGGTACATCGTGCCTTACGGTGGTAATAGGTACATCGTGCCTTACGGTGGTAATAGGTACATCGTGCCTTACGGTGGTAATAGGTACATCGTGCCTTACGGTGGTAATAGGTACATCGTGCCTTACGGTGGTAATAGGTACATCGTGCCTTACGGTGGTAATAGGTACATCGTGCCTTACGGTGGTAATAGGTACATCGTGCCTTACGGTGGTAATAGGTACATCGTGCCTTACGGTGGTAATAGGTACATCGTGCCTTACGGTGGTAATAGGTACATCGTGCCTTACGGTGGTAATAGGTACATCGTGCCTTACGGTGGTAATAGGTACATCGTGCCTTACGGTGGTAATAGGTACATCGTGCCTTACGGTGGTAATAGGTACATCGTGCCTTACGGTGGTAATAGGTACATCGTGCCTTACGGTGGTAATAGGTACATCGTGCCTTACGGTGGTAATAGGTACATCGTGCCTTACGGTGGTAATAGGTACATCGTGCCTTACGGTGGTAATAGGTACATCGTGCCTTACGGTGGTAATAGGTACATCGTGCCTTACGGTGGTAATAGGTACATCGTGCCTTACGGTGGTAATAGGTACATCGTGCCTTACGGTGGTAATAGGTACATCGTGCCTTACGGTGGTAATAGGTACATCGTGCCTTACGGTGGTAATAGGTACATCGTGCCTTACGGTGGTAATAGGTACATCGTGCCTTACGGTGGTAATAGGTACATCGTGCCTTACGGTGGTAATAGGTACATCGTGCCTTACGGTGGTAATAGGTACATCGTGCCTTACGGTGGTAATAGGTACATCGTGCCTTACGGTGGTAATAGGTACATCGTGCCTTACGGTGGTAATAGGTACATCGTGCCTTACGGTGGTAATAGGTACATCGTGCCTTACGGTGGTAATAGGTACATCGTGCCTTACGGTGGTAATAGGTACATCGTGCCTTACGGTGGTAATAGGTACATCGTGCCTTACGGTGGTAATAGGTACATCGTGCCTTACGGTGGTAATAGGTACATCGTGCCTTACGGTGGTAATAGGTACATCGTGCCTTACGGTGGTAATAGGTACATCGTGCCTTACGGTGGTAATAGGTACATCGTGCCTTACGGTGGTAATAGGTACATCGTGCCTTACGGTGGTAATAGGTACATCGTGCCTTACGGTGGTAATAGGTACATCGTGCCTTACGGTGGTAATAGGTACATCGTGCCTTACGGTGGTAATAGGTACATCGTGCCTTACGGTGGTAATAGGTACATCGTGCCTTACGGTGGTAATAGGTACATCGTGCCTTACGGTGGTAATAGGTACATCGTGCCTTACGGTGGTAATAGGTACATCGTGCCTTACGGTGGTAATAGGTACATCGTGCCTTACGGTGGTAATAGGTACATCGTGCCTTACGGTGGTAATAGGTACATCGTGCCTTACGGTGGTAATAGGTACATCGTGCCTTACGGTGGTAATAGGTACATCGTGCCTTACGGTGGTAATAGGTACATCGTGCCTTACGGTGGTAATAGGTACATCGTGCCTTACGGTGGTAATAGGTACATCGTGCCTTACGGTGGTAATAGGTACATCGTGCCTTACGGTGGTAATAGGTACATCGTGCCTTACGGTGGTAATAGGTACATCGTGCCTTACGGTGGTAATAGGTACATCGTGCCTTACGGTGGTAATAGGTACATCGTGCCTTACGGTGGTAATAGGTACATCGTGCCTTACGGTGGTAATAGGTACATCGTGCCTTACGGTGGTAATAGGTACATCGTGCCTTACGGTGGTAATAGGTACATCGTGCCTTACGGTGGTAATAGGTACATCGTGCCTTACGGTGGTAATAGGTACATCGTGCCTTACGGTGGTAATAGGTACATCGTGCCTTACGGTGGTAATAGGTACATCGTGCCTTACGGTGGTAATAGGTACATCGTGCCTTACGGTGGTAATAGGTACATCGTGCCTTACGGTGGTAATAGGTACATCGTGCCTTACGGTGGTAATAGGTACATCGTGCCTTACGGTGGTAATAGGTACATCGTGCCTTACGGTGGTAATAGGTACATCGTGCCTTACGGTGGTAATAGGTACATCGTGCCTTACGGTGGTAATAGGTACATCGTGCCTTACGGTGGTAATAGGTACATCGTGCCTTACGGTGGTAATAGGTACATCGTGCCTTACGGTGGTAATAGGTACATCGTGCCTTACGGTGGTAATAGGTACATCGTGCCTTACGGTGGTAATAGGTACATCGTGCCTTACGGTGGTAATAGGTACATCGTGCCTTACGGTGGTAATAGGTACATCGTGCCTTACGGTGGTAATAGGTACATCGTGCCTTACGGTGGTAATAGGTACATCGTGCCTTACGGTGGTAATAGGTACATCGTGCCTTACGGTGGTAATAGGTACATCGTGCCTTACGGTGGTAATAGGTACATCGTGCCTTACGGTGGTAATAGGTACATCGTGCCTTACGGTGGTAATAGGTACATCGTGCCTTACGGTGGTAATAGGTACATCGTGCCTTACGGTGGTAATAGGTACATCGTGCCTTACGGTGGTAATAGGTACATCGTGCCTTACGGTGGTAATAGGTACATCGTGCCTTACGGTGGTAATAGGTACATCGTGCCTTACGGTGGTAATAGGTACATCGTGCCTTACGGTGGTAATAGGTACATCGTGCCTTACGGTGGTAATAGGTACATCGTGCCTTACGGTGGTAATAGGTACATCGTGCCTTACGGTGGTAATAGGTACATCGTGCCTTACGGTGGTAATAGGTACGTCATGCCTTACGGTGGTTATAGGTACGTTAAAATGGTTGCTCGGGTAGCTCCTTGCAACAAGTCATATGTGGCGAGTAGTTTCGGGTGGCCTGATGACCCACCTAATGTCATGAACATAGCGTGCTACTCATGGATCGACATTGTCTTTCCTTAAAAACGGTAACTTCGGTTACAACTTAACGAGGTGAATCAAAGTGATCAAATTGATTAGGCACGCTTAGGGTCATGAACTCTATGCTTATATGTGATGTGGATATGTTTATACGGTGGTATGAATGCCTAATTAAAATGACGTAATGCTTTAAAGTGACGATTTAAATGGATGAAATGTTTTGCTTAAACCTGGTGTTATCTTACTTAGCTTTATAGCTAACACTTGTTTCTTTTAATGTGTTGACACCCCTCAGGTTAGGCAGTGAGATGACGTGTGAAGCTTTGGCGAGAGATGGGTAGATGATCAAGCTGGCTTTAGTTTACCCAATAGCTTCGCATAGACCTTATGTTATTGATTTCCTTTATGGAACTTATGTAATGACTATGTTATGATTGCTTTATGTTGGGCAATCTTATGGATTTCTTTTATTACAGATTTGATGCTATTAGTAACACCACCAATGTTTTCTCAACTGTTTTCCTTAGTTGAGTATTTTCCTAAATCGTTTCCGCATGATTTAACGCCGTTAGGCGAAATTTTTGGAAATCCATATTTTTACGAAACGGGTGTTACAATTTGGTATCAGAGAAGTAGTTTAAGTGAACCAAGGCCTATTGACCATAGGATTTGGACTTAAACTTAGGATATGCATGCTAGGTACTCGTAGGATGCCTTAGCTAGTGATGACATGTGATGTAGGATGGGTTGGGATGAGTGCGAGTGTGATAAGGCTTACGAGATGTTTATGTTACGATGATATGATTTAGCCTTATCCCAACGAACTTTTGTTTTATTTCGCGCTTATCGACTCCACCATTTTATTGAAGGAAAATGGTTAACACTCGCAACCGCAACATCCAACGTGACGGAGCAACTGCCAGCGTTACTCCACCTGTCCATCCAGGTGCAGTTGCTACTAATGCTGCTGCTACTGCTGCTGCAGCTAACGTGAATAGAAATCGAGTGAATCCTCAGCAGGTCAATCGGCAAGGCTCGTTAGGCCCTATGCCTCCACCTCCTGGTAATCAACCCATAGTTAACGAAGCAGTGGTGGAGCAAATCCCAAATGCAGCTGAATTGTACAATCTTGTGCTGACTCTCCAGGCCCAGTTAGCACAGACTCAGGAGCAACTGAACAACGCTCTTGCCGAAAATGCTGAAGGAACTGATGGCAATTTCTCAGTGCCTTCTCACCACACTGAGCTACCAGTTAATAATGTAGTCGTTCCCCCTGTTAATGTTGATGTGGCTCCTCCTAATGTAGTTCAAGCTCCTCGATTCAAGTTCGAAAGTTTTCAGAAGTGCGGAGCTCAGAAATTCTATGGAACACTTAATGCAGTGGGTTGCATGGAATGGCTTGATGATACTGAGATGGTTTTTGAAGCTTGTGATTGTCCCGAGGATAAGAAAGTGTTGTGTGCTAGCAGGATGCTGAAAGAAGGTGCTCGGGACTGGTGGAAGAGCATTACCATTTCGATGACTCCAGCTATGGTATCTGCTATTACGTGGGCTAACTTCAGACAGAAATTTATTGAAGAGTATATTGGAGTTCATGAGCAGAGAAAAATGGAAAAAGAGTTTCGTGCCCTGAAGGCTGAAGTGGGAAAAATTAATGATTATGCTCGTTCCTTTATGGAAAAGATGAAATTTGTGGGTCATCTATTCAGAACTGATGCAGATCAAGTCGCCTGCTATGTCGATGGTTTACCTCCAAGTTATCGAGGTATTTGTAGGCAGCATAAGACTCTAACTGAAGCAATCAAAGAATCTAAAAAGCTTGATGATGATTTTGCTGCGGATAAGAAAGTTGAAAAGAAAGAGGATGAGAAGAAGTCTGGCAATAAGAGGAGGTTTGGTGGATCAAATCGTTTTGGAAAGAAATTTAAGGGATCTTCATCGTCCTCTGACAAGGGAAGGGCAGACAAGGATGGAAAATGGTGCCCAGGCTGCAAATCTATCCATTCTGGTCAGTGTTCTACAAAGACCCGCAGGTGCAATAGGTGTGGAACTCAGGGTCATACCATTGATCAATGCACTGACAAGGCAAGATGTTATAAATGTGGAGACACCAAGCACCGTATTGCAGACTGCCCGCAGATGAAGAAAGATGAGGGAAAGAAGGCAGAAGCTTCCCAGGCCAAAGCCCGTGCTTTTCAGATGACGGCTGAGGAGGCAAAAGACGATGATCAGGTAGTTACTGCTACCCTTAAGTTAAACATGACTACTAGTTCTTTACGGTGCCCTATAGAAGTAGAAGTGGCTAATGGTGCAACGTCTATTATTCGGGAAGGTTATTCTGATTGTCCTTTAGAAATAGAGGGTCGTTTGTTTACTGCTAACCTGTTACCCGCTACCATTCCTAGTTTCGATGTTGTTCTCGGTATGGATTGGATGTCTAAGAATGATGCTGTCGTCCTATGTTCGAAAAAGATAGTCCGAATCGCTACTCCCGACGGTAAAGGTGTCTGTGTTTATGGTGACAAGAAGCCGGGAAATGTTAAGGTGATCTCGATGATGAAAGCGCTTCGTTGTATACGGCAAACTAAGTCACATTTTCTAGCTTATGTCATCGATTCTCGTATCGCGAAGCCTACAGTCTCTGATGTCGAGGTTGTTTCCGAGTTTCCTGATGTTTTCCCTGAAGATCTTCCAGGTCTTCCTCCGGATCGTGAGGTTGAATTTTCTATTGACCTTATTCCTGGTGCTACTCCTGTAGCCAAAGCTCCGTATCGATTAGCTCCGACGGAGATGAAGGAGTTAATGACGCAAATTCAGGAACTTTTAGATAAAGGTTTCATTCGTCCGAGTTCCTCTCCATGGGGTGCTCCTATCCTTTTCGTAAAGAAGAAAGACGGATCCATGCGCATGTGTATCGATTATCGCGAGCTGAATAAAAGAACGGTGAAGAATAAATATCCACTCCCTCGCATTGATGATTTATTCGATCAACTTCAAGGTGCTTCTTATTTTTCAAAGATTGACTTACGGTCTGGCTATCATCAATTAAAGGTTGAAGAAGAAAGTGTAGCCAAAACAGTGTTCCGAACTCGTTATGGTCACTATGAGTGCAGGAAAAACGAACCAAAACACCCAAATTCGATCCAAACCATTCCAAAATGACTTGTAGGAACTTGTAATTCATTTTGAAGCATAATTAAACATCATTAACCATGAATACACATAACCCAATCCACAAATTTGACCAAAACATCACAACCACTTCCAAATCATCCAAACCCTAATTTAACCCTAATTTGACCCAAAATTAGTTTTAAACCGATTTAGGACTTGTAAATGTTCAAGATGACTAGAAATGTATACACAAACATAAGTAGGTATATATGAAATGAATTTGACTTACCAAAACTTCTCCTTGAGCTAGAACCCGAATTTAGGTCAAAATGGATGAAAACTTGAACTATGAACTTCAAGGTTATGATTTAATGACGATTATGAGACGACAACGATGATGATTCTTGTACTATGGCAGTTCCAAAACACTAATTGATGCGAGAATGATGAAGAACAAGAGATGGTTTTCTTTTGCTTTCTTTACTTGAGAGAATAAAAGAGAAAGGGAGATAGAAAGAAATGAGAGGATAAGGGGGGGGATGGGTCACTAGTAGGCTCATGGGTCATGGACAACCCATGGAGTCGACCCGTTTCCTTTTACAAGCTAATATACAACTGTTAGGCATTTAAACACCAATCAAAACATATTATCGATCCGAATATAACACATTGTCATTTAATTCACAAAACGACCCAAATAATTCATTAACTTAAATTGTTAGTCGAATTACACATAAAGTCAACGGGTCAAAACTCACGGATGTTACATTATTCCCCCGTTGAAAGAATTTCGTCCCGAAATTCAACAAAACACTAATTACTAAATAAATGCGGATACTTAGACTTCATGTGATCCTCTCGCTCCCAAGTGAACTCGGCTCCACGTCTAGCATTCCATCTAACCTTAACAATCGTGTAGCGTTTACTCTTGAGTTTCTTTTCTTGACGATCCAAGATCTCTACCGGCTCTTCAACAAAATTTAGGTTCGAATCCACCCTAATCTCGTCCATGGGCACATGATGTGTAGGGTCCGCTAAACACTTGCGTAGGTTGCAAATATGAAACACATCATGCACACCGCTAAGCTCTTGTGGTAATTCTAATCGGTAGGCAACCTTTCCAACCCGTTCAAGAATCTTGAAAGGACCAATATACCTTGGCGCAAGTTTTCCTCGCTTCACAAAACGTACAACACCTTTCCAAGGTGACACCTTCAAAAGTACATAATCACCAATTTCAAACTCCAACGGTCTCCACCTCACATCGGCATACTTCTTTTGACGTTCACGGGCCAATTGCAACTTCTCCTTAATTTGAGATATTACCTTAGTCGTTTCAACCACAATTTCTGGCCCGATAAGTTGACTCTCCCCAATTTCCGCCCATGCTAGAGGAGAACGACATATCCTACCATACAATGCTCTAAAGGGCGCCATTTGGATGGTAGCATGATAACTATTATTGTATGAAAACTCAACTAGCGGCAAATGGTCTTCCCAACTTCCACCAAAATCAATTGCACAAGCCCTCAATATGTCTTCAAGTGTTTGAATGGTTCTCTCGGTTTGTCCATCCGTTTGAGGGTGAAATGCCGTGCTCATGTCGAGTCGAGTACCCATTGCTTTTTGAAAGGCTTCCCAAAAGTTCGATTTGAAACGGGCATCTCTATCCGAAATGATAGAAATCGGCACTCCATGTTTAGATATTACTTCCTTGATGTACAAACGAGCCAAAGTATCAAATTTGTCGGTTTCACGAATGGCTAAAAAGTGAGCCGACTTCGTTAACCGATCTACTATCACCCAAATCGTGTCACGACCGCTACTCGTCTTCGGTAGTTTAGTAATGAAGTCCATTGAAATATGTTCCCACTTCCATTCGGGCATCACCGGTTGTACCAACAATCCGGGTGGCTTCTTGTGATCGGCCTTAACTTGTAAGCAAGTAAGACACTCACTCACATACCTAGCCACATCACGCTTCATGCCCGACCACCAATACAAGTTTTTCAAATCAAAGTACATCTTATCCGACCCGGGATGGACCGAATAAGGCGATTGGTGAGCTTCATTCATAATAAGTGTTCTTAAGTCACCGAAAATAGGAACCCAAAGTCTTTCAACCAAGTATAGCCCGTTATCATTCTTTCGGTCGAATTGTTGTTCCATGCCATCTAGGTTCTCGTTTCCAAAGTTTTCCGGTAGGGTGGCTTGAACTTGGGCTTCAATGATCCGGTCACGAATATTTGGCCCCACCGTGAGGCTCATAGCTCTAGCCCGTCTCGGCTTTACTCTCTCCTTCCTACTCAAAGCATCGGCTACTACATTTGCCTTGCCCGGATGATAACGGATGTCACAGTCATAATCACTAAATAGCTCAAGTCAACGCCTTTGCCTCATATTCAATTCACTTTGGTTAAAGATGTGTTGAAGACTTTTGTGATCGGTATAAATCACACATTTGGTGCCGTAGAGATAATGTCTCCAACACTTCAAAGCAAACACAACCGCTCCCAATTCCAAATCATGTGTCGGGTAGTTCTTCTCATGCACCTTCAATTGACGAGAGGCATAAGCAATGACTTTACCCCTTTGCATAAGAACGCAACCCAACCCTTGCCCCGAGGCATCACAATAAACAACAAAATCCTCAATTCCATCCGGTAGTGTCAAAATAGGAGCATCACATAGCATATCTTTAAGAGTTTGGAAGGCGTTTTCTTATCTTTCGCCCCATTCAAAGTTTCTCTCCTTTTGAGTCAAGAGAGTGAGTGGTTGTGCAATACGGGAGAAATTTTCAATAAATCTTCTATAGTAACCCGCCAATCCAAGAAATTGGCGGATCTCGGATGGCGTTTCGGGTCTTCTCCAATTCTTGACCGCTTCAATTTTGCTTGGGTCCACGTGAATACCATCCTTGCTCACTACGTGACCAAGGAAGTGGACCTCTTCCAACCAAAACTCACACTTGGAGAATTTTGCATACAATTTCTCCTTCCTTAGTAATTCAAGCACTTCACGCATGTGCTCAACATGCTCCTCCTTCGTCTTCGAGTACACAAGTATGTCATCAATGAACACAATGACAGACTTGTCTAAGTATGGTTGACACACCCGGTTCATCAAGTCCATGAACACCGCCGGTGCATTAGTCAACCCAAAGGGCATTACGGTGAATTCAAAGTGGCCATACCTTGTGCGAAAGGCCGTCTTGGGGATATATCATCTTCATGTACCCGGAGTTGATGATAACCCGAGCGAAGATCAATTTTTGAGAAGTGCTTAGCACCTTGAAGTTGATCAAATAAGTCATCGATTCTAGGGAGGGGATAACGGTTCTTCACAGTGAGCTTGTTTAATTCCCGGTAGTCGATACACATTCTGAAGGATCCATCTTTCTTTTTGACGAAGAGAACAGGAGCACCCCAAGGAGATTGACTAGGGCGAATGAAACCCTTTTCTCGGAGTTCCTTGAGTTGAGTTTGTAATTCTTGCATTTCGGTTAAGGCTAGTCTATACGGAGCTTTTGCTACGGGCGCGGCTTCGGGGATAAGATTAATGCGAAAGTCAAGTTCACGAGTTGGAGGTAATCCCGGTAAGTCATCCGGAAAAACATCGGGAAAATCACAAACAATAGGAACGGTCTTCAATTCTACCTTTGTGATGGTAGCACTAAAGATTTTAGGATTTGAGGAATCGGAGATTTCGCCTTGAACCCTAAGAATTCTACCGTTAGTCAAAGGTATCTTAACAACTCTCTCACCACAATCAATCGTCGCATTCACCGCCGCTAACCAATCCATACCCACTATAATGTCAAAACTACCGATGTCAAGAGGCATGAGGTCAATGAAGAAGTCGACGTCTTCTAAAGTCAAGACACAGTCGCGAAGTATTTGACTAAGTCTAGTTAGTGACCCGTTTACCATTTCAATATCAAGCACATAGTTTAGAGCACAAGGATGCACATCAATCAAAGGAACAAAGTTAGAGGACACGAGGCTATAATCGGCCCCGGAATCAAATAAAACGGTTGCATAGTGACCATTAAGGAGAAAGGTACCTGCTACTACGTTGGGATCGTTGCGGGCTTCATTTGCATTGGCCGCAAAGGCTCGGCCGCGTGGTTGCACTTGATGGCCTTGTTGTCCCCGGTTTTGGTTAGGCCCGACCATTTGCAGTTGGTTGGGGTGGACGGCTACTTGCACTTGTTGTCCCACCCATCGAGGACAAGTATTACGGTAGTGGTCTCGACTACCACATTCAAAACATTTACCTCTTCGTTGGTTACCTTGAGGAGGGACGACCCGAACAGGTGCCACATTCATTGGGCCCGTTCTAGGAGCCCTACATTCTCTGGAGAGGTGCCCCACTTGGTTACAAATAAAGCATGCCCTGCATTGGGCATTGGCAGGGTGATGTTGGTTGCATCTCCCACAGAAAGGATGGGGTCCAGTATAAGCTTTCCTGGCCGGTTCCACCGCCGCCATCACCCTACCCCTATTAGCATTTCTGGGTCAAACCTTCCCATTTTCTTTACCCCACTCGACTCTCCCACTTCTTTCCTCTTGTTTGTTGAGGATTTGCTCAAGACACCGCTCCTCAACAAGTCTTCAGTCACACTCCCAGCTCGGTTAACCGCATCGGCCAAAGAAGTAGGCATGTTAGAATTCACATAAGATCGGACTTGAGGATTTAAGCCCAATACAAACTTCTGGATGGCCTGAGGCTCGGAACCCACTAAGTGAGGAATGAGGGTAGACAACTCTTGAAATCGTCTAACATAGCTCTTGTAATCGGCTCCCTCCATAGTGAGATTAGCAAACTCAATGGTCAAATTTTGTAGTTCATAGGGAGGACAAAACTTTGCCTTCACTTTTTCCTTGAAATCGGCCCATTCCAAGTTATAAGTCCGCCCTAAGGTTATCTCTTGATTTCACCAACTCAAGGCGTCATGTCTAAACATGCCGGATGCATAAGAGATCCGGTCATCATAGTGCAATGACTTCTTTCAATCACTGCCTCAATCTTTCAAACCACCTTATACACTCAGTGGGACCACCTCTTCCATTAAACTCCGGTGCCCCACAGCTTTTGAAATCCTTAAATATGCACCCCTGTCGATATCCCCCATATTGATTATACATGGGCATGCGGTTATCAACCCCCACTGGTCCCTCTTCTTCGTTTTCCACGGCCTGAGGTTGGGCATTTTCATTATTCATATTTTCTGGGGCTTCATTGTTTTGAGGCCCATTGTTTTGCCCAAGATTTGCCGTGACTTGAGCAATAATGGCTGGCATGATATTGGCGATCGTTTGAGCGATCACCTCAGCCATATTTGGTTCAGGAACTTCACCACGACCCCTTCCTTGGCCTCTACCACGACCTCTACCACGGCCCCTACCACGACCTCTACCTCCTTGTACCTCCGGTTGGGCTTCCGGTTGAGGTTCTTCCTCTTCAGCCCTATAGTTCATTCCGGCTCTCCTTGGTCTCACCATTTCTATAAAACAAGTGACACGTTGACCCGAGAGTTAGTCTCAAATGCTCACATGTTAGTCACACAAGTAGTCAATGCTCTCATACCGATACCACATACTCATTTCATATCATTAAGCTAAGGCAAGAGTGCTAGAATCCTATGAAATTGTTACTTAGCATGTCATCATGTCAATTTCATTACAATCGTTCATTATTTATTCAAGTAATCATGCTCAAAACATCACGCAATCAATTAACTAACACGAATGATTCAAAGTATAATCCGAATTCGATATGCTCTTTAGTTATTAACCGGGTATGTATACAGGGTGTACCAATGGCTAACCCTCCACCTAATCAACTTCCATTAAGCATATCGGTTCCTTATTATACTTTAAGCCACACGTGCGCAATCCACGATGTCATGAACTTGCTATAATGTTGGGTAACCATAAAAGAGTTGATCGGGTTCTTTTAGGGTTGCCATAATATTATACTAAGTTAATGGCATCACTTCATTTTGCCCTAAATCATCAAATTAGTTCCAACCAATAACAACGACAAATCATAATAACCACATTCATCACATTGAATTCAAGCTATCACACAAGTGGTCTTAACTACGAACTCACACGGGGATTCACATAATTCACATTGCACACGAATTTCCTAACCATGCATGCTATATGAAGAGTTTTAACTTAAGCCGTAGTCTAGGTCAAACCGCCTAATTCTCTATGACCACGCATGGGCCACCATTCTGTAACACCCCAAGCCGAGGCTCGAAATATCACGGAAATCATATAGCACAAGGTGGAATTACAATAGAATGAGAACTAAATGCAAACAAAGATTCAGTGAATCCACTACAATACGAAACAGGTACCAAAATACATAAGGAGCAAATAACCATCAAAGATACAAAATAACATCCAGATGATGGCAAATCGATCCTAAGCATAAAGCAAAAGAGAAGGTCGATGAATCCTTGATTCATAAAGTCCAAAGCCCGGGTTAACAGCAAGCAAGCAACTAAACTCCACGTCCGGGGAGAACCTGATTACCTGAAAAGTGTACTAAGCATAGTCAACACAAGGTTGGTGAGTTTGTAGTAATGGTCCACAAGGAACCATAGACAGAAATCATAAAGTACGAGTGGAGGCTAAACATGACTTACAGTGAGCCTCTAAGAAAACACAATAATGTCCAACAACAAGATTACACCAGTACAAAAACCGTGTAATAAGAAATGCATAAATGATAGGAGTATCAATGCAATGTCATATGCGTAAGTGAGTCAAAATGCCTATCTTATGCGTGATCTCCGGTCACCTATGCAACGATACTCGCTTGTCATCACCATGAACAAAGCGGCATCTCAAAAACATCGAGATATATATGTCTATATACTCGGGGTCAAGATCTACATCCAAAATGGGTGCATACATCTATACACCAGGATGTCGGCAATCCCCTGCCGAGGGCTCATCAGCAATGTATGCAATGCTTACAATCAATTGTAAGCGCATCAATCATAAACCAACAATCAATATACGACGAACCTGGGCCAACAATCAATATTCGTCAAACATAAGCCAACAATCACTATTCGACAAACATAAGCCAATGATCAATATTAACACCAAATCTATACGTACATACACTTAAGAGGATTCTACTTTCTTCAAGTCCCAGATGCTTATATATAGGGTCACCCGCAGCCTTCCCACCACATCTAAAACCCAATAAAAGCATAACCGACTTCCATGTATGTGTGTCTATCCTAATATTAATGAAATACTTAACAAACGTAAACAAAGTCAATCAAACGTGATAACCGTCTCGTCAATCCAACATTTAAACCAAATCAATCAAAAATCAACAACGTAAATAAACACACAAGTTTACACTTTTCAGCCCGAATCTCAAGCGAGTAGGGAGATACGAAACTCACCTTGTCCGGCAAAGAAGCTAGTATAAGATTATAAACGAGTAATAGGATCCACACGTCCACAACCTATAATTATACATCATAATACCGTAATTTCAACTCTACAATCATAAACAAGTTGGTTTAGCACAATTAAGTCAAGTCACAAACCCTAAACACCTTTACAACTTTAACGAGTAGGAACAAGACGCATTCAACTCGACCTTTTTAGAAATGAGATAAGATCCATACAAAAAGAGTGTTACTACTAGAAACTAGACTCTCTTACGATTCCAGCGATAGGTCATAAGACTTAATTGGAGTCACGGATCAAAAGTTATTAACGTTTGAAAATTGACGCGCATACTTTCACAGCAACCATCCACTGCGCCGCAGTGAGCCAGAACCATGCTCACTGTGCCGCAGTGGCTAAGTCGAACCCAGACCAGAGCCTAGGCACTGCGCCGCAGTGGGCTAAGGCTATGCCACTGCGCCGCAGTGGCCTCTTTCTGCAGTCAGTACCTGCAGTTCAAGTGCAGGAAAAACGAACCAAAACACCCAAATTCGATCCAAACCATTCCAAAATGACTTGTAGGAACTTGTAATTCATTTTGAAGCATAATTAAACATCATTAACCATGAATACACATAACCCAATCCACAAATTTGACCAAAACATCACAACCACTTCCAAATCATCCAAACCCTAATTTAACCCTAATTTGACCCAAAATTAGTTTTAAACCGATTTAGGACTTGTAAATGTTCAAGATGACTAGAAATGCATACACAAACATAAGTAGGTATAAATGAAATGAATTTGACTTACCAAAACTCCTCCTTGAGCTAGAACCCGAATTTAGGTCAAAATGGATGAAAACTTGAACTATGAACTTCAAGGTTATGATTTAATGACGATTATGAGACGACAACGATGATGATTCTTGTACTATGGCAGTTCCAAAACACTAATTGATACGAGAATGATGAAGAACAAGAGATGGTTTTCTTTTGCTTTCTTTACTTGAGAGAATAAAAGAGAAAGGGAGATAGAAGAAATGAGAGGATAAGGGGGGGGATGGGTCACTAGTAGGCTCATGGGTCATGGACAACCCATGGGTCGACCCGTTTCCCTTTACAAGCCAATTTACAATCGTTAGGCATTTAAACACCAATCAAAACATATTATCGACCCGAATATAACACATTGTCATTTAATTCACAAAACGACCCAAATAATTCATTAACTTAAATTGTTAGTCGAATTACACATAAAGTCAACGGGTCAAAACTCACGGATGTTACATAAATAACTTGGAAATACTCGTAAGTTTACTTAGAGTATATCTCACAAGTTGCAATGCTAAAGTTTCAAGCACTTTGCAAGTTGTGAGAAAACTTCATATTTATAGACCAAGTTCATGATGACATGGACAAGATCGCATAAAAGTGGTTGTGAGCATTTAAGGAATTAAACCTAATTCCTTACATGCTTGTACTAGGAAGAGTATATAAGTCAGTTGATGTGACTTATAGTACTATGTTCCAAACCTATACTTTTACCTTGTACCTTTTATTAATAGATAAATCTATTAACTGGGTAAAGGCATGTAAAGTAAAAAGTCTTCCTCGTAATCAGTGTAAAGTGTTGTAAGTACTTTACACTGAGATGCTTCAGTCTTCGATCTGGTAGAATCACTCTTTGCTCGCTTCTGAGATGATTCTCTTCTTCATACTTCTGTCTTTGACTTCAGAATGAATGCTTCAGATTTATCTTGATCTGAACTGAAGTGAAGCTTCAGTGAAGTAATTCTGAGACGGCTCAGAATTCTGTACAAACGTTTTCACTGAACTTCAAGCTATTTCTGAACAAATTATACTTGGTCGATTTCCGACCTAACAAATTCCCCCTATTTGTTCTGAAATAGTGCATGCATCTCAGACTTCTATCTATACATGCTTGTAAGTCTGAAATGCAAGTTTTTGTTTAAGTTGTAAAAATTTTCTAAGCACATCTTATAGATCATTGATGTCTTAGAATTTTACTTGTGGTTTTTCTAACTTAAACTTACCATCTACTTATTGGTTACAATTTGCAACATATATATACAAACTGAAATGTTTGTTACAAATGTAAATATATTACAAGTACATGATAAACTGAAAAAGGAACTACTTCTTGGCAGGCCTTGAACCAGAAGGTGCTTCAGTAGGTTTCCTTTTCAGTGGAGAATGATCCTTCTTTCCAAACAATCTGCTTTCAATCTCTACTTTGGCTTGCATCTTTTGTTGTATTCTGGATAACCATGCACCAATCAAAACAGATTTCGGCTTCCCCTTCAGAATCTGGATCATCTCCCTATGCTCTAAAATCCCAAACTCGTGAACTGAAACTTGATTATATTCTTCAGCTGCCCTACCTTCTCTTTTTACAATCAAATCAAACAACTTCAATCCATCAGCCTTTGTAACTTCTATATCAATGATTTTGGCCTGATGCGATCGATGATTCATGTAATGATCATACTGATCCTTCTCATGTTTTCTTTCAAGTTCAGCAGCATCATCAGATGGTTGAGGGAAGTAAAGACAACATCACGAGAATTCTTTCTTGCAGACCTTGTTCCAGTTACTTTGGGCTTTGTGGTTGGTCTGAACAACTCTTTTTCAACCTTCAGAACTTCGGCCAGAATTTCCTTCCTTTTAATTTCCATTTCCTTTTCTCTATTTCTCTTCAAGTCTTCAATAGACAACTTGAAGGTTAGACTCTCTAGCTTTTGTTCCAGAGGTGAGTAATTCATCCCACATTCATACTCGAGCATATCAACAACAGACTTCTGCACTCTTGGATCATTTTTGATTTTCAAATATCTTTCCAGTGACAAACCAAGAGCTGCAGCATCTATATGATCAAGGGTCCCCATCTTCAGATGTTGTTCCCTTTCTTTTTCTTTGTTTTCCCTCCACATAATGAATTGATTTGAGACCTGCTTCTGCAAAGCCTCCAATTTCTTACTATCAGCATCAAGATCGTGCAGGGGATAACCATGCTCATCCACATTCTCACCAACAATAATCCCAGAACCCTTAGAACTTTTCTTTGTTGGTTCTTCCTCTAATGGGGCCTTGCCCTTATCTTTCTTACCAGATTCAGATTCAGTTTCCCCCTGAACTGAGGCACTTCCAGATGGCACCTCAGTTTGCTTCTTGGTTGCTTCAATGATTTCTTGTGTACTTGCAAGCAGACCAATAGGCACACCTTTTCCCCCTTTGGGGACCTCTGAAGGCAACTTAGCGAATTCTTCAATGGCCATTTGCATGCCTTTCAGTGGTTCCCAACTTTGTTGTTGTAAACATTCAGAAATTCCTCTAGAAAGCTGAGCAAACTGAGATCTTAATCTGAAATTGGAGTTCAGATTCAGCGACTCTTTATCTTTTATCTCTTTCAACTGCTTTCTATCTTCTTCAGTGAATGAGGGAACAGGAGGAGCAACAATATTTTCCTTCTTGAGATGAGTTAGAATTTCTTCTAACTGTTTTGACTGGTTCTGAACTGAGCCTTCAAGTTTGGACACTGAATCTTTTACTTCATTCACAGCCTTGTCACTTTGTCATATGTGTCTTTGGTTAGTTCAGCAATCATCACTCTAACCTTCGCACCAACCTTCTCAGAAATGGATTCTAAAATCTGAGTAACTAGATTCTGAGTTAGCTCAGACTTCAGATTATCCAAAATACCAACACTTATAGAAGCCCCAAGTTCTTTCTCATTTATACTTGGCTTCTGAACCAACTCATGTACTTCTCTTCCAACAGCCATAAAATCTTGTTTCATCAGCTGAACACAAGATGTCAAGTTTGCAACCACCGAAGCTTGCACATCTCTTTTTGTTAGCTTGAAGGCTTCTCTGATTGCAGAGCTCACCTTGTTGCAAGTTATCACCAGCTCATTCAGCTTCCCAACTACTAGTCCTTCGTTTCCAGCAACCTTGGTTAACTCAGTTCCAAGAAACATCTGAGCTCCTTTCATTTCAGCCACAGAACTAGTATTGGCAGTTAGAGACTTGGTTAAGTCCTCCACCCTTAGAATAAGGCTTTGGACTTCGGTTTGAGTCTTTTCTAACTGTGCTTCTACATTTAAAGGTGGTGGAGGTTATGCAGAAGCAGGAGCAACAAATGGTAGATTACCAAGCCCTTTCAGAACATTGTTCAGTTGTAAATCAGTTGGACTCTCAGATTCTGTTTCAGAATCCAAGTCCGTCTCTATTGGGGCATCATAATTGATAGGCGGTGGGATTTTGTGAATTTGGGGGTGAAGAAAATGAAGTGATGGATTAAAAGTACCGGCTGTAACATAGGCAGGATTAGTGCCCGGTGGAAAAATTGGATGTTGATGAGATGGAGGTGGTGGAACATAAGGATTAATATCTTGTTCTTGTTGGTCTGGTTGAACTTGGATTTCTGGGGGAGGAGGAGGGGCGTTTGCGAGGATGGTGGCTGGCTCAGAATCAGATTGATTCACCTCCAATAATCCCTCGTCAAACTCAAAATCAGCAAGGGAATCAAGATTCCCCTGAGGTAGCTCATCGTCATCCCAGAAAGCATTCACCACTGCATTCGGGTCAGATATGCCCTGGTTTGGGTCACTAGTACCCGCACCAGTTTCTGGTTCAACATCTGCAGAAGCAGGTGCATCGTTACCAGATTTAATGATCGGCTCAACCGTAGTATCATTGCCAGGGACAGTAGATACAGAAGCTGGAACACGAATGATGTTTAGCAACTTATCTTTAGGTCGACTAACGGGTCCCACATTCTTTTGTGGCCCACTTAGTGACCTTTCTGAACCAGCTAGTGTGGCTGAAATAGTTTTATTAAATACCTGAAGCATAGCAGTGGATAGTTCAGGCTCATCTTCAGCAGTGGATGCCTTTGAGAAATCTCTGCTGTATTCAGGTACTGAAGCTTCAGGTCCAGCTTGATTATAAGCTTCACCAAGAATATCCATGAAACATAAGCTTAGAAATCTTGGAAAGGCAATATGCAGACTTCTCTTTCCTTTTAGTTTGTAATCAGCTGAGAAAAGAGAATCTCAGCAAAGTCTGCTTGTATCCCATTCCAAATATAATACCCCATCTCAACTTGGGGTAATGAAAGTTGGTCCAACCCTCCATGGTTGCCACCAAGACTTTCCACAATCTGGGTCCAGAAGAACCTCCAGCAATTGCCAAATCCAGACATAAATATGTGTCCGAAGGTCTTCAGATTACCATCAGCATCCTCCATATCGCCATGACCGGTGGCGACTAGAACTTCCCTGAAATTGACTCCTTTGAGTCGTTTAGCAAATACCTGGGAAGGTTCGAGGTAGTTCAGATGAAGGGAATTTCTGAACCCCTCAAGAGTGATAACACACTGCTTGGTGCCCTCATTGAGAGTGAAGGAGATGGATTGTTCATCTTTGCTCACCACAGCAGTATACCAAAATTCAAGCAAGTATCGATGATACAATGCCTGAGGATTAGCGGTCAGAGCATAATGGAAAGGGGATTGCTCCCAAAAATTATTAATTCTTCCCATTAGGGTTTTGGATTTCACATTTAATTAAGCCAAGAAATTGCTCATGTTAAATCGGATTTGAGAAGGAGTGAAATTCTTTGGCCATGTGGCAGATGTTTTCACAACATCCGATGGAGTATATTTAAAATTGATGAGCGATTTGGGTTGTGAAGAAGATGATGATTTAGACATTTTTAAGAATCGAAAGATGAAAGTGAAAGGAATATGAAGAGTTAAGGAATTTGAGAGTGAATATGAGAGAGATTGATGATTGGAAAGTAAATGAAAAATGAAAAGGAATTTGAATTTAAGATGGAATATAAAATGATTTTCCAACTAAAAACAATTTCTGGGGTCAAGTCCGCATTAAATGCAGAGACGTTTGAGTGACCCCACCCTGCAACACTTTTTCAGAAAAAGTACTCATTTCTCTCCCTTTTACGGCGCAACTTGTGTGACACATAAGCATGACTAACGTAAGTTGAAAACATATAGTATGCAGTAGGCCACGTGTACACACAATTGACCAAGTATCAAAAAATATCTTGAAAAGATTGTTGTCTTTCAGTGATGACAAAATAAATTCTGAGCATGATCAGTTCCAAAGAGATCTGAACCATCTCAGTTAATAAAATTCAACTGAAATATTTTTGATTTTCTGAAGTGCTTCAGTTAAATATATTTTTCTGAGCAAAAAGGTTCCCCCTCAAAAATGAAGGTTTATTTAAAGTTTGAAAAATATTTAACATTCCCCCTGAAGTGATGATCCATGAATTAATAAGTGCCAAGATAGTATCACAAAGGCGTTCGATAGCTAGGCGAGCAAAAATTACATGGATCGCTCAGACTGGTGAACCAGATCAGTGTCACTGAGGCGTTCATAACAAGATTACCAGTCTAAGGGTTTAACATACCCAACTCACTGACCAGATGTTTAAAGGTTTTGACATCTAAAGGTTTTGTAAAAACATCAGCGAGTTGCTTATCGGTGGGAATAAAGTGCAATTCAATATCTCCTTTCAGAATATGATCACGAATGAAATGATACCTGAGATCGATGTGCTTGGTTTTCGAGTGCATCACAAGATTGTGAGATATGGCAATGGCACTAGTGTTATCACAAAAGATTGGAGTCTTTGTGTAAGTAACACCATAATCAGTCAGCTGGTTTTTCATCCATAGAATCTGAGCACAACAACTTGCTGCAGAAATATACTCAGCTTCTGCAGTGGATAGTGATACTGCAGTCTGCTTCTTACTGGTCCAGCTTACTAATTTGCCACCAAGGAAATGACACCCACCTGTGGTACTTTTCCTGTTTATCTTACAACCTGCATGATCAGAATCTGAATAACCCATTAGATCTAGACTAGAGCCTTTGGGATACCAAAGACCCAATCTGGGGACACCTTTAAGGTATCTGAAGATCCTTTTAACAGCATTTGCATGTGCTTCTCTGGGATCAGACTGAAATCTAGCACAAAGGCATGTTGCAAACATTATGTCTGGTCTACTTGCTGTTAAATACATCAGTGAACCAACCATACCACGATATTTTGTATGGTCCACTGGTTTTCCATGTGGATCAGAATCCAAAGTTAATGGAGCAGAAATAGGAGTATCTTTTGATGAGACTGAATCAAATTGATATTTCTTTAATAAATCTCTGACATATTTTTCCTGGTTTATGAAAATACCATCTTCAGTTTGTTTTACTTAAAGTCCCAGAAAATATGTCAGTTCACCCATCATACTCATTTCATACTCAGAAGACATGATTTTAGAAAATTTTTCACACATCATCTCATTTGTAGAACCAAACACAATATCATCAACATAAATTTGTACTAAAAGGATATCACTTTTATCATGCAATATGAACAAAGTATTATCTATTGCACCACGTTTAAAACCATTTTTAAGAAGATGTTTAGTAAGAGTATCATACCAGGCTCTGGGTTCTTGTCTCAGACCATATAGGGCTTTGTTCAGTCTGTACACCCAATGTGGTTTTTCTTCATTGATGAATCCTGGTGGTTGATACACATAAACGACTTCTTCTAGTTCTCCATTCAGGAATGCACTTTTGACATCCATTTGATAGACTTTAAACTGATGATGAGCTGCAAAAGCTAAGAATATTCTGATAGCTTCAAGTCTAGCAACTGGTGCAAAAGTTTCATCAAAATCTATTCCCTCTTCTTGTGCATATCCTTTTGCAACAAGTCTTGCTTTGTTTCTGATGATATGACCATCTTCATCCATCTTGTTTCTGAAGACCCATCTTGTCCCAATAGGTTCCTTCTTCAGGTTACTGGGACAAGGAACGAGTTCCCATACATCGTTCCTTTTAAACTGGTTGAGCTCATCTTGCATGGCTTCAACCCAGCTTGGGTCTTGCATAGCCTCGTCAATCTTCTTGGGTTCAATTAGAGATAAGAAGCTGACGTTTAAGCATTGATCGCTTGTGGCTCTTCTGGTCTGAACCCCTTACTGGACTCTCCAATGATTTGCTCGATTGGATGTGCTTTTGTCCATTTAGAGTATTGACCAGGATGAACAATGATATCAGTACAAGAACTTCTCTGAGTAACTTCAGGAGGAGCTTCAGAAAATACATCTTCAGCTTCTTCTTCTTCTTCCTGCAGATCATGACTTGCATCATGAAATTCTTCAGATTGAGGTTGCTCAGTGGAGCCTGATATCAGAGGAGAAGCAGCATGTACATCTGATCCAATAGTCAGTTCATGAGGTAGTTTGAAACTGACTGGAGGATAAAATGGAATGTTGCTAGGCTTGTTTATTACTGGTTCTGAACGGAGATGTTCAGAAGCAGGTTCAGGTGATTGATCAGTTTCAGCAATAGGATCAGAATCACCAAAACTTATTGGACTTTCTGAGGGTGGTACAGGAATGGAATTTTTAAAGATTGCAGAATTGGATTCATCAAAGGTAACATGAATTGACTCATCAACCTTTTCAAGTCTCTTGTTAAAGACTCTAAAGGCTTTGCGATTTGATGAATATCCTAGCAAGTACCCTTCATCAGCTTTTGCATCAAATTTTCCAAGCTGATTTGAATCATTCAGAATGTATACTGGACACCCAAATACATGGAAGTATCCAATATTAGGCTTTCTATTTCTGAGTACTTCATAGGAGGTCTTCTTGTGTCTTTTGACATAAACAGATCTGTTCTGAGTGTAGCAGGCAGTTGCAACAGCTTCAGCCCAGAAATTCTTGGGAAGACCAGATTCATTCAACATACTTCTAGCAGCTTCAATCAGCGTACGATTCTTTCTTTCTACAATACCATTCTGCTCTGGTGTGTGAGCTGAGGAGAAGTTCTGAGATATGCCAGTTTCAGTGCAGAAGGACTCCAGAGTAGCATTTCTGAATTCAGTGCCATTGTCACTTCTGAGCTGACAAACTTTTCGCTTGTGCTTGAGCTCAATTTGCTTGATGAGAGCAATGATTTCAGCAGCAGCTTCACTTTTGGACCTGAGGAAAATCACCCAGCAGTATCTTGAATATTCATCAACGATAACAAGGGTGTACTTTTTTCCTGCTCTGGTCTGAACATTCACTGGTCCAAAAAGGTCCATGTGAAGCATGTGAAGAGGTTCAGTTATACTAAAGCTTTGTTTTGTCTTGAATGAAGCTCTTTTCTGCTTACCCATTTCACAACCTGGACATGGCTTGTCTTTGTTGAAAGACATAGAGGGTATCCCATCAACAAGTTGTTTTCTAGACAACTTATTAATATTTTTGAAGTTTAGATGGGATAATCTCTTGTGCCACAGCCAGTTTGTGTCTTCATCTGCCTTTGAGTAGAAACATTGTTCAGTGGTAGAGGGATTCATATCAATGACATAAATGTTTCCCTTCCTTGGTGCAATCAGTACCACCTTTCCATCTCTGTTGAATATGGTGCCTTGTGAAATATCAAATAAAACCTTGAAGCCATCATCACACAGTTGACTGACACTGATCAGGTTATATTTCAAACCATTCACATATGCAACACGTGTGAATTTGACTTGACCATTATTCACCACACCATATCCCTCAGTTTTTCCATTACCATCATTTCCAAAAACTATTGAGGGCCCCTCTTGCACCCTATATTCCTCTAGCAGGGTCTGATAACCAGTCATGGTTCAGCCAGCAGCACTGTCCAGAAACCATATATTCTTCTTTCGGTCTCCCTACACACAAACAAAGATTAGTTCTTTTTGGGAACCCATCTTTGGATGGGTTCACTAGACTCTCCCTTAGTAGTCTCAGATTTCTTTGGTTTATAAGGAACAGAAGGATCAAAGGGGATCTCAGTCATAATTTCAGATGACATAAAAGCAATTGGTTTGATGGGGTTTTCAACCTTTTTCTTTTCAGATTTCTGCTTGATTTGCTTAGAAAAAGGTTTTGTATTTTGTTTAGGTTGAAGAGAAGGAGTTTCAACATTTTTTAAACGTGCATTACAACTCTGCACTTGTCTAGCCAATAGTTGAAATTGACTTTCTAACCTTAACAAAATTGATTATTCATTAGACACCTGAGCCTTACCTGAATCTGAGGTAGGTGGCTCAGTAGGGGAGAAGTTTTTCTTCTTCTTTAGGTCTTTAGGAACCTTAGATGAAGTCTGAGGGGATGGCTTTTTGGATTTAGCCTTCCTTTCTGAAACAGTTGTCTGAGCTATTTCAGATTTACCCTCAGATTGTTCCTGGGCTTTATTAGTTACAGTTTTCTGCTTGCCAACTTTAGGAAAAATGATTTCAGGCTTTATTTCCTTTGGAAGTGCATCTAAATCAGTGATTATGGATGCCAAATGAAGATCACCAGACTCATATGCTGCTCTTTGTGATGCAAAAGTATTTTTAATTGCAGCATCTGGTCTTGGTGCTTTCATCCAAGATTTAATAATTGCTTGTTCTTTTTCAAGAATGGATTTTAATTCTTCCTTTTCCAATTCTAAAGTTGCAACCATAGACTGATAACTTTTTAGAGCCAATTGAACATCTTTCAGTTCTTTCAGTCTGGCATTTAGTTCAGAAGCATTATTTTCAAACATTTTTAGGCTTTCTGAACGCACTGTCTCAACAAATGAGATGTCAGCCTCTAAAAGAACCAAAAGGTCCAGTTTGTGTTCCTCATTATTTTCAAAGCCAAAATTACTGACTTTTTTCATTACAATATCCACCCAGCGACCAGATTCAACATCGGATTTGACCAAATAACCTTGATCTTCTTGTGCCATGAAACACATGTCCCTAACTTCTTCTTCATCATCAGATGATTCATCAGATTCTTCCCATTTTTCAGTTTTGGTAATCATACAACTGTTGCTTGAGTTGTCTTGTGCCAGAAGAGCCATATGTGCCTTTAACTTCTTGTATTTGGCCTTATAGCTGTCGTCAGATTTCTGAAAAATAGAATGGTTAGGAGCAGATTGTGATGATGATGGTTGACTAGATCTGCATTCCTTCATGAAATGTCCTTTCTTGCCACATTTAAAGCATTCAAGATTAGACTTGTCAATAGAAGCGCTGGAAGCAAAAGGTTTGCCAAATCGATTTGATTTGGCCTTAAAACGATTGAACGTTTTAGCCAGCATGGCAACCAGATCATCATTGTCATCCTCATTACAATCATGAGTAACATTACCAGAGACACCAGTTTTTAACATTTCAGAAACCATCTTCTTCATCGAGTCAGAAATGTCACTCTCAGAAGATAGTAGAGCAGTACTATGTGGTTCAGAATACTGAACCATACCAGAACTGGTAGAAACATGATTCTTGGCATCCTGCTCAGCCAAAGCTCTCTCAGCTTTGTTTTCTTCAGTATATCTGAAGGCTCCATAAAGGGAAGCAAGAGTGTGACTGTGCAAAGTTTTGCCTTGTCTCAAGACCAAGATTAAATTTTCCCATTTAGAAGGTAAAATGTCACAAAATTTTTCCAACAGAATTTCTTTATCTTTGGTTACACCCAGGGCTTTCAGTTGATTTACCAGATTAGTAAATCTGATGTAAGTTTGAGTTAAAGTTTCCCCAGGGACAGCAAAGAAAGACTCATATCTTTTGTTTAGATCAACTTTTCTTGTGACAATTGTCTCATTTGTGCCTTCAAACTGTGTCATTAGTTCCTCCTACATTAATTTGGAATTTTCAAGTAAAACAAGAGTGGGCATAAGGGTTTCAGGAACTGCATATAAAATCATATTTTGTAACTTAGTGTCAAGGTCTACAAGTCTATGATCTTCCTCAGACCAATGATCCTTCTCCTTAGGTGACTGCCTAGGAGTCCCATCGGTATTTCTGACAACAGTAGAAGCATTCATGGGGACAAAGGGTCCTTCTTTTAAGATATCGGACAAATGTCTTTCAACACCAGCAATATACTTTAGCATGCATACTTTCCATGTTTGAAAGTTTTCACTGTTCCCATCAAACTTGGGAACAGGATTGTTTGGAAAGTGTACGTGTACATTATGCGATGGTATATTATTGTTGATGATAGGGGGTGGAGTAGTGTTATTAGGGTCAGGACGTTCTTGTTGAAAGTCAGCCATCTATGCAGATCAAAGGTTAAAGAATTGATATAATTCAACCTTGCTGCTCTGATACCAATTGTTGAGTCCCAAATATAGATGATTAACTAAACCCGACTGGCAAGTACAACTAATCTTGATGGACAAGTTAAGTTTACGATCCAGATATGGATAACAAGAAACAAATTGACTTAAAGTAAATAACAAGAACTAAATGGCAGAAACTATATAAGATATATATAAGTATAATCAAGTATGTAGCATTGAGACACGTTGTTTCTTTCTAATGTATTTGATTTATTGATATATAAACAAACACAAGGATTGTTGCGGAACAAAGATAAACACCCAAGTGTAAGTATCTAAACAATCCCGAAAAACAAGTGATCTAAATAACTTGGAAATACTCGTAAGTTTACTTAGAGTATATCTCACAAGTTGCAATGCTAAAGTTTCAAGCACTTTGCAAGTTGTGAGAAAACTTCATATTTATAGACCAAGTTCATGATGACATGGACAAGATCGCATAAAAGTGGTTGTGAGCATTTAAGGAATTAAACCTAATTCCTTACATGCTTGTACTAGGAAGAGTATATAAGTCAGTTGATGTGACTTATAGTACTATGTTCCAAACCTATACTTTTACCTTGTACCTTTTATTAATAGATAAATCTATTAACTGGGTAAAGGCATGTAAAGTAAAAAGTCTTCCTCGTAATCAGTGTAAAGTGTTGTAAGTACTTTACACTGAGATGCTTCAGTCTTCGATCTGGTAGAATCACTCTTTGCTCGCTTCTGAGATGATTCTCTTCTTCATACTTCAGTCTTGACTTCAGAATGAATGCTTCAGATTTATCTTGATCTGAACTGAAGTGAAGCTTCAGTGAAGTAATTCTGAGACGGCTCAGAATTCTGTACAAACGTTTTCACTGAACTTCAAGCTATTTCTGAACAAATTATACTTGGTCGATTTCCGACCTAACAGCCTTAAATGGAGCCATTTGAATAGAAGCATGGTAACTATTATTATAGGAGAATTCGACCAAAGGGAGATGTACATCCCAATTGCCACCAAAATCGATGGCACAAGCTCTTAGCATATCTTCAAGCGTTTGGATCGTTCTTTCACTTTGACCATCGGTTTGTGGATGGAACGTCATACTCATATCAATCCGAGTACCCATTGCCTTTTGGAACGCCTTCCAAAACTTTGAAGTAAATCGGCATCCCGATCGGTTATAATGGAAATCGGCATCCCATGCTTGGATATCACTTCTTTGATGTACATGCGTGCCATGGTGTCAAACTTGTCGTCTTCTCGAATAGCTAAAAAGTGAGCCGATTTAGTCAATCGGTCAACGATCACCCAAATGGTATCTCGACCACTACTAGTCCTTGGTAACTTCATGATGAAGTCCATAGCAATTTCTTCCCATTTCCACACCGGTGTTCTCGGTTGAACTAGCAAACCGGGTGGTTTCTTGTGGTCGGCCTTTACTTGCAAACATGTAATGCATTCACTAACATACCTAGCAATATCTTTCTTCATTCCCGGCCACCAATACAAATCCCTCATGCCAAAGTACATCTTGTCGGACCCCGGGTGAACCGAGTATGCCGACTTATGGGCTTCGTTCATCAATTTCATCCTTAGACCCCCAAAAACGGGAATCCATAATCGATCCACAAAGTACAAACCATCATCTTCCTTCCGATCAAATTGTTCTTCTAAGCCATGCAATGCTTCATTAATGAAGTTTTCCGGTAAGGTAGCCACTCTTTGAGCTTCAATAATGGTGTCACGAACACTTCTTTGTACGGTGAAGCTCATGGCTCTAATTCTTCTTGGATGCACACGTTCTTTCCGGCTCAAGGCATCGGCTACCACATTGGCTTTACCCGGGTGGTACCGGATAACACAATCATAATCACTAAAAAGCTCTAGCCACCTCCGTTGCCTCATATTCAACTCGCTTTGATCGAAAATGTGTTGTAGGCTTTTGTGATCGGTATAGATCACACTTTTGGTGCCATACAAATAATGTCTCCAACACTTCAAAGCAAACACGACCGCTCCTAACTCCAAGTCATGTGTTGGATAATTCTTCTCGTGCACTTTCAATTGTCTTGATGCATATGCAATCACCTTCCCACGTTGCATCAAAACACACCCTAAGCCTTGCCCGGATGCATCACAATACACGACAAAATCATCGGGCCCATCGGGCAAGCTCAAGATTGGTGCATCACATAACTTATCCTTAAGCAATTGGAAGGCCCGTTCTTGCTTATCACCCCAATCAAACCTCCTTTCCCGTTGTGTCAACAAGGTCAAGGGTTGGGCGATCTTTGAGAAGCCTTCTATAAACCTCCTATAATAACCCGCCAAACCAAGAAATTGGTGAATCTCGGTTGGCGTCTCGGGTCGTCTCCAATTCTTAACCGCTTCGATTTTACTAGGGTCCACATGAATACCCTCCTTGCTCACCACGTGACCAAGGAAATGGACCTCTTCTAGCCAAAATTCACACTTGGAGAACTTGGCATACAATTTTTCTCCCCGAAGTAACTCCAACACTAGCTTCAAATGCTCGGCGTGCTCTTCTTTTGTTTTAGAGTAAATAAGGATGTCATCGATAAAGACAATGACGAATTGATCTAAGTAGGGCCGACACACCCGGTTCATCAAATCCATGAACACCGCCGGTGCATTGGTCAACCCAAAAGGCATCACCGTAAATTCAAAATGCCCATATCTTGTTTGGAAAGCGGTTTTAGGAATGTCATCTTCATGGACCCTAAATTGATGGTAACCCGACCTCAAATCAATCTTGGAGAAATATTGAGCACCTTGAAGTCGATCAAATAAATCGTCAATCCTAGGAAGAGGATAACGATTCTTCACCGTTAACTTATTCAATTCTCTATAATCAATACATAAACGAAAAGATCCATCCTTTTTTTGACAAACAAAACCGGTGCGCCCCATGGCGATTGGCTAGGGCGAATGAAACCCTTGTCTTGGAGCTCTTTGAGTTGGGCGGCCAACTCTTGCATTTCGGTCATGGCTAAGCGATAAGGCGCTTTGGCCACGGGATAGCATTAGGAATGAGGTCAATACGAAAATCAAGTTCACGAGATGGAGGCAAACCCGGCAGGTCATCTGGGAATACATCCGCAAAGTCTTTAACTACGGGCACGGTCTTCAATTCAACTTTGGTGACGTTTACATTATAGATTTTCCCTTCCCATGGCTCGGTCGTCTCACCTTGGACCACTAATTCTTCCCCGTTCTCTAATGGTATCCTCACAACCCTACTACCACAATCGATCACCGCGTTCATAGCCGACAACCAATCCATACCCACGATCACATCAAAACTACCGATATCAAAAGGCATCAAGTCTATGTAAAACGGGTGGTCACATGATTCTAGCACACAATTACGAACAACTTGACTAATTCTAGACAATCCACCATTTACCATTTCGAGTTCAAAACAATATGACAACGGACTAAGACTAGCATCGATCAACGGAATGAAATCATTGGAAATGAGGCTATAATCGGCCCCGGAATCAAATAACACGGTGGCATATTGGTGATTTAGAAGAAAAGTACCTGCCAAGACATTGGGGTCAACACGAGCCTTGGCCTCATTCACGACAAAAGCTCTTCCATGAGGTGCTAGTTGTTGTTGTTGAGGAGCTTGTTGTTGTTGACCTTGTTGCCCACGGTTTTGATTGGGACCGGCAATTTGCAATTGATTTGGATGCACGGTCACTTGAACTTGTTGGCCAATGAGATTAGGGCACCTATTATGGTAGTGGTCTTGGCTACCACACTCGGAACAATTACCCCGGGCCATAGGAGGATATTGAACATTAAGAGGCATAGGGTTCATAGGAGCGGCACGAGGATTGGTAGGACACATTCTTGAAATATGACCCACTTGATTACAATGAAAGCAAGCATCACACCGAGTGTGAGACCTATGATGACGGTTACACCGAGGGCATAAAGGAATAACCCCGGTGTTAGCTTCTCTTGCCGGCACAACCGCCGCAAACACCTTTCCACCTCGAGTAGACTTCTGGTGATTGTGCCTCTCGTCTTTCCTAGTGCCACTAGATTCGGGCACATCCTTCCTCTTACTATCATTCTTCCCTAGTTCACCACCCTTCACAAGCTCCATGGTGACACTAGCGGTTCGAGTAATGGCTTCATTAATGGTTAGTGGCATGGTAGGGTGAGTAACAAGCACTCTCACCTTATGGGGCAAACCGACAACATATTTCTCCACCTTACGGTCTTCGGGTCTAACTAGATGGGGTATGAGTCTAGAAAGTTGTCCAAAACAGCGAGTGTACCCCACATGATCGGCTCCCTTCATGGTGAGCTTAGTGAATTCTTCTTCCAAGTTTCTCATTTCATACGGTGGGCAATACTTTGAGATGATCATTTGTTTGAAATTTTCCCAAGGAATGGAGTTTGCAAGATCGATCCCCAAGGAGTCTATTTCAAGGTTCCACCATTCAAGTGGATCACCACCTAACATGTCGGTGGCGTGGGAAACTCTTTGGTCAAGAGTACATCCACTTCTAGGGATCACGGATTCAATCTTTTCTAGCCACTCCAAACAACCGGTGGCTCCACCTTCACCCTTCCACTCTGGAGCTCCACAAGCCTTGAAATCTTTAAAAATACAACCTTGACGGTAAGCATTGTTGTTTCTTGGTTGGACAAAAACATCTTCCCCATCCGCATTCGCATTCTCATTCTCATTTTCAACATGAACCACTTCATCTTCCGGTTCTTCTTGTTCATTCCTATCCATGGCCGCCGAGATTCGGGCCACAAGTTCCGGCATAAGCTCATTGAGAGCTTGAGTGATGACCTCGGTTGTAACACCCTACATTTAAAAATACGGATTTCCAAAAATTTTCGCCTAACGGCGTTAAAATAAGCGGAAGAACATTAAAAGTCCAAACCAATTGAAATCTGTTTGGTTTCTTTATTAGTTGGTGTTACTTATTCGTACCATCAAAACAAGTCTAAATAGAAACCCGTCGGCTGCCCAACACAAAACAACCGACTACATAACATGTAAACTTCATAAAAGACAAACATAAACAATTGTCTATAAAAGTTCAGCATCTATGGGTAGCTAAGGTCTTCATCAAGCATTCTACCCAATTCCTCACTCTCCATTCTACGTCTTCCTCGGCTATGCTAAACCTGAGGGAGCAACAAATTTCAAAAGACAAGTGTTAGCTAACGAATTAGCTAAGTAAGATAACACTCAAGTTATAAAACATTTGTCCATTTCAAACATTATGGATTTAAACACTTCATTAAGGCACAACACACATCAAACACAATCACAACAATACTTCATATTAGGATGATCCACCCTAAATGTGCCTATCCTGCATTACTTCATTACACACATATAACCACATAACTGCTTTCTACATTAACTGCTTTACTACGTTTTAACTGCTTTACTACATTTTAACTGCATTACTGCATTTTAACTGCGTTAAATGTGTAACATAAGTTACACCCGACTAGATGACAACCATTCAGTTGAACATCAAACGTCGTTAAGGAATGGCAAGCCAATCCCTGAGTAATCCGTATGCACAAGACAAATGAGGGCGGGTCAGACCCCTCGTATTACTCAACTGCATCTCAATGACCATGTTGCTAGGAGCCACCCAAGAAACCTACGTCAACGCACTTAGCCGGGCTAGGGCAAGTACGGGTTAAGCTTAACACTTTACTGCATCAAAGTTTAACGAGCTCGATCCTGCATTATTTAGTTTAGGTGACTGCATTACCTAAACATTTACTACGTTTACTGCTTTTACGTTTTGGGCCCCTTAAACGTGCACGTGTCATGGCAACTTAGCAAGTCTAGTGTTCTAGATGAACAAGCCAATCATACATGCACATAACAATATAAGCTACATCACACTGCATTACAAGATACTGCATAATACTACATTATCATGGTACTTCATTATACTACATACATACACCACATCATACATCATATCATAGCATGCACTACATTACATATCATAAGGGACTACATTTCAGGTCTCAAAGGTCAACTACATAACCCATAATACCTCCCGTGTAACCCCGTATACCCATAAATAACATAAGGTACCAATTGGGAAGTTATAATTATGAAACCTTCGTTTGTTGAACCCTCAGCGTGTCAAAAGTAGTGTATCTTACCTCGTGACGAGCACAACGATCAAATAGCAACGTTAAGGTATCTTGTTTGTGATCCCGACTACCTATCTCGAGTTCATAGTCATTAAACCTGTATAAACCCATCCTAATAAGGTTATAATACCATACATTAACTTAGGTACACTTATAGGACCCTTAAACGCTTGTTTCGGACCTCAAACGGCTCACAGACCCTTTATGCGGCGCATGCTTTGAATATGCGTCGCATATATGCTTCAAAAATTACCCAGAAACCCCGATATGCGCCGCACATAGGTTATATTTGCCGCATATGGAGTGCTGGTCTAAAGACTGAATCGCGCCCTTCACTTGCAGGCAACTTTTCGACCTCAAGACCACCAAATGAGTCAAAACTTAGTTCTTAAGAAATGTAGGGAATTCAAAGACCTTTCCAGAAATATAAAGTTTGACTCTTGAAGTTCTCTAATGAATTAGTTATGACGTCTGCAAAACAGACCTACAGAATTCGTCTTAAATCTGACCACTTCTGGAAATTGACATTTTTCACCCATATCTGGGCAAAATCAAAAGAAACATTGTTCATGTCGAATCAAGAGGACACATAGACCTTTTCAAAAATATAAGATTCATCTCCTAACTCCTTTAATTGTAAGAGATATGATTTTTGCAATATTACTAAATTTTCAGATCTAGTAAACCCTTAGTTTTGCAAGCAATTTTCGACCACCAGATGACCATAGCATCCACCACGACCTAGGGATCTCATATGCACCCAAAATATGACTCATATGATGATTTCACACGATCAATTGTTCTAGTAACAAGAGGATACAATAACAATACATTAAATTACCCGAAAACCCCAATAATCGACAATGAAACATAATCAAATCAATCTCAACCCTAGAGACCAGAAGTAAGATCCATATGATCGACTCTTATGATCACAAATCAAAGGGAAATCGTCTATATTACCTGTAGATGAAAGCAAGGATGAAATATCTTGATCAAACTTCACTTGAATCACACGTTGGAAGACTTTTCGGCTTGCAATTGATGAAGGAATGCTAAGGGGCGGTTAGGGCTTGTTTAGGGAATGAGTTTTCTGCAAATGACAATCTAATGACACCCCCTAACTCCCTAAACCCGTTTTTGACTTTCCTCCTATGTCAAAACTAGTCCCTAAGCTTCCTAATCCTTCATTACTAGTCAAAAACTACCATAGGGACCATATATAACATAAATACTTCTTTAAATACCACTACATAGGCATTTAACTATATTTTACACACATATACTACATTATACATTTAGGCTTTCAAGCCTCACACATATCACACAATAACTACATATAAGCGTTAAATCTAATATAGACTTAACGACACCCTATGTTGACTTAACGACACTAGTCAACTGTTAAATAAAAAGTTTGGGATGTTACAATTACCTCTCCCTTAAGAGGATTCCGTCCTCGGAATCACTTCAGCATAAAATAGGTGAGGATAATTTTTGAATCCACTTTCACCATAAATATGATTCCATCCCACTTAACATCAATACTCATATCTCTCCACGGATGCACATTGGTTTCACCTCAACCTATACATCATATCATCATATACTCACATCTTAATCCATGTCGTATATCACATCAACATAGACTCACCACTTAAAGGTAACTTCATAACATATCTTGGCATATCACATATAAACTTGTCTCACATATTCATATTAGCACTAGCTTTACAACAAGCACGATTTCCCACGTCTTACGCACTAGCATTATATCTAGCATGATTTCCCACATCTTACATATTACTTTAACATTAGGTACATTCATTACCTAATTAATCCCACATCTACTCCAACGTTTAATCTCACTAACGTGTACAACTCATAGTGATTCATACGTGTATCTAGTGAACTAGACACACCATACTTAAGTGCCACATATAAGTCATCACATAACAGCATTAAGCCATAACACCGACATTATCAACAATACATATCTTAAACATATCATAGCACCGTCTTTATGAGAATCATACTTCATATGCACATATATACTTCTACTTTAAACATCATCATATCAACATAAGTCATTTCAACATACATATATTCCCATAATACATTCAGCGAATACTATTCATTTGGCGGTTAAGCCTTTCGAGCACGTACCCTTACTAACTTGCTATCACAACTCACATAATTCATTTGAACAAAGGGTCGTCTCTCCATAACTTTCGATGCATAACATATCCCTCCATAGAGGCTTATGGTTAAACCATATTACCCACTTTGCTCATAATAAGCTTCCTTTGTTCCCCACAAAACCTTTAGACAATTTTGAGCTAATCAAAACACTTCTTTAACAATTCCAACTTTATGAACTATTGTCTTTATGATCTTTGGCTCTGCACTTTTCCTTTCAATAACTTGTCGTATCATGAAATGAAATCCAACACATATGGCATAATCATTGTTGCATATGAACACAACAATAAATCTCGAGACACCATCACACAATCATATGGTTTTACCAAGTTTTCTAACTCATTCATTCTTCTTCCCATCAATCTAAGAGTGATAGGCATCACGTGAGTTCACCATTTTCCTCATACTTTGACAACATCTTTAAAAAAGTTCACATAACAGCCATCTCGATTCAAACATTCAATCATTTACTTTCACACTTTAAGAGCACTTCTTGTTCATACATCTTTTCTTTCATGTCCAAGGAAACGGTGCAATAGTTCACCATGAAATAAGCATTTTTGGACAACTTGCCTACTAATTGCTCATGTCATATCATTACCTTTAACTTCCCACACAACTTTGTCTCTTATTCCAAGGTAACGTGACCACTCACTTCCGTTAGAGGGCCATTAAACTCTTTGCATTGCTACCAAACTTTCGGTGTCTAGTCTTGGCTTTTAACCCAATCACACGTCAACATATAAAATTTACTACACCTCGTATCATAATAGGTCGTATCACACTTCCGGCGGCGTCAAAATGAGCATGTCACCATGGTTCATAAACTTCCTCAAGTACAACTTTTGGTCATTTCGTTCTCGGATACTGAAATCTTACTTTTATACTTATAGTTCCACGCTGGTTATTTATGAATTTTTAGAATCCACTCACATACTACCAACATCTTCGTCTCTAGAAACATCACTTTTGACTGGCTCATTGTAGACAATTGCTTACCATAACCTTATAGTCATGGAATTAAACTTTAAATGGAACCTTGTTCCTTTCAATTCTACGCGTCAGCTTCTACTCACTTTGGGCGAATTTAAAATTAGGCCTCTACTTGTAGAAAATCATAGTAACGTTCCTTACACAACATGATGTTCTTCATCATACTTAGAATAGATAATAATGTCATCACCGAACTTAATGACTGAACGGTCTAGAGAAACTTTAAACTTTATCCCTTAAGTTCACGACATGGTAAGGACCATTCGTTACATGCAGATACTTCAAGAAACTCAATAGGGTCATAATGAGCGTATAATTAACCTAAGCAGGACCTTCATCATCAACTTCATCATATGGTAGTAAAACCGTAAATCTATCTTATAGAAAGAAATACATCGCACAATCGAAAACATTGACTTCTTCCTATAAGTGAGAACAAAACGAAAGGTGTCTTTGAATAAAAGTAGCACTCGTCATACGTCAATAGAAGGTTCGTCCTCACGATCGCAACGAAACCGAGAACATTAATAGAACATCTCAAAACTACGAGTGACCTCGACCTTAGAAATACATAACCTTTGCCTTACATGAGTAAATCACATAGGCGAGAAACATGATCCATTCAGAATCAAATGCTCTTGAAAACCTTTACTTCTTATGCTTTAGGAAACTGTAAATAACTCCATCATTATTCTTCTTAACCTTTCTTAAGGGAAAAACTCGTTATCTTGAGAAGCAGCCAAACATAAAATCTTGTACAAATATAGGATATCAACATCACCTTTACATTCATGCAATATAAGGAAGAATCTCCCCCGCAGATACTCGTCCCAATCGTCATATATCGTCACATAGCGAAATCAAAACTAAACGAGTCGTAAATCCAAAACGGACCAAAATATGCGCCGCATGGATGGCGCATGCGCCGCATATTCCACATTTGGGCACATATGCGCCGCATGAAAGAAATATGCTCCGCATATTCCACTTATTTCTGTCACAAAAAACATCAAACTTTTGAGCACACCAAAATATGCGCCGCATGGAAGGTCCATGCGCCGCATATCGGGCTTCCTTCAGAAGACCCAATTTTCAAAACTGAGCAGATATGCGCCGCATGGGAATAATATGCGCCGCATATCATCTATGATCAGGATAGATAACTTCAACCGAAACCTACACGTTTTTCTTACGCCCAAGCACAACTTTAACACTGCACAGATCGAATGCAGCTTCACATCATAACATGATGTTCATAGATTGGATGAGCTTCATGGTTAAAGGGTTCAATCATCCATAACGTTATCTTCTTTACTCGCTTCAGCTTCATCATTCTTTAACCCATAGATACATGTCTGCTCTTCACGTGGTTGAATATAATACCTTTCGGTAATTCCATCATTCCCATCTTCACTTCGTTCGGATCAACACAGACACAGTCTCACAAACACACACATGTCGTGATACATTTACAATTACGTTTGCGACCGGAATTGTAACTGTATCCTTCCATACGTGTACCCGGTAACCCTTCTGTGCATCACCTGCTTATCACCCTTCAAATATCCAGCATTAACTCTACTTGTCAACTTCAAGTCCATGTCCTTTGAACTAGTAGACTCAACAACATTGTCTACGAATCACTTCATTCCTCACGTACCTTTAGACTTCATTTAACTTCATGTACATCATAATTATCATAAACATTTAACCGGCTATAACTTTTCACCGATCTTCACACATTTCCACACACACGATGCATCAACGTCATTAAAGTTGTTACACGATGTTTACCCTCGACACATAAAGATTCACTACATAGAAATCTCTCCAGCTTCATTACCTTGTACACCGGTCAACACAAGCATGGCCATACAAACACACTCGCGTCGTGATACACTTGCAATTATGTTCCGGACCATAATTGTAATTGTATCCTTTCACTTGCATGTCTGTTACCACATTTGTGTATCGCCTCTTTTCCATCAATTCCAACTCACATGATTTCCAGCACACAAACAACATCTCATATCCTTTACGGTCCTTGTCACTAACCTCATGGGCTAGACAACGTTGATGGGATACCATTTCACCTAACTCTCCACTTCATTCACCTCAGCTACTTCACACATAAGTTATATCATACGTTTATTAAATTCAGTTGGGGAAATGGTACATTACCTCGGGGACCGTCCATGGTAGCAATAGGATAACTAGCGACGGAGGAGCGAGAAACGGAAGAATAAAGGCTAAAATACATATTCACATATCAATAAACAATCATCAAATAGCCTTAATCCTACACTCTCACTCAATCCCAACCCGTCCTAAAGTACTTCATCTCAAAGCTAGGCACACCTACAAAAGCCTAACTTGTCCTACATCGGTTTAAGTCCAAAATCCTACGGTCATGGTCGAACTTTGGTTCACTTAAACCATTGCTCTGATACCAACTTGTAACACCCTACATTTAAAAATACGGGTTTCCAAAAATTTTCGCCTAACGGCGTTAAAATAAGCGGAAGAACATTAAAAGTCCAAACCAATTGAAATCTGTTTGGTTTCTTTATTAGTTGGTGTTACTTATTCGTACCATCAAAACAAGTCTAAATAGAAACCCGTCGGCTGCCCAACACAAAACAACCGACTACATAACATGTAAACTTCATAAAAGACAAACATAAACAATTGTCTATAAAAGTTCAGCATCTATGGGTAGCTAAGGTCTTCATCAAGCATTCTACCCAATTCCTCACTCTCCATTCTACGTCTTCCTCGGCTATGCTAAACCTGAGGGAGCAACACATTTCAAAAGACAAGTGTTAGCTAACGAATTAGCTAAGTAAGATAACACTCAAGTTATAAAACATTTGTCCATTTCAAACATTATGGATTTAAACACTTCATTAAGGCACAACACACATCAAACACAATCACAACAATACTTCATATTAGGATGATCCACCCTAAATGTGCCTATCCTGCATTACTTCATTACACACATATAACCACATAACTGCTTTCTACATTAACTGCTTTACTACGTTTTAACTGCTTTACTACGTTTTAACTGCTTTACTACGTTTTAACTGCTTTACTACATTTTAACTGCGTTAATGTGTAACATAAGTTACACCCGACTAGATGACAACCATTCAGTTGAACATCAAACGTCGTTAAGGAATGGCAAGCCAATCCCCGAGTAATCCGTATGCACAAGACAAATGAGGGCGGGTCAGACCCCTCGTATTACTCAACTGCATCTCAATGACCATGTTTCTAGGAGCCACCCAAGCAACCTACGTCAACGCACTTAGCCGGGCTAGGGCAAGTACGGGTTAAGCTTAACACTTTACTGCATCAAAGTTTAACGAGCTCGATCCTGCATTATTTAGTTTAGGTGACTGCATTATCTAAACATTTACTACGTTTACTGCTTTTACGTTTTGGGCCCTTAAACGTGCACGTGTCATGGCAACTTAGCAAGTCTAGTGTTCTAGATGAACAAGCCAATCATACATGCACATAACAATATAAGCTACATCACACTGCATTACAAGATACTGCATAATACTACATTATCATGGTACTTCATTATACTACATACATACACCACATCATACATCATATCATAGCATGCACTACATTACATATCATAAGGGACTGCATTTCAGGTCTCAAAGGTCAACTACATAACCCATAATACCTCCCGTGTAACCCCGTATACCCATAAATAACATAAGGTACCAATTGGGAAGTTATAATTATGAAACCTTCGTTTGTTGAACCCTCAGCGTGTCAAAAGTAGTGTATCTTACCTCGTGACGAGCACAACGATCAAATAGCAACGTTAAGGTATCTTGTTTGTGATCCCGACTACCTATCTCGAGTTCATAGTCATTAAACCTGTATAAACCCATCCTAATAAGGTTATAATACCATACATTAACTTAGGTACACTTATAGGACCCTTAAACGCTTGTTTCGGACCTCAAACGGGCTCACAGACCCTTTATGCGGCGCATGCTTTGAATATGCGTCGCATATATGCTTCAAAAATCACCCAGAAACCCCGATATGCGCCGCACATAGGTTATATTTGCGCATATGGAGTGCTGGTCTAAAGACTGACTCGCGCCCTTCACTTGCAGGAAACTTTTCGACCTCAAGACCACCAAATGAGTCAAAACTTAGTTCTTAAGAAATGTAGGGAATTCAAAGACCTTTCCAGAAATATAAAGTTTGACTCTTGAAGTTCTCTAATGAATTAGTTATGACGTCTGCAAAACAGACCTACAGAATTCGTCTTAAATCTGACCACTTCTGGAAATTGACATTTTTCACCCATATCTGGGCAAAATCAAAAGAAACATTGTTCATGTCGAATCAAGAGGACACATAGACCTTTTCAAAAATATAAGATTCATCTCCTAACTCCTTTAATTGTAAGAGATATGATTTTTGCAATATTACTAAATTTTCAGATCTAGTAAACCCTTAGTTTTGCAAGCAATTTTCGACCACCAGATGACTATAGCATCCACCACGACCTAGGGATCTCATATGCACCCACAATATGACTCATATGATGATTTCACACGATCAATTGTTCTAGTAACAAGAGGATACAATAACAATACATTAAATTACCCGAAAACCCCAATAATCGACAATGAAACATAATCAAATCAATCTCAACCCTAGAGACCAGAAGTAAGATCCATATGATCGACTCTTATGATCACAAATCAAAGGGAAATCGTCTATATTACCTGTAGATGAAAGTAAGGATGAAATATCTTGATCAAACTTCACTTGAATCACACGTTGGAAGACTTTTCGGCTTGCAATTGATGAAGGAATGCTAAGGGGCGGTTAGGGCTTGTTTAGGGAATGAGTTTTCTGCAAATGACAATCTAATGACACCCCCTAACTCCCTAAACCCGTTTTTGACTTTCCTCCTATGTCAAAACTAGTCCCTAAGCTTCCTAATCCTTCATTACTAGTCAAAAACTACCATAGGGACCATATATAACATAAATACTTCTTTAAATACCACTACATAGGCATTTAACTATATTTTACACACATATACTACATTATACATTTAGGCTTTCAAGCCTCACACATATCACACAATAACTACATATAAGCGTTAAATCTAATATAGACTTAACGACACCCTATGTTGACTTAACGACACTAGTCAACTGTTAAATAAAAAGTTTGGGATGTTACATCGGTTCTTACCGGGGGATTGGCACCACCCCGGCCACCTCGCCACCACGGCCACCACGACCTCCACGATTACCCCTACCTCCTCTACCACCTCTACCGCCACGATTTCCACCTTCATTCTCTTGAACAATCGGCTCTTCTTCTTTATTCTGATGCCTATAGTTAGTGTTAACTCTCCTTGGTCTAACCATCTTTCCTGAACACACGTGTTAGATTAACAAATTAAGTCTCACAAATCACACACGAATATCAAAATCGACCTTCAAGTAACACACAATTTCCACATTAAATCCTTCTAAACATTGCATGGATATAATTATCTCTACGGGGAATTTATCATGGCAATAATCTACGGCTTCATCGATCATACAATTCACAATCAACAATACAATCACAAATCAATTAACATCATATCAAAGGGTCAAGTCATAACAAGGCGGGTTAAGCATAGTCCGAATCTAACCTCAACATTCACTACATTAAAGGTGTATGTATACAGGGTGTACCAGCGGCTAACCCTCCACACCGTTAATATATTGAATGGATGTCAGGACTTGGTTCCGTATGTCCTCTAAGTATTAGTCGGGTATGTATACAGGGTGTACCAGCGGCTAACCCTCCACCTAACCAACACTCATTAGACACACCGGGTTACCTACTATACCTCATCCGCAATGCGCAATCCACGAGATCATTAACTTCCATATGACATAGGGTAATCATAGATTCGTTGATCAGGCTCCTCTATGATTACCGAGTGTCATACTTCTGTTAATGCTATCGCTTCACTTTGCTAGGGACATATAATAAGTGATTCCAAGATTCCACACATCAACACTCATCACAACGATCCAACAATTCACGGTGTATCCCGACACTATCACGATCATCAATTATTAAGCTTATCAAAACCCTACGAACTCATGATCATATAACCTTGAAACCTTGATTGGGTCATTAAATGATCTCACAATTGGGATCATTAAACGATTCACCAAGCCTTGAAACCTTGATTGGATCATTTAATGAACCTCATAACCTTGATACGAACATATACAATCACACACCTTGATTCACAATCCAACCGAGCACATAACCTTGATAAACTATTCAAACGATAACACAACCTTGATTCATATTTCAAACGAGCATATAACCTTGATAAACTAGCCAAACAATAACACAACCTTGATTCACATTTCAACAAGCATATAACCTTAATAAACTAGTCAAACAATCATATAACCTTGATTACTTACATAAACGAACACATAACGATCAAACGAAACCATGAAACACGATGTACACTTTTCACCCCAAAAATCATGTAAATAAAGGGGCTACGAACTCACCTTGTCGGCAAAGTCGAGTTACAAATGATTTATAATTGTCCGACGATCGCCACGTGCTCTCGACCTATCACATTCGTTTATATATATATTACTACACATATATACATTTATATGCATATGTATTTACTTTCCTTTTTAATTACTTTCATTCCTTTGTAAGGGTTATATGGACTCTTGGCTTCAAACGACTCATGAAACCCAACCAAGATGAAAGAGAAATCAGAAATGACCCTCCAGAAAGTCCAACTCGATCCAAGGAAAAAGGGAAGTCGACTAGAAGAAATTCTGGAAATAGTGTGAACTAGAAGGCCGTAACTTACGGTCTAATGCACCGTAGGTTACGGTGGGTCTTCTTCAACAGGCGTAAGGGACGGCCACAAGTGGCGTAAGGTACGGTCAGCCAGACTTGCACCGGCGTAAGATACGCTAGGTCTGGCGTAAGGTACGCCGACCTGCAACTCACACTTTTGGCGTCTCAAGCGGCGTAGACAGGAGGTTCTTGGTGTAAGGTAAAAATCAAGGATGGGGATGGGCGTAAGCTACGTCCATTTGGCCGTAACCTACGCCACAAAGCTAGTGGCCAGCGTAAGCTACGCCCCACTGGGACGTAAGCTACGCCCAAGTCTGGACAGATCGAAAAGCATCAGCAAAACAAGTTAGAACACGACCAAGAACCATGAAAACCCTAGTTTCAGACCTCATATCGACCAAGGTGGGTTGTCAACTCAGTTTAACACTTAAATAAGCTTCAAGGAACATAATTAAACAAACAACCTATTTTAACATAAAAGAGCATAACTCATGACACAATTTCGACTCAAACATCAATCCAAGCTTGAAATTCGGATTTGACCCATTTGAAGGCTTAAGAAACCCTAATCGAGCTAAGGATCGGTTTTGAGGAGTTTCATGACTTGATTGAAGCACAAACAACCTATTTAACATAAAAGAGCATAACTCATGACACAATTTCGACTCAAACATCAATTCAAGCTTGAAATTCGGATTTGACCCATTTTGACTTGCATGAACCCTAGATTTGACTCAATTGCTCATTAGACTCGATTTTTGACCAAGAATTCAGTTGCTTGACTTAATGACATGTTTAATATACATAAAATGATGATTTAGGATAGATTTTAACTTACCAAAACTTCCACCAAAGTGTTGAATCCGAAATTGACCCGAAATAGATGATTTCTTGCACTTACAAACCCAAACTTTTGATATGTTATTGAGATAACAAGGATGATGAAAAACCCTAATCAAATCTAGCTTGAAACATTTAATAAGGTGAATTAAATTTAGAGAGAGAGAGAGATTTTGTGTTCTTGCAATAAGTGAGAGAGAGAAAGTGTAAGAGAATGAATGGATGAGAGAAATGTGTAAGGAATTGGGTGGGTAGTAGGGTAGGGTCAAAGGGCATGGGTCATGGGTAAAAGTTGACCCATGGATGGTCCACATCACAATTCTAGTTAGCTTAATCATTAATATAAATCGAACATTCAAACTAACCAACCTATTTAGTCCCGAACATCATACGAACACAACTTGAATTAGAAACGATCATAAATTATATATATACCTTGAACACGACCATATCACAAGTAACTCGATCATATAACACTTAATTAATACTAATTAAGTCAAAAGTACATGAAATTAACGGGTCAACAAAAGTCAAATTTCTCGAATGTTACAGGAAATGATCCCTTCAAGTTGTTTTTAACTTGAAGGGTCAAGTTAAGAACATTTCAACCCTTGGATTAAATCCAAATATCATCTTTAAATTTGACCCTTGAATTTAATTAAGGGTTGAAATCTTCTTAACTTGAAAGAATCCCCTCACGAAAAAGTATGGATATTGAATACCCATAATGTTCTTTAGGGGCAAATTCATAATTTTTATTACTTTTTTTTTATTTGATAAGCCCTCCAACCGTTTCATTTCTTACGTTTTAACTCCTAACCTTTTGAGCTTTTAATAATATGGCACTTTCAAATTTTAAAGAATTTGTACAGATACGAAAAAAGGAAGAGTTTGGTGTTTATAACAACTTTGTCTTAAATTTTTATAAAACTACAAAGATCAGTGTCTATAGTATTGGGGTTGTCCAACTCGCTACAAGTCGATGTTTTCAACACCGTTCTTTGCCAATTCTTGATTCAACAATTCATTGACACAAGTGTAGGAATCAAACACATACATGAAGACCGGTTTCTTGATTTGACATTATCAAGTATTTCATCCGTCTCACTAAACTTGTCCACTTTTAAAATTTTCAAAGTCAAACTTTATGAACTTTGACCATAGATATTTTTGTTTATGTTATATAATATTTGATGAAAGTTATATGAGTTGATTGTGTTTTAGATGCATGTTTCATTGGTATAATTTTCATCAACTATTATATATCACAAATAAAAATATTTATGGTCAAAGTTGGTAAAGTTTTACTTTGACATTTTAAAAGTGGACAAGTTTAATGAGATAGAGGAGTACAATACTTTTACTTTAACATAATTTAAATTAAATTTATTTGCACCCGTCGTGACACCAGAGTAAAATCTACCTCATTGTATTCACAATTTGTCAAATGTTTGGTTGTTTATAGTCCTAATCTCATCAACTTTTACTATTTGAAAATTAAGAATAGGTGGACTATTTATAGGCCCCGTTTAATTAACAAGAATTATCACTACTTAAACTACTTAAGCTACTTTAAAGGTCTGACCTAAAGATTTTTAATTCTTTCAGTTCTTGATGTTTGTTTTGTTGTGTACAAGATCAAATAGGATCAATTCCTTTTCGGGTACTTTTACTTTTTTCATTGTGTGGAATTAAAATTAATTTCGGTCTATGTTTTCTTTCAAAGGTCAACTAAGATAATGTCGAGTATTCTATGTGTGGTTTCTCATGGCTAAATGTACGCATCGATTAACTGATTTAACCCAGACAGACAAGCCACAAGCCCACTTAACTCTATGTTTCGGAGAAAATTCACCCTTCCGAAAGCTCACTAATGATAAACATGGTTGCCATTGGCATTGAACTGGTGACTGCAACCTTGCCAGTCATCTTTCATTGAGCATAGTTTCACAAATAAATAGTGTAAATAGCAAGGTAAAAGTTTTCTGATATGTAGAGCATATGATGAGACGTGTACGTTGGCAATTTTGATAATGGGTCTTGCTAAATAAATAGGGATTGTAGTCAGGGGCGGAGATAGTATTGGGGCAACGGGGGCAACTGCCCCCATTAAGTTTTGAAAGCACAACGTATATATTTCTAATAACTTTTCTTTGCCCCTACACATATATATAAGTAATGATGTCTAATACAACAAGATCCTCTTGTAGCCCAGTGGTTTTCATGTTGACTTGGAAGTATGGGGTTTGGAGTTTGATCCTTGCTTGCTACATTCCTTATTTTGCCTTTTTTATTTTTGTTTTGATCAAATCTTTGCTAGCTAGTTCTTCAAAGCATATACTTATTGATGGGAGGTTGCCTAGGTATAATGTTAAGAAATTGCATGATAACTAAATAAATCATAAAAGAGATATAATAAAGTTTAGCTTTATTGTTTCTTTTCAAGTAAAAGTATTTTTCTTTCACAAAATTCTTATAAATATATGATAACTTTTCTACCTTCCATTTAACTGTTTATTTCTTCTTATCTCGTGTGTAGTTATGAAATTTTATTTTAATATATAAGTAAAACACGCCAAGTTTAGTTTAAATAAATTTAGTTTGGTTTAGTTATTAGAAAGATACCCGTCGCAATTAAAAATTTTAGTTTGCCCCCATACGAAAAATTTTCTGGCTCCGTCCCCGATTGTAGTTATGGACTTATGGTGCATAAAATAGTTTTATATGTATCATAAAATTTAGTTGGTAAACTTTGATATAAAAGGTATAATTTTTCATGCCCTTAAGACATTTTTTACGATTTTCTTTTAATAATTAACACTATTACATTCTCATAATTACTCTGTTAGGGCATCAATATTGTCAAGGGTCTAAAAAGTATCTATAATATTATCCCGTCTGTTTCATTTTAAACATCTTAGTTTAACTTGACAAGTCTTTCATATCAATTTTAACTGTAAATGGAAGTCTAAAAAGTATATCATTTTTCATTAGAAAACTTCATAATGAAGCAATCTCTGCAAATGCGATCGAAAAATGTATTGCTATATATATTTTAATTTCACATGAGTCTCTATTAGCTACAGAGAAAGTGCAAAGTGATTTGGGAGAAATGGAAAAAGGTGTCAGTTTGTGGAACTTTAGTTCGTGGAAACATCGTGTTCCTCGTCCTCCCTTTTATAGAGTACGTACGTTGTTGGGTCGTCATGGTCTTGGTCGTCGTCGTCGTCCTCTATTAAATAATTAGTGATCGTGGTGGGTCTATTTCGAAAGTGATGCTTTAATTTGGTATGTACCATCTACTTATTCCTTTCTTGCAAGAAGTTAGATAAAATGTAAGATCATTTTTAATGCGTATTCCTATACCATCCTTTATTACTACTTCACTAGATATAGAGAATAAAACCCATTCCAATGCTTCTTTTTTTTCATATTTATTTGAAAATATTTCTAGCAGAAGCTGACTTTCTCGATATACATAATATCATTATTCATTTTTTAAAACTATTTTTTGAATATAATGTGTTTATAATCAATGTAGACTAAATATATTACCGAATAACATATGCATCATTTCAACCAACATTTGGTCAAATTTCGCTCATGTGAAAACTGAAAACTTAATTGTATCATTTTCATTTTGGACAATATCAGGTTGGATATATCTTAAAGATAAATAAAACATATATTATTATTATAACCTACTTGAATAAAATTTGGATAAGTGAATTGCAACTTTTGTTGTCTATAGTACAATTTTAAAAATATATTATAAGCTACTAATTTGGATGAATAAGTAAATTACAACTTTGAGACAACATGTATTATGAATATAATTAAACAACAATTTTAACCCGGGCGTTGTCACGGGAGACATATCGCCGCCGCATCATGCAAACATACATCTAGCATTACCCAAAAGTTTGGACACTACTTAAAGTTTACTATAAGAAGTAGAAAGTAATGGATAGATAAAGTTGAAAAAACCGAGAGTTCGATGGTAAAAGTTAGAAACCTTATAATAAGAGATAAAAAGTAAAAAAATAAAGATTTGATGATTAAAGTTAAAAACCCGGTAAAAATTTAAAACTTTGTTACTTAAGTTTGTATAAAAAGTAAAAAATAAAGATTTGATGATTAAAGTTAAAAACCCGGTAAAAATTTAAAACTTTGTTACTTAAGTTTGTATAAAAATGTTATACTAAAGTTAAAAAACCTAAAAGTTAAGTGGTAAAAATAAGAAACTTTAAAAGTATACTATGGGTTAAAAAAAAAACTGAAAAAGACAAAATTGCTACAGTGTACCGAGTTGCTACAGTACCGAGTTGTTATAGCTACAGTAGCGGCTTAGCTACAGGACTTTCTCTCACAACGCCGACTTTTGTGAATTATTATATAAATTACAACTTTCATTGTCTATGATACGACTTTGTGGGGAAAAAAACATACGTGTTATGAATGTACGGTATTTTTTAAAAAAAATGACATGCTTATTTTGTGTTTGTTACATTAACTATCATGCTTTTAACCAATGGCGCATCTATATAGTGTTAATACAGGTCCATGAACCTAAGTTAGATTAGAAATTTTTTAATAAATATATATGAAAAATTACGTTTGGACACATGTTACCCAAAGATCATACCTAGGTAAATTATATAATAAACATTTTAAAGCTATCGAAATTGATTATTGAATTATAATTGGATACACGTAATTATAGTATTAAAATATGTACTAGGGAATGCATAGTGTGTACCAAAACTTATATCCGTTTTCCAATCAATTCGGAGTTACAATTCCACAACGAAACACGGATATCAACCCTAGTTATACCATAAATCATGCATTAAAAAAAAGCCTTTTTACATTAGAAGTACTTGAATGTGAACTAAACTTTCTTTATTCTCCACTTCCATTCTGGTCTTATGAGAACAAAATGCATTAACTGTAAGTGTAAGACTTATAAAAAGGACATTACGGCTTTAGGGCGTTCATAACACGCACAATAAAATTGTACCTTACATATAAAGGAAAAAGAAAATAAACTGCCCATTGCCGTTATCCGTGGGTTTCTGGTCTCAATACCTCGAAGATGTCTACCTAGATAGAGAAACTGCTTCCAGGTTCTACCTAAATAGTAGAAAAAGACCTTCGGCATTTGCATGAAATGAGGATCGAACTTCTGACTTCTTTCTTCAGATGTTATCACTGATCTAAACTACGCTACTTTTGCTACTTTTACTTTGCATATAAAGTACATTCATTAAATTTTATGATAAAAAAATATAACTATTTATGAACGACAAAACCAATATATATCATCTTATTAGTCTTCAAGGTCGTCCGATGGACGGATAGTCTTAATATATATATATATCAATATAATATAGTATTTATATATATCTAAATATATATATATCAAAGGTAAATATCAAAATAATAAATAACAAAACATATGAAAAATAACAAAACATGAACAAAACAAATTTAAAAGAATAAACCATTTGTAGTAGAAGAAGAAGTCATAATCAAACTACAATTGACAACAAACTAAATTAAAAGAGATGAAAAATAACAATAACATAACAAATAAATAAATAAAATGATATAAAACCGTATTTTTTTTTTTTAAAAGAAATTTACTTAACTTGATTTGTTTATTAAAGATAGAATGGAGAGGAATAATAGGAATGAGAATGATTAATAAAAATTTAAGTTGTATATATAATAATTTATATTTAGTGGAAAAGTTTTAAGGATATTAAATTTAAAAAGAATGTTTTGATAAAAAAAAAGATTTATGATAGAGTTTTAAATATAATTATTTATTTAATAAGCAGATAAAATACAATTGACAACAAACTAAATTAAAAGAGATGAAAAATAACAATAACATAATTAACAATTTAATATCAAATAATAAACAAACACGAATAAAATACCAAAAATAAAATTAAAAATGAGAATGATTAATAAAAATTTAGGTTGTATATATAATAATTTAGTGGAAAAGTTTAAGGATATTATATATCTAAAAAGATTAGTTTTGATAAAAAAATTTTATGATAGAGTTTTAAATATAATTAAATAAAAAATAAAAAAAGGTTTAGAAAAAATGAGAACTATAAAGTGACAGTCCACTAATTTGCACACTTATATTTGTTTAAACTAAACAAGAAAGTAAAGAACAGAAGTAAAGAACACAAACAAGAACAAGTTCAATTGTTAGAAAACTATGCAAGTCTAATCATATGTATCATTGATTTAAACGATGAATACATGGTCGATAATACAACTTGTCTTACAAGAATACAAATGAACTATGTAATTGCTAAGTCTAGAAAGAAGGAAACTTAAACAATTACAAATAAAGTAAAACACTTTGTGGTGACAAACACACTTAAAAGATGCGGCTGTGTTCCTTTATATAGAAGAGGAATTAGGGCAACACAGCCTTACAATGATAGTGATGTGATGGTGGTTGTCGACATTCCATTGGCTCTAAGTACTTGGATCCAAGAGCCTTTGTCTTCTTTACCAAAACGGGTATGAAAGAGAGAAACCCTTGCTTTGGTCCCAACTGTACCTTTGCCATATAAGGTAACATTCAGTTAGGAGAACCACCATGTGACTTCTTGTCTTCTTGTTGGTTTGAAATCTTCCCGCCTTGACAAACAATTTGGAAAGCAAACCACCCGCTGACGGGAGTCAATGACTCGCTGATGACTCGCTGACGACCCACGTCAGCGACCAAGTCTGGTCAGCGAATCCTTGACTCAACAATCTCCCCCTATTCGCTGAGAAGACTTGTTGAGTGAAGACTTAAGAAAAATATAGAAAGATGAAAAGATGTCTTATATATTTAACTTTGAATATTACAAGCTGACTCATACAACATTTACATTTGTAAGACATCTATTCATTTTCAGTTTCAAATTCCCAAGCATGTTCTTGCTTGGCAGTCTGAACTGCTGGGTCATTATATCTATGAGGCTTAACCAGCTCCTCATCCAGCTTGCTGACAAACCATCGATTGTTGGTCGTTTCAGCACACCTTCTTCTCATGGCCAGTATGAACCCAGTGGACGCCTTTTCAAGTTCAGATAGACGAAAGAACAGCTGGGTATTTTGAAAATTTGTGAAGAAAATACCAGCTGGATTCTCTATCACTCTCCCTTCCTCAAAGACACATCTTGGAGGAAGTCTGGTGTTTAAAGCAGCATCACCAGAGATAGGAGGAAGGTCAGCAGTCGATGTTCGATACTCCATCTTCCTCTTTCTTTGTTGTCTTCCAGCTGAGGTAGAGATGGTTGCTGGAGTACCGAACACTTGCCTCAGCATGGGCAAGTCCACCTTGAATTTTGTTTCAAACTCCAGAGCTTTCTTGAAGTATTCTTTCTCTTTCTTTGTTGTCTTCCAGCTGAGGTAGAGATGGTTGCTGGAGTACCGAACACTTGCCTCAGCATGGGCAAGTCCACCTTGAATTTTGTTTCAAACTCCAGAGCTTTCTTGAAGTATTCTTTCAGCATGCTTTGGAGCTGCTGGTAGCTAGCAGCCTTTTTATCTTTTACCAGCAAGTACACTTCCACCCATTCAGAAGCACCCAAGTTGGTTACTTTGACCCCTTCCAACTTGGTTGGTTTAACAGCGCCTTCTCTTAAGATCTTCAGATTCGTCTTTAGGCCCATTTCAGCTTTAAAGGCCTCAGCAGCAACAATTCTTTGAGGCCTAACTCGATCATTCATCAGCTTCAGCCACTTAGCTTTCTCTTCTTCAAATTTGGCTCTTTTCTCGCTGAGCTGCTTCTCAACTTCCTTATGTTTTTGCCTGTACAGGGCTTCAGCACCACCTGATTTCAGCAACATTCTTTGCTCACCATCTAGTTGATCTTTTTCAAGTAGAGGTAGCTGCCTTATAAACTCAAGATTTTTCTTCTCATTTTCTTCATTTTGTTTGATCCTATCTAACTCTTTGATAGCATCTTCTTGATCTTCCTTATGACTCGCTGATGACTCGCTGATGACTCGCTGATGACTCGCTGATGACTCGCTGATGACTCGCTGATGACTCGCTGATGACTCGCTGATGACTCGCTGATGACTCGCTGATGACTCGCTGATGACTCGCTGATGACTCGCTGATGACTCGCTGATGACTCGCTGATGACTCGCTGATGACTCGCTGATGACTCGCTGATGACTCGCTGATGACTCGCTGATGACTCGCTGATGACTCGCTGATGACTCGCTGATGACTCGCTGATGACTCGCTGATGACTCGCTGATGACTCGCTGATGACTCGCTGATGACTCGCTGATGACTCGCTGATGACTCGCTGATGACTCGCTGATGACTCGCTGATGACTCGCTGATGACTCGCTGATGACTCGCTGATGACTCGCTGATGACTCGCTGATGACTCGCTGATGACTCGCTGATGACTCGCTGATGACTCGCTGATGACTCGCTGATGACTCGCTGATGACTCGCTGATGACTCGCTGATGACTCGCTGATGACTCGCTGATGACTCGCTGATGACTCGCTGATGACTCGCTGATGACTCGCTGATGACTCGCTGATGACTCGCTGATGACTCGCTGATGACTCGCTGATGACTCGCTGATGACTCGCTGATGACTCGCTGATGACTCGCTGATGACTCGCTGATGACTCGCTGATGACTCGCTGATGACTCGCTGATGACTCGCTGATGACTCGCTGATGACTCGCTGATGACTCGCTGATGACTCGCTGATGACTCGCTGATGACTCGCTGATGACTCGCTGATGACTCGCTGATGACTCGCTGATGACTCGCTGATGACTCGCTGATGACTCGCTGATGACTCGCTGATGACTCGCTGATGACTCGCTGATGACTCGCTGATGACTCGCTGATGACTCGCTGATGACTCGCTGATGACCGCTGAACTCGCTGACGACCGCTGATGACGTCATGACTCGCTGATGACTCGCTGATGACTCGCTGACGACCCACGTCAGCGACCAAGTCTGGTCAGCGAATCCTTGACTCAACAATCTCCCCCTATTCGCTGAGAAGACTTGTTGAGTGAAGACTTAAGAAAAAATATAGAAAGATGAAAAGATGTCTTATATATTTAACTTTGAATATTACAAGCTGACTCATACAACATTTACATTTGTAAGACATCTATTCATTTTCAGTTTCAAATTCCCAAGCATGTTCTTGCTTGGCAGTCTGAACTGCTGGGTCATTATATCTATGAGGCTTAACCAGCTCCTCATCCAGCTTGCTGACAAACCATCGATTGTTGGTCGTTTCAGCACACCTTCTTCTCATGGCCAGTATGAACCCAGTGGACGCCTTTTCAAGTTCAGATAGACGAAAGAACAGCTGGGTATTTTGAAAATTTGTGAAGAAAATACCAGCTGGATTCTCTATCACTCTCCCTTCCTCAAAGACACATCTTGGAGGAAGTCTGGTGTTTAAAGCAGCATCACCAGAGATAGGAGGAAGGTCAGCAGTCGATGTTCGATACTCCATCTTCCTCTTTCTTTGTTGTCTTCCAGCTGAGGTAGAGATGGTTGCTGGAGTACCGAACACTTGCCTCAGCATGGGCAAGTCCACCTTGAATTTTGTTTCAAACTCCAGAGCTTTCTTGAAGTATTCTTTCAGCATGCTTTGGAGCTGCTGGTAGCTAGCAGCCTTTTTATCTTTTACCAGCAAGTACACTTCCACCCATTCAGAAGCACCCAAGTTGGTTACTTTGACCCCTTCCAACTTGGTTGGTTTAACAGCGCCTTCTCTTAAGATCTTCAGATTCGTCTTTAGGCCCATTTCAGCTTTAAAGGCCTCAGCAGCAACAATTCTTTGAGGCCTAACTCGATCATTCATCAGCTTCAGCCACTTAGCTTTCTCTTCTTCAAATTTGGCTCTTTTCTCGCTGAGCTGCTTCTCAACTTCCTTATGTTTTTGCCTGTACAGGGCTTCAGCACCACCTGATTTCAGCAACATTCTTTGCTCACCATCTAGTTGATCTTTTTCAAGTAGAGGTAGCTGCCTTATAAACTCAAGATTTTTCTTCTCATTTTCTTCATTTTGTTTGATCCTATCTAACTCTTTGATAGCATCTTCTTGAGTTTTTCCATCAGCAGTTAGTGCCAATACATCAATCAATTGATGTTGATGGCCTGCTGATCATGTTTGATAGTTTTTGTGGCCATTTTGATTTTGTGTTGATCAGCAGCCAAGGAGGTGAATTTTTCTTTAATCAGCTCTACTTCTGAGCTGTTTTCAACTTGTTTGCGGTACCAGCTTTCCATTGTCTTTACCAATCTGTCATCTTCTTTGTCTTTGAGATCTACCAAGAGTGTGGCAGCCTTGGTAAGATCATTCAATTGATGTTGATGGCCTGCTGATCATGTTTGATAGTTTTTGTGGCCATTTTGATTTTGAGTTGATCAGCAGTGGGAGGTTTGAAGAAACCAGAATCAGTAAGCTGTTTTCGACGAGCATCGGAGAGAGGAGTGATTTCCGCATTTCCCATGAAGCGGTTGTGAAAAATAGGGAGCATTTCCATGGATCTATCAGTAGCCATTTCAGCATCAAATCCAGCCTTCCATGCTGTTTCAAGTTCTTTAGGGTCAAACTCTTCCCTAACAGCAGCAGGAGGTGCATTATATATAATCATTTGTTGCTGTACTGAAGGGGCTTTATTAGCTTCATCTGTTTCAATCTCCCCCTCAACACCAGCGGGGGGAACTTCCATACTTGCATCCTTTTCAGTCTCCCCCTCAGCACCAGCAGGGGGAACTTCATCAACTGCATCTTTTTCATTCAAGACTTCTTCAGCAGCAGCAGGAGGTGCATTATATATAATCATTTGTTGCTGTACTGAAGGGGCTTTATTAGCTTCATCTGTTTCAATCTCCCCCTCAACACCAGCGGGGGGAACTTCCATACTTGCATCCTTTTCAGTCTCCCCCTCAGCACCAGCAGGGGGAACTTCATCAACTGCATCTTTTTCATTCAAGACTTCTTCAGCAGCAGCATCATATAAATTTTCAGTTGCCTTGTTTACTGCTTCAGTAACTGCTGCTAAGATATCAGCATCGATTTTCTCCCCCTTGGAAGTTGTATCATTAATAACAACTTCCACTGTTGCTACCGGTGCTGATTGCTGCTTAACAAGCTGCCTCATCAACATTTTCATCCATCTCCATGTCACTGGCATCAACTTCTTCAGCAGCAGCAGACTTGCTGGTAGAGGCTGCTTTCTTTGCTGAATAGCTGGAAGAGTTTGCACATTTCACCAGCGACAAAGCCTTAGATCGGATGGCCTGCTGATCATGTTTGATAGTTTTTGTGGCCATTTTGATTTTGTGTTGATCAGCAGCCAAGGAGGTGAATTTTTCTTTAATCAGCTCTACTTCTGAGCTGTTTTCAACTTGTTTGCGGTACCAGCTTTCCATTGTCTTTACCAATCTGTCATCTTCTTTGTCTTTGAGATCTACCAAGAGTGTGGCAGCCTTGGTAAGATCATTCAATTGATGTTCTACTCTATCCAACCTTTCAGCAGAGTAGGTGGAGTAAGAAATGCCCAAGTCCTTTGCAGAGAAAGACTTGGCCTCTGCTGTCTTGTGAGAAGAACAACCAGGAACAGCTTGAAAAGAGGAAGGCATGCCCATAGAGAGCATGGTGTTCACTGTCGTACAGGAGGGGTAGGAGGTCTTGCAATCAAAGTCACTGCCTCATCAACATTTTCATCCATCTCCATGTCACTGGCATCAACTTCTTCAGCATGACTATCAGGATCAAGCTGAAAATCCTCAGTGACAATGTCCCCTAGCTCATAATCACTTTCATCATCAGTAACATTCTCAACACCAACCTTTTCTTCAGCAATATCAATATGCCCAGTTCCAACATTCGAATCTCCCCCAGCAACCCGCACTTCAGCAGCGGTTGCGTGCCTTTCAGTGATAGAGAAGTTGATTGGGTTGGGAGATGAGCGAGTGTCCGATTCAGGTTGTTGCTGCACTATATTTTCAGCAGCAGCAGGAGTTTCTTCTTCATCAATGAGAGAGAGTTGAGAAGGTTCTACCCTTAACATTTTCTTCCTCTTAGGAATAACACTTTTCTTTGCCACTTTGGGAGTCTTGGAGGATGCTGGAGGGGTTATCAGCATACCAGCTCCAGCAGGATTTTGCTTATAGACATCAGGGTACATAGTGAAAAGTACCTGCTTCATTGCTGGAGTAAGCGCAGCATACTTTAAATCAAAATGCTCAGGGTCACAAGCAGGAACTTTATAGACAGAGCTTGCAACCCTTGGAGAGAGAATGAATTGAGCGCCCTCTGGCATGTACTTTTCTTTCAGCACATGCCTGAAAACCAATGATTAACAGCCATTCTTTCCAAACTGAGGTAGGGACCAAATCAACAAAGGGTCTGTCTTCTGATTGCTTAGGGAGACGAAGAACATCTCTTAATAAATCAGCAGAGAGGGAGATGGTGTGCTTCCCTTTCATTACAGTTCCTTTAATGGAGCTACTGGACACATCATAATCACACGTCCACCAGAATTCCCTCAAAAGATGAAGACACATCTCATGGGGATTTTTATATATTGCTCTTCTAACTGGACATCCTTTGATGAAGTCCAGCATAGAATAATATCCTTTAACTTTGGAAGGGATTTCTTCAGATCCCAAGTAATTGTTTGCTTTGACCACAAGTTTCTGGGCTTGAAAGGAAACTTTGTCAGAAGGACTAATGCCTTCATTATCGAAGACTTTAGAAATGAGATAGGAGGAAATATTTTCGGGGTTTTCTGGAGATTGTTGTGGAGATTGTTCAGATTGAGAAGCCATTTTCAACTTTGGAGGTATAGAGGTACGAAGAGAAGATGAAAAGATTGAAAGTATATGAAAAGATTGAGGGAATATGGAAAAGATTGAAAGTATTGAGAGATTTTAGAAGAGAATGAGAAAAGAAATGAACGTGAAAGATGATATGGGAGAAGGTTTACATATATATGGTATGGATATGGGACCCATGACTGTTCATACGAATCGTCATGGACTCTCTTTCATACGTAATATATATAAAGAAAATTATTTTGTACTGATGATAGTATGAGAAAAATAATTTTATATAAAGAAACTACGTTTAATTATACGTATGTGAGTAACGTATAAAAAGGTTTTGATGTGACAACTTGTACCACAATTTCAAATGTACTCAAGTAGTTACGGCGCGTACAGTGTACAAGTTGCCCATTAGGGGGAAAATCGAGGTAACCGTTTGGTAATAGATAAAATATTATTGTTAGCGGATATGCTCAAATGAAAGAAAGGTTGAGATCTAAGTATATCCGCTGACAGAGTTTAGACAATCTGGTTACATTTTTAAGAAGCAAATTTTTGATCAGCGACTTTTCGACAATTGATGGTCGCTGATGAACTAAGAACAATTTTTAGCAAATTGTCAGCTATAAACGGATTTGATATGTCTTTACCAGCAGCCGTTTGCTGCTGGACTAGATAGAGACTTTTAGCTCTCTATTACTTTTATTTTGCTTTTTCCCAAAGCAAAAGGGATCAACGGATTTGAGATGTCTTTACCAGCAGCCGTTTGCTGCTGGACTAGATAGAGACTTTTAGCTCTCTATTACTTTTATTTTGCTTTTTCCCAAAGCAACAGGGATTAACGGATTTGGTTAGTCTTTACCAGCAGCCGTTTGCTGCTGGACTAGATAGAGACTTTTAGCTCTCTATTACTTTTATTTTGCTTTTTCCCAAAGCAAAAGGGATCAACGGATTTGAGATGTCTTTACCAGCAGCCGTTTGCTGCTGGACTAGATAGAGACTTTTAGCTCTCTATTACTTTTATTTTGCTTTTTCCCAAAGCAAAAGGGATCAACGGATTTGAGATGTCTTTACCAGCAGCCGTTTGCTGCTGGACTAGATAGAGACTTTTAGCTCTCTATTACTTTTATTTTGCTTTTTCCCAAAGCAACAGGGATTAACGGATTTGGTTAGTCTTTACCAGCAGCCGTTTGCTGCTGGACTAGATGAAGACTAGCTCTCCATTGCTTGATGTTCAGCAAGTAATATACCTTTGAACATGGTTAAAAGAAATTATTGACCTTAAGATCACTGACCTTAAGATCATTTTGACCTTAAGATCATTTTTCAACTTGAGAGATAAGTTGAAGCATCAGCAGACATGACACGTCATGTTGCTGATTCACCATTCAGCATTCCCAACTTGCTGACCAAATATTTAAATCTTGTTTGATCTAAAGGTTTGGTAAAGATATCAGCAAGTTGGTCATCGGTGGGTATGAAATAGATTTCCACATCCCCTTTCATGACATGGTCACGAATGAAGTGGTACCTAATATCTATGTGTTTGGTCTTAGAATGCTGAACGGGATTATGTGTGATAGCAATTGCACTTGTATTGTCACACATAATGGGGATCTTAGAGAATTCTAAGTCATAGTCAGCGAGTTGGTTTTTCATCCAGAGGACTTGTGCACAACAACTCGCTGCTGATACATATTCTGCTTCAGCAGTGGAGATGGAAACTGTATGCTGTTTCTTACTAGACCAACTAGTCAGCTTCCCCCCCAACAGTTGACATCCACCACTGGTGCTTTTCCTATCTAACATGCATCCAGCATAGTCAGAGTCAGAATATGCAACAAGGTCAAAATTGGAGTCTTTGGGATACCAGAGACCCAATGTTGAAGTACCTTTTAGGTACTTGAAAATTCGCTTAACAGCGAGAAGATGGGATTCCCTTGGAGAGGCTTGATATCTTGCACATAAGCAAGTAGCAAACATGATATCAGGACGACTCGCTGTGAGGTACATCAGCGAACCGATCATTCCTCTATAGAGAGTAGGATTCACATGCTTACCATCAAGGTCAGCATGGAGATTATTTGGAGGAGACATGGGGGTGGCTTTAGTGGTTACATTCGATAAGTCGAATTTGGCCAGCATGTCTCGAATGTACTTCTCTTGGTTAATAAAAATCCCATTTGGGAGTTGGCGAATTTGTAGACCAAGAAAGAAGGTCAGCTCAAGCATCATGAAACTCTTCGTCAGTAGGGTCATCAGCATGCACGTCATCAGCCAGTGATCTAGGTTTGGCTGATGCTGCATGGATTGATCTTATGATAGGCTCAACTGGCTCAATCGAGTAGATATGAGCAGCAACTTGCTCTAGTTCAACATCAGCTGAACTATCCTTTGTGATATGCTGAATATCGTCAGGCAGCGAGCAAGAAGCATCGACAAATAAGTCAGCTTCCTCAGTGAGAGGGTCAGCTAACTCATTGAAAATAACCTCAGACGAGTTTGATTGGATGTCCTTTAGGGCTGATGAACTTTCATCGAAAGTACCATGAATGGATTCATCAACCTTCTGAAGGCGAGTATTGAATACTCTAAATGCCTTGCTGATGGATGAATACCCAAGAAAGTATCCATCATCAGCTTTAGGATCAAATTTTCCTAGATGATCCTTGTTGTTTAAGATGAAGACAGGACATCCAAAAACATGGAAGTATTTGATTTGAGGTAACTTTCCTTTCAGTACCTCATACGCTGTCTTGTCATGTCTTTTGACAATGAGACAGCGATTTTGAGTGTGACAAGCTGTATTGACAGCTTCTGCCCAGAACTTGCTGGGTAGTGAGGACTCACTGAGCATGGTGCGAGCAGCTTCGATGAGAGTTCTATTTCTCCTTTCAGCTACACCATTCTGCTCAGGGGTTCTAGTAGAAGAGAAATTTTGTGAGATCCCTTGATCAGCACAAAATGTTTCAAGAGTGTGGTTTCTGAACTCAGTACCATGATCGCTCCTGAGTTCTTTCACCCTTATGCTGTTGAGATTTTCCATTTTCTTAATGAAATTAATAATCTCTTCAGCAGCATCACTCTTGGAATGAAGAAAGATAGTCCAAGTGTATCGCGAGTATTCATCCACGATTACTAAAGTGTATCTGCTACCCTTTAGACTTTGGACATTCACTGGACCAAAAAGGTCCATGTGAAGAAGATGAAAGCAGCCAGAGATAGAATTGGCTTGCTTGGTTTTGAAGGTTGCTCTATGGCTTTTACCCTTTTCACAAGCACCACAGAGTCTATCCTTCTCAAATGAAAGATGAGGGAGGCCACGAACAAGGTTCTTTTTGGCCAGAGAGTTAATGGTTTTGAAATTCACATGCGACATACGCTTGTGCCATAACCAATTTAGTTCAGCAGCCGACTTAGCAAAGAAACAAGTCTCACTATCAGTCTTGATAGGAGTGAAGTCAACCAGATATACATCTCTTTTTCTTGGAGCAACCAAGACTACTTCCTTGTTTACATTTACCACAGTGCCTTGATGTTTATCAAGAATCACTTTGTAGTCAGCATCACAAAGTTGACTTATGCTGATGAGATTATGTTTTAATCCATTTACATAAGCAACCTTGTTGAACTTAATGAGTCCATTCGAGAGAAGACCATAACCTTCAGTTTGTCCAGTGGAGTTGTCACCAAACACTACAGTAGGGCCAGCAGCCTCTACGTAGTTATCCAGCAGGGTCTTTGAGCCAGTCATGTGTTTTGAACAGCCACTGTCCAAGTACCACACACCTTTTCCCAGCGAGCCCTGCATAGATTTAACAGAAGGATTTAGATGGAAGACTCGGAAGGTTCTTCTCTACTGACGACTTCATCAGTAGAGGGAGGAAGTGGAGCAATAGTGTTAGTATTCTCATCACTTGGAGAGTTATCAACAAGATGATGAGCAGGAGGTAAGTCACGATTAACCACATATTGATCAGCAGAGGTGACAGTGGCTCCAGTATCGAGAACAGTCAAGTTGCTGACTTGATTGTTGTTCCCATACTCAACCAGAATGCTGCCACGACCAGTGGTAATGATCTCTTGAGAGAGAGGATAGGAGATTCGCTGAGCAGCAATGAAGTCAGCAATGTTCTCCTCAGTAAGATTGGTTGACTCTACTACACTATTTATATGATCAGCAGAGTTAGAATACTCGCTGACCATAGTGGAGGAAGAAACAGACGCTGAAGAAGGATTAGGTTGAATGTCAACTTCAGGAGCATCCCTGGAGTTGCCACAATCAGAAGCAACATGACCTCTGCTGCCACATTTGTAGCATTTTTTACCAGAGTTGTTGCCTTGTTGATTTTGAAGGAAAAATTCCTTCAGCTGAGAGGAAAGGTCATTAACTTGCTGAGCTAGCTCGTTAATTTTAGGGTCAACAGAGGAAGATGCCTTTTTCTTAGGCTTAGGCTTTTGCTTATGCTTTTGTGGAAGCATCTTGGGAGCAGGACCCAGAATGGACTTTCCTTTGGGGTCCTCTGATTGAGAAGTAGAGGGATTTTTTGATCCCTTAACCATACTCCATGCTTGATGGACAGCAGGGTGAGAAGAAGAAGGACCCTGCTGAGATGGGTGCACTCTTTTGGGAGTGACCGATCTAGATTGCTGAATAGGTGTAACAGACCTCATTTTCCTATGAGGTAAGTGTTGCCTATTAGGGGTAGTAGATCTCACTTGCTGATGGGGCAAGTGTCCTCTCTGAGGAGTGATAGGCCTACTTGCTGATGAGGCAAGTGTCCTCTTTGAGGAGTGATAGGCCTTACTTGCTGATGAGGCAAGTGTCCCCTTTGAGGAGTGATTGGCCTATTTTGGGTGTGAGACATTCTCTCCTTTTGGGGAGTTTTATGTCTCAAAATGGGAGGGGGTAACGATTGAGGTGCATGCTGGTGGATTTGTCTATCAGCAGGTCGGACCTTAGATGGTTCAACTTGCTGATACCTAGCATCACCAAACCTTACGCGTCTTTGCATGACACGATCATCCTGCACAGTTTTGCAGTCAGCAAGGATAGGAGCTTGCTGAGGAGGTAAAGAAGAGGGATGAGAAATTGGTTGAGGTTGCTGACTAATATGATTAGCTCGCTGAGGCGTGCTATAGTCATAGGGAATAGCAACCTTACTTCTTCTGAAAGGTTCAGAGGGTCTAAAGATTAGCTGCTGAGGAGCGATGGGTTTGAAGCCATCACTACCAATATCCCCTTCAAATGATTCCCCAGAAGAGTATTGAACTCTTCCTTCGTTTGGCATCATGCCAACAATGGGAAGATGGGGATAGGGGTTGCTGGTTATTGCTGATGAGTCAGCACCATCTTCCTCAGCAGGATTAGATGGCACACTGGTAGTACCAGCATCCATTTCATTGTGGTAATCGTTAAGACCCTTAACAAAATACCATTTCTTCATCTCTTCAGGAGAGATGACAGCAGATGGAGGGATGGAAATTTCAGGCTTCACCTCATCATTGAACAAGTCAGAAAGAGAGGCAGCAGCATCGAAGTCACCGCCTATTATTGCCTGAACTTGGGCAGGGATTTGTTCATTTAGGCACTGGTGGTGAAACCTGGAAGCTTTTGACCAGGAGGTCTGTAACACCCCAAGCCGGAGCTCGAAATGTCACGGAAATCATACAGCACCCGGTGGAATTACAATAGAATAAACTAAATGCAATTAACGATTCGGTGAATCCAAGACATAGCAAAACAAGTAACAGAATACAACAGGAGCAAATAGCCATCAACGTTAACATAATACATCCAAAGATGGCAAACGATCCTAAGTATAATGCAAAAGGAGGGTCAATGAATCCTTGATCCATGTGGTCCAAGTCCGGGTTAGACAGCAAGCAAGCAACTAAACACCACGTCCGGGGAGAACCTGATTACCTGAAAAGTGTACTAAGCATAGTCAACACAAGGTTGGTGAGTTCGTAGTAATGGTTCGTAACGAACCATCATCAATAATCACAATATAAGAATAGAGGCTAGACATGACTTACAGCGAGCCTCTAAGCAACACAATATCGTCCAACAACAAGATTACACAAAAGAAATGAGAGTGTAATGAGGATGCACAAATGATGTATGTATCAATGCAAGTGCCAAATGTATGAATAAGCAAATATGTCTATCCCAAGCGTGACCTTCAATCACGTATGCAACGATACCCTTCTGCCATCGCCATGGACAAGGCTGTATCTCAAAAACATCGAGATATATATGTCTATATACTCGGGGTCAGGAACTACATC
>CM067169.1:10120043-10171213 GCA_034093135.1 Erigeron breviscapus | reverse complement strand
TTCTTCGGCTTGAGGTTGATCATTTTCATTGTTTGCATTTTCTGGGGCTTCGTTGTTTTGAGGCCCATTATTTTGCCCAAGACTTGCCGTGACTTGAGCAATGATGGTTGGCATGATACCGGCAACCGTCTGAGCAATAACCTCAGCCAAGTTTGGCTCAGGAGCTCTACCACGACCCCTACCACGGCCTCTACCACGGCCTCTACCTCCCTGTACTTCCGGTTGAGCTTCCAGTTGAGGCTCTTCTTCTTCAGCCCTATAATTTGTTCGGACCCTTCTTGGTCTTTCCATTTCTATAAAACAAGTGACACGTTGACCCGAGAGTTAGTCTCAAATGCTCGCATGTTAGTCACACAAGTAGTCATGCCCTCATACCGATACCACATACTCATTTCATAACATTATGCTAAGGCAACAGTGTTAAAATCGTAAGGGGTTTTTACATATCATAACATCAAGTAATCATGCTCATTACGTCATACAATTAACAACTAACACGAATGATTCAAAGTATAATCCGAATTCGATATGCTCTCTAGTTATTGACCGGGTATGTATACAAGGTGTACCAACGGCTAACCTTCCACCTAATCAACTTCCATTAAGCATATCGGTTCCTTATTATACCTTAAGCCACACGTGCGCAATCCACGATGTCATGAACTTGCTATAATATCGGGTAACCATAAAAGAGTTGATCGGGTTCTTTTAGGGTTGCCACAATATTATACTAAGTTAATGGCATCCTTTCATTTTGCCCTAAATCAACACATTAATTCCAACAATTTACAACAACAACCCATGTCAACTACAATTCACATTCATCACATTGAATTCAAGTTTTCATACAATAGGTCTTAACTACGAACTCACACGGGGATTCACATAATTCACATTGCACACGAATTCCTAACCATGCATGCTATATGAAGAGTTTTTAACTTAAGCCGTAGTCTAGGTCAAACCGCCTAATTCTCTACGACCACGCATGGGCCACCATTCTGTAACACCCCAAGCCGAGGCTCAGAATATCACGGAAAAACACATAGCACCAGGTGGAATTACAATAGAACGATCTAAATGCAAATATAGATTCGGTGAATCCAAAACATAACGAAGCATGCACCAAAATACAACAGGAGCAAATAGCCATCAAAGTTTACATAATAACATCCAAAGATGGCAAACGATCCTAAGCATAATGCAAAAGACAGGCCAATGAATCCTTGATCCATGAGGTCCATAGTTCGGGTTTACAGCAAGCCAAGCAACTAAACTCCACGCCCTGGGAGGACCTGATTACCTGAAAAGTGTACTAAGCATAGTCAACACAAGGTTGGTGAGTTCGTAGTAATGGTTCGTAACGAACCAACATCAACAATCACAATATAAGAATAGAGGCTAGACATGATTTACAGCGAGCCTCTAAGCAACACAATATCGTCCAACAACAAGATTACACAAAAGAAATGAGAGTGTAATGAGGATGCACAAATGATGTATGTATCAATGCAAGTGCCAAATGTATGAATAAGCCAATATGCCTATCCCAAGCGTGACCTTCAATCACGTATGCAACGATACCCTTCTGCCATCGCAATGGACAAGGCTGTATCTCAAAAACATCGAGATATATATGTCTATATACTCGGGGTCAGGTCTACATCCAAAAATGGGTGCATACATCTATGCACCAGGATGCCGGCAATCCCCTGCCGAGGGTCCAACAATAATGTATGCAATGCTTACAAACAAATGTAAATGCATACTTCATAAACCAACAACCAATACACGATAACCTGTGCCAACAATCAATATCCTCAAACATAACCCAGGAATCACTGTATGATAACCAAAAGCCAACGATCAATAATCAACAAAACATGAGCCCCTAATCACAATATAAACCAACTATACGTACATATACTTCAGAGGATTCTACTTTCTTCAAGTCCCAGATGCTTATGTATAGGGTCACCCGCAGCCTTCCCACCACATCTAAAACCCAAAGGAAGGCATAACCGACTTCCATATATGTACGTCTATCCTAATGTATAAGTAATACTTAACGAAAACACAACCCAAGTCAATCAAACGAAAAGATACGTCACATCAATCCAACAATCAAGTCAAACAAACCATACATCAATAAATACAAGTAAACAAGCCAGGTTTACACTTTTCAGCCCGAATCCCAAGCGGGTAGGGAGATACGAAACTCACCTTGATCGGCAAAGAAGTTAGTAAAAGATTACAAACGGGTAAAAGGGTCCACACCTCCACAACCTATAATTTATACATCAATATACTGGAATGTCAATTATACGACCTCAACAATATGAAATTCGACACACATAAAAATCACAGTGACTATCCACTGCGCCGCAGTGGAGCAGAACTATGCCCACTGCGCCGCAGTGGCTAAACTGGACAGAAACAAGAGTAAAGCACTGCGCCGCAGTGGCAAAGGAAACCATTGCACTGCGCCGCAGTGGCTAAACTGGCCCAGAACCAGTAGAAAAGCACTGCGCCGCAGTGAGCAAAGGTGAGCTCACTGCGCCGCAGTGACCACTTTCTGCAGCCAGCACCAGCAGCTTCAACAGCAACACGAACCCAAAAACCCCCAAAAACAACCCGAAACGATTTGTAAGCGTTTGTAACATAATTTGAAGCATCTTTAAGCATTGTTACACATAACCACACTTAACCCATACCATAAATCCGCCCATTAACATCAAAATCATACCGAATCGCCCCAACCCAAAACAAAACCCTAATTACACTAAATCGCCTTTTTACCCGATCCAAGACTTGCAATAGCACCAAATCAACTAGAAACATATAAACAAGCATAAATGGAAGTAAATGGGATGATTTAGACTTACCAAAACTCTTCCTAGTGCTCAAATCCGAAATTAGGTCAAATGGATAAAATGGTAAGAACTTGACTTTGATTCTTCGATATGAAGCAAACGAGGTTAAGATGGCTAAGATTCTTGTGTTATAATCGACCCACTACTAGTTTGATGCAAGAAATGGTGAAGAGATTAAATTGGTTCTTTTGCTAGTTTTTGAGAGAAGAGAGAAAAAGAATAAGAGATAGATAGAATGAGAAGAAAGAAGGAAGGAAAGGATAAGGGGGGGGGGAAATGGGTCATTGGGGCTGGTGGGTCATGGACTACCCACGGGCCGACCCGTTTCTCCCACAAGCCATAAAACAAATCGATTACACTACTAAACGCCAAACAACAAATTAACGACTCGACTAACATACCACATAGTCATAAAATCATAAATGGGCCCAAATTACTTCATTCAATAAGTTTGTTAGTCAAATTACACAAAAGTCAACGGGTCAAAATTCGCGGATGTTACAATGTGATTATTTTATTATCTAATCAAGGTTAAACGGTTGTTATCCCGACACTTATTTCTTATTGTCAAAACCTACGAACTCACCAACTTTATGTTGACGCATTTTAGTACACTTTTCAGGTAATCAAGTGAATTAGAGACGTGATGGATGATTGCATTGCATGAGATATGATTGAGCTTGGACTTTTGTGGATCTGTGATTCATTGCTCCCGATTATGGGTTATGTCTAGGATCGTTAGCCATCATTTGACCTATTTTTTGTAAACTATTGATGGTGTTGTGCTCCTTGTGCATTATTTGGTCCGATACTTGTATTTTGTACTTGATTTATGTATGGATTACTTTAATCCTTGAATGTATTTAGTTGTCTCTACTTAATTTCCATGTCACGCTGAGCTTTTCATATAATGCCCCATACTTCCGCCTTGTTGGGGTGTTACAATTAGAAACCTGTTTAACAATAAAAATGTTTGCTAAGTCTTGGGCCGAAGCCAATTGAACATACACCACCAAAACGGAACCAGTAAACCAACTCCTTATTCGATTTCGCCCAAACTGTACCCAAGTAAGCCATTCCGAATAACCCAAATGACGAATGAATTGGATCGGTTATTTGGTTAATCTAAATGATAAAACACCCTAACTCTCACCACAGACCGAAGAGCATAGCATCAACATATTATCTTATTTATGATAAGAATAAGAATTACTGATACAAGTCATTTGCAATTCACATCATTTACAAAAACAAGAAATGCAATCAAACCCGGTTACAATCTTTAATCCGACAATAGGGCATGACCAGATTCCACGAAATCATAGATAGCTTCCACGTGTGTACCATTATTACAATTGAAACAGACCTGGAAACTGTTCAATTAGGGACCAAGATAAATACTGCTACTGACAGTGTTGCCACAACAACAATGTTTACTGATGATTGTGAGGCACTAGATGCATTGTGTGACTACGAAGGTGATGATGAAGATGCTGATGGTGTTGGAAAAGTAGTCACTGGGTTGGGTGGTGGAAATGAAGTTGAAGTTGGAACTAAGGTAGTGGTCACTGAAGGAAATAAAATTGTGATAGCTAATGAGATCGAGAAGGAGATTGAACAAGAGACCAGCGACGTGGAGATGGAAGCTTGTACTGATAATGTGTAACATCCTAAATCATTTTTCGTAACGTTGACTTGGTTGCTAGTCAAATGTTTCTTCTTGTCAGTTCGTTATGTGCTTTAGATGATGTACATGTTTACTAAGATGATTGAATATTCATTATACCCTCATTAAAAATTAAATTAGGTTAATCGGGCTAAGTTGTGCTTTAGATGACTAGTTGTCAATTATGTGGTATTTAAAAGTTTATATAGCTAAGCTTAGAGGGCCTAAGGAGAAAATCACACAAATTATTGTATGGGCTAGGGTTAATAAAATATCAAGTCTTTTATTTTCCTTCAATACGTTACTTTGAGGGAGGGCAGAAACAAAGAGACCCTAAAACTGGTGTGGTTATTACGGCTGGAAATACATACCAAAGGTTTGAAGCCCGAGGGTGCAGTGATTCTCATATTCAGATATTTGGGTCACTAAATCAACGATCAAGTCAGGAATCAAGGTGACGATTATGATCTTGTTATTTTAATAATTGATATATATATAGCGATAATGTGATAGGCTTGATTTCAGGACTAAAATTGAAAAAAACGGTGACATAATTGAAGACTCAATCACTCAAAATATTATAACATATATAATCTGCTTGTGGTTCTCTTTCACTTGTATCGGGTTAATTATTTTGCTTAGTGGGTCGATGCATATATGTAGACCAAATAGCCGAATTATATTGCATGGGGTATTGGCTTGTGGTATATTTTCTATCATGTCAATTAGTTCAATTAATAAATAGAACAGTAGTAGTTTATTAGTTGGTATTGGAAAATAGGGTCCATCATGATAACATATCATTTGGCTCAAGTATTATATATATAGCCTCCTTTAATAAATTATGTATTAGGGGTTTTCTTTTAAGCTAGTAGTGATACATACACAAACTCTTTAATCATGCTCATCTCGATCACATCTTTAAGACCCGTGAGTTTGGAGCTTTTAACGCGATGGTATTAGCATGTTTTGATCAAAGAGTCGTTTTGGTCATATTTCGCGGTCTAGTTTATAACAAGTTATTGAGCTATTAATAAATAATTATCATCTAATCGTTTTGTTCGTTTCGTAACTCACATGTACGTGGTGGTTTTCTCTTTAAAACATGTTTTGCATAACGACATAGAATTTTATGTCATTAAGTGGTGTGTGTATATATATATATAGATAGATACATGTGTCAATATCATCCATGAAAGTTAAATTGCTGTTAAAGATTCAAGCTGTGGAGGTTGAGAATGACAACTCTCCATGTGAACAGTGGGATGGTAAAAGAAATAATAAGTGATGTACTATATAATAGAAATCCAATATGTAGAAAATGTGATGGAATTAATTAAACATGTAGGAGTCCATGCACTATAGGTTACTTGGTTTCTATTTACTTATTTTAATCGTCTATTGATCATATTATATGTTGTGAGTTAAGTGTATTTTTGTGTGACCTCAATAGTGGTTTTGGCCTTGAGTCTCGATATGCCTAAACCGAGGGGGAGGTTACTCTAGTGTTTGTTGACCCCAAATGCTTTGTCTGTCGGAGGACATGACCCATGAGAGTTTATTCTAGAGGATTGGGTGTCTAGGTTTAGTTTAGTGGTTTCGATGGTTTTGTGAGAGGACTAGGTTTAGGTAGTTAGGCGGCCTAAGTTTATTCGTTCCTTAGGTTGTGTAGCATCCGTTATCTTTTTGGGACCATCAGGCCCCAAAACTTCTTAGTCGATTCCTTTTTATATGTATGTTTGTCTTGGTTATGATGTTTCTACATTTTGATGTTGTTAAATATGTTCAATATGGTTGCTATTGTATATGATTTGTCGAACTTGTGCTAAGGTATTGTTAGGTCGCATGCTTGCTACTCTTCACTACTCTCAAGGTAGCCGGACTCAGCAGACAGGTATATACTCTTATGATGTATCGGCCGACAGGTATGGTATCTAAGCACTTTACACTTTCCGACTTTTACTTCTTGGTGGCCGGAGGTCCTTATGGAAGCAGTCTCTCTACCTTTGGGTAGAGGTATTGACTGTCTACAGCTCACCTCCCCCATACCCCGCGCAGGGATTGGGCCATGTTGTTGTTGTAGTTAAGTGTAATTTTCATATTACAGTTTAACGGGTCATATAAAATGTAGGATTTACTTGATGTTAAATGGAGAGAAGCAAGACCATCTTTTCTTGATATTTATAGTACTAGATGGTGGTGAGTATTTAAGTATTGCACGCATCATGAATTAAAATTCATCAAACAGTAAGACGAGCTAAGACATGTATCATGTGATTAGTGTATTTCATGTATAATGTAATAAGATATCTATAACATTAGTATCTTTATTTTACTTAACTGTTTAGGTGTTCGGATATTGAAGAAGTAACACGTTGACTTGCATTCTTATCTTCTTCAAGGTAAGATAACTTACTTTTGACACATGAGGGACACAACAAAACTTAGTTTTAATAATTACTCCCCATTTTATGAAGTTATATTATCTCATGCTTATATTGGCTATGGGTTGTATGTGGGAGGTTTATTGGGGAATTGTTTATGCATGCGTTAGTAGTTTCGAGATTATTGTTGTATTGTTGTTCAATGTAGCTTGTGATTGAGTTGTTGATGATTATTTGTGACTTGTACACTGTAACACCGAACTTTATAAAAATATGGATTTCAAAATTTTTCGTAAAAACACAGAGTATTGCGGAAGTTTCCATTAATTATTACGTTTTCAAAATAAAAATGTTCAACTTAAATGACGGTGTTACTCGTCGGATCTAACCAATATCAAATGAAACCCATAAGCGTCAAATAACGATAACAGTCAACGAAATATAATAAATGTGTCTGAATAAATGAGGCAATCTAGGTAAAAGTCTTTAGCTGTATCTTCTACCCGTCCTCACTGTACTCTACATCTCAACTAAGCATCAACCTGAGGTGGCACAACATTTTCAACAAAAGAACAAGTGTCAGCTATAAAGCCGAGTAAGATATACCACATGTTAATATAAATGATTGCCAATTTAAAACAACTTAATAAAGAATCATACGCAGTCGGGCATATAACAACAACAACAATATATAGCAATCGAATACACATAAGAATGATTAACAATCCTACGTGTGCCTATCGACATAATCAACAATATTCAACTTTATCTACGTATTCAACTTAGCAACTTAATCAATTTCAACAACTTTATTCAACAATAGGTTATGCCCTTTTTATTTCAACTAAAGGTGGATGACTCGCGTCACCACAATGAATACAACTACAAATGTGTGCAAAGGCGGCCGTAAGGCCTTTAAGGGACCTTGCACCCGACTTGATGGGTAGTCCTTTCGGGGTCCATCAGTGTCGTTAAGGATAGGCATAACCAAATCCAAGAGAAAGCTGTTACACAACTTGTAGTGACTGGACCTAGTCACCCAGCTAATCTCAAACTTCGAGGCCGTGCCATTGGAAGCAACTAGTCTACTCCCGCTGACCAACTAAATCACACTGGCTCCTACGCGGTTCCAGTATGGGATAAGCTTACCACTTTCAACTTAGATTTATACTCGAGTTTTAACAACGATATCAACTTTAGCAACTTTTATTTCAACTTTAGGTTTAGGGACCCTAATCGTGCACAGTGTCAACATGGCAACCTACACAAGTCTAGTGAACTAGTGTAAAAGCCAAACCAACTCAACAACTTAGCATTCCAACAAAAACAACTTTACAACTAAAAACAACATTAACATCAACTATAATTCATCATGTACAAGCGTAATAACAACAATATAAATCCACCTAATCATGCAATTCTACCCATTTCGCGAAACCCTCCAAAAATCCCATTACCCAAACTAGCGTATGAGAAAGAAAGGTTTTAAACCACTTTTACGAAATCACCATTTTCGTTGTGCACCCCAGCGTGTCAAAAATGATATATCTTACCTCAAATCTCAAGCAATCGGCTCAGGACTAGTATCCACCAGTTAGCATCTAGATCTCCTACTATAAAAAGATCCATAAAAGTTCACCATGATATATACGTACATGATTTAAACTAGATTATTCATGCATGACCAGATAACTTATTTATTATTGATAAAAATCAATGTAACACTAAATCTATATCATATTATTTGTGTATGCCTGCCCAAACTACACGACACCAATATATGCATTCATCATCATCTTATATGTATATTGCAGCTTAAATATTTACTTCATTTATATAAATTAAACCACACCCTCTTTGACATGATGATCAGCTATTGGTAGTACTCATGTTAGCTAATATATTTACACGTGAATGCATGGATACTTGTCATCAAAACTTTGGACTACTCGACCTGTCAAAACACCTTAATTATAACCCATTTGCAGATGCTCGACTATAATTTGATTATAACAAAATTATGTGCAGCAAAACGAGTCTAAGTCTAGCCGTGAGAATGACTGACCTTATTGTGGTTTCACTTAATAGCAAATTAAATCATAATAGGCTACGAAACGGAATTAAAACTCGTCACTTTAGAGTACGTTTTAATGGCTGACAAGAACCCGACACAACAAACTTTTGCTACGTCATATCATAACGACATGTACAATACAAACTAGCTAAGATTAATATGTTCCCATCATTCCGCGAAACCCGAAAGCTACAAACTTAGTTTCGCGAAACATAAATCCGTTCAATCTTCCAAGAAGACACTAAATCGTTAATAAAACTCGTTTTATATCAAGCATCCTGATCGATTCGTTTTGAGAACAGATTTTTAAGCTTAATTACATGTATACCCATCTCGACCTATTATATATATCAATGACCATCATGCTTTTGACGACATCCAAAACCTAAACCAATCAACTAGTATATGTCATGCACGCGACTTCCAAAAATAACTTAAAAGATTAGAACGAGGGTTACCTATAAACGTTATTGAATGCAACCGGAGACGTTATTCCAATGACGAATCCTATAATCTCAAGCCCAGTTAATCTTGCTGCGTGCTGCCGCTTCTTCTTTAGGGTTTTCTTTTTCGTTATTAGTTTTGTTTTGATATTATCAATCTCATGCGGTTCATTATATATAGGTACATATCTCGAATTATGGCAGCTAATAAATCCTTATCAAAGTGAGGTTTCTCCGTTGATACTAACCTAGCCCAAAAACTATGGACCGTAAAATTTCAGCCTAGTTTTACAAATTAAGTTTTTCTTTGGCTGATGGACCGAGCCCACAAAAGCAAGTCTATCCTTTGTCCATCACGTGAAGTAGGAAGCAGCTCATGTGTTATTCTGTAGCCTGTACTACTAATTCCATCTTATGTGTTGTACCTCAAAATCCTTAAAACAATTTAGTGCAACTCTTAATTCTAAATATCCATACACTTAAACAATATGTAATTACTTTAACTCACTTAAACAACGTATATATAATTACTTTAACTCATAATCGAATCATGACGATTCCATTTAATTGTACTCTAGTTAAATAACGTTAACAAATAAAATTTAGGATGTTACATACACATAGTACACTAGACTTGATTAAGTTGCCATGTCACGTGCACGTTAAGGGCCATAATGAAAATAAGTAGCATTGAGTAGCATGTTGTGCAAAGTCTCGAGCACTGAGTAGCAAGTGTTAAGCTTAACCCACATTTTGTCGCGTGGATCATTTGTGTTAAGTAGCCCATTCGGGGGCGACGTATACTGTTCCCGATGGGGTCAATCTTTTAAGTAGCTGAGTAATTCCGTTGGGTGTGATTGGCCTTTATAGTAGTTTACGGATTAATCGTGGATTGGTTATGCCTTTCCATAACGACGCCGATGGACCCCCGAAAGGTTTACCCATCATGTCGGGTGTGAGGTTCCCTGTGAGGTCTTATGACCGCCTACACACAAAACCTTTATTGTTGATTTTAAATGGCATAACCTAAGTAGTTAAGGAGCTAAAGAATTAAGTAGCTAAGTAGTTAAGGAGCTAAAGAGTTAAGTAGTTATGTTGTTAAGGAGCTAAAGTAGTAATTAAGGATTGCTAGGCACATTGTAGGATTTCATAATCCAATTTCAGTAGATATTGTTGTTTATAATTGTTGTGCCTATATATATGCATGAGATGCTTTTGTTGAAATGATTTTAATTGGCAATCCTTTTGTTGTATTAACCTGTTATCTTACTCAGCTTTAAAAAGCTGCCCTCAGGTTAGGCGCTAATGGAGCTAGTAGATTTGCGAGAGATGGGGTAGCTATAGATGATGAATAAAGTTGACTTTTAGTTACCCATTTTCTAGTAGTTTTTAGTGAACTTATTTATTATGAAGGTTGACATTTCGTATTGTTCATTGTGGATTTCCTTTAATTATTGTGACGATACGATGCTAGTAACACCATTTAAAGTTGTTTAATGATTCCGTTAGGAATCAATTGAGATTTTTAAAAGTCGCTTCCGCATTTTAATAACGGAGTTTGATTTGATATTTTTTTTTTTGGAAGTTCACATTTTTATAAAGCAGGGTGTTACATAATCCATTCCATGTTAGTGATGAAACAACTGCTGACATAACCATCACTGCTGAAGAAGGTTCTGGAGCTACTGTCCCTCCACCTGAACAATCTGTTCTTCCAGTCAGCACTCTTCCTTCAGCCAGTGAAAGATTGAGAAAGGTTGAAGAGCAGTTGGCTGATCTCACTAAGGCTGCCAATCTTGTGGTCAGTTTAAAAGATAAGGAGTCTGACCGACTAGTTCAAACTCTAACAAGCTGGTACAACAAGCAAGAAGCCAACAGCAAGGACATTTAAACTATCAAGTCCAATTCAGAAACCCTTGTTGCAAATCAAAAACGAGCATATCTTTTGGCTCAAAATGTTCTCAATCGTGTCCAGCAAATTCTCAAAGCCAAAGCTACCACTCTACAGCGAGCTGTCAGTTCATCCGTGTTGAAATTGTGTGAACTTTCGTAGACCCGACTAACCGTATGTCTTCGGATTCTTTGAGCCCGTAGGGTCATACACAATAGAACATATATAATGTTTAACCATAAAGCTACGGAATGATATTTGATCATTTACGTATTTAATTAAATAGTATTTAATTAAATTGTCCGTTTATAAATTAACGCGAGTTAATTAACGATAAATGGATTTTCATAAGGAAAGGGGAAGGAGGGTCAAAATTCCTATGCAAGGGAATTATAGGGTTTTAGTTTCCTAATCTAGTTAGGATTCCATGCCTATATAAACCCCTTGAAAACCTTCATAATTCATTCATTCAAAAATCCCTAAACACACACATAAAGGTGAAAATCTTCTTTCTCCTTTATGTGTGTCGAAATCAACAAACCAAAGAAACCAAAACCCCAAATTGTTTTAGGTTTAATTATTTAGGGTTTTAGTTAAACCCTAAATTAGTTTCAACAAAAGGTTTCTTGCCTTTTGTGTTTGGTTAGGTCGAAATTCAAGAACCCTAAGAAGAGTTTTCGAATTCGACTTCCTTATCCTAAGGAAGGTCGAATTCGACCTTAGATACCAAGTTAGGGTTTTAGTTTCCTAATATAATAATTAGGATTCCATGCCTATATAAACCCCTTGAAAACCTTCATAATTCATTCATTCAAAAATCCCTAAACACACACATAAAGGTGAAAATCTTCTTTCTCCTTTATGTGTGTCGAAATCAACAAACCAAAGAAACCAAAACCCCAAATTGTTTTAGGTTTAATTATTTAGGGTTTTAGTTACCTAATATAATAATTAGGATTCCATGCCTATATAAACCCCTTGAAAACCTTCATAATTCATTCATTCAAAAATCCCTAAACACACACATAAAGGTGAAAATCTTCTTTCTCCTTTATGTGTGTCGAAATCAACAAACCAAAGAAACCAAAACCCCAAATTGTTTTAGGTTTAATTATTTAGGGTTTTAGTTAAACCCTAAATTAGTTTCAACAAAAGGTTTCTTGCCTTTTGTGTTTGGTTAGGTCGAAATTCAAGAACCCTAAGAAGAGTTTTCGAATTCGACTTCCTTATCCTAAGGAAGGTCGAATTCGACCTTAGAGTCCAAGTTAGGGTTTCGTTCGGTTGCGGTCGTAAGCTTAAAGGTGTCTAGCAGATCCTTGGTTAAGACATTGTTCGTGTACGCACTTACGGAGGGTTTCTACTTTGGAATCTTGTTTCCGGAATCTTCCACATCATGAGGGATCTCGTTTACCGCAACGTGGTTAGTTTTCTTGTATTCGATAAGTAGGTTTATATATATTTGTTTATATATATTGCATGTTTAATTGTTAGATTACATATATATTGTTAATATATGTATATTTACGTATGTGAATTTGAATAAGGATCTTAAGTGATTTTATTAATAAGAGAAATCAAGAAGGTTATTATAAATGGAAAGTTCACTAGTTCATAAATATGGATATATTTCTATTTTGATAAAATGTTTTATAAAACGATATTCATATAACATGAATAAGTGATGGGTTCATTTATGTATTTTTAATTAGAACTAGCCATTAATTATTTAGTTGAATAATTAGATCTTCGAATAAATACAAATATATGAGATGTGGATATATATATGTTTTATATATAAAGTTTTCGAAAATTATAAATAGATATCCATATAAATATTTTGTATTTGATTAAAGATCAATTAGTTTTCTTGTATGCGATAAGTAGGTTTATATATATTTGTTTATATATATTGCATGCGGATTTAATTGTTAGATTACATAAGCTACTTATTGTACGTATTTTGGTTTCATATATATTTGCATTAGGATTTAATGCGTGTCTCTAAATATATGTTTGAAAATTAAAATACGAGAAAAGGAAAGAGTTTTGTTTTTAATAAAACTCATTGAGGTTTTAAATCGGATTTTTAAAAGGAACTCAAAATGATTATATTTTACGAAAATAAAAATTGCTCTTAACTAATTAAGGACATGCATTAAGTTTTAATTAGGACTTTAGTCTTGCCTTGTTAGATGCCTTAGCCGTTCAACGAATTAGAAGTTTAATTGCACGTGCCTTTACGTAAAATAGAAAGTTAGAGACTTGTTAGTGAAAATCTAGATAATTGAATAACTCGGTTATTGGACAAATTTAATATTAGGGTTTCTAAAGTTAGATTAGAATTTCGATATTAAATGATATGCCCTAATCGTCCGGACCGTTGCCGGATACTAGCTGGCTAAGATGAGATTAAATATACCTGTAAGTGGAGAACTTCCCATCTCCCACGAATCTCATAAAGATCTAAGAGCCTTAATTGGTTCTCACTCATTTATGACTATACTAATTCCCTGTAGTCGTGAGCCCCGCACCGGATATATATGCTGTTGGGTCTAGATGAGTCTTAGCCTTAATTCATTAATATGTTTTGATTTTATGATTGAAACGTGGGTAGTTAATGATTAGGGATAAATGTCGATGATATTAATTGTGTTTTCGTTATTTTGTAGTTTGTTCTTTTAAATGATATTATTGAGCCAGATATTGCTGAATGGTATAAGAATACCTTGATGCAAAAGATGCTAATAGCGGGATGCTTTGCAACTTGGTATGAAGCGTTGAAAAACTACCTTATGTACAAGGGACTTTTCAACCAACTCACAGAGGATCGTTCCGTGGTTATTAAAGATATTGATGAGCTTGGTGGGCTTTCTGATAAGGCTTACGCAAGTTACCTTGCTCACAATGATACACTGGGTGTAGTCATTGATGGGATTTTATTAACCAAAATGATGTTTATTCCGAGAATAAACATAGTTCATTAATCAAGGGTTATATTTAAAACCTTTTATAAGTGTAGGGTTTAAAACGTAAATAATTAAAAACGTTTAATTATTTAAATACAAATTAATTTATCTAAAATATAATTAATGAACAAGTAATTAACCTAGTTAATTACTACTAGCGGAAGCATGTAATAAAACAATTAAAACTATTTAATTTCCTAGCCAAGATCTATCGCGCATGCATATAGTAACTAAACAATAAATAAATAGAAGAACTACTAACCTCTTAGACGACCTCCCGAAGACGTTATTCTTGAGCAAGAATAACGTGAGCTTACTTGCCACGAAAAGGACCCGAAGTCGCACCCCTCAAAAGACTCGTACACGCGAACGGATCTTCGACACTTAATTAAGTGCTAGCTATAACTTTACGTTATAACAAAATACCCACCGGAAAAATAACTAGAATGGGGTGCTCTCCACCTAGGGTGGTGTCGAGCTCCACACGAAAAAGAGAGAGGAGAGAAAGGGTTTTTGGTGCAAGGATTCAAGAAGGAATAAGGGTTCTTTATATAGGCATAGAAAACCCTTAGGTTTCCTTCTTTGAATCAATGTGGGATAAGGAAACCAAGTTTCCTTCTCCCTCTCCCCCTCCTTGCGCGACCGACCTAGTGGGACCCCCATGGGTCGACTTTGTCGACCCATGGGTCGATCCATGGTGCTTGATGTCCGATCCCGTTTTCGACCCGATTCGCGTTTCCGACCCGCGAATCATTTCCAAATCTATTTTTGGAAACTTTTAGTTATTTTCATTTCCAATGAATTCCTTGTTATTTATAAAGTTCAATTAAGCCCTCCTCGTTCTATGTGTGCGACCCTAATGGTTCATAGATATGCGGCCGTATAAGTATATTGAAATATTCTCATAATTACAACACTCCCACTTGAGGATCATTTCCAAATCTATTTTTGGAAACTTTTAGTTATTTTCATTTCCAATGAATTCCTTGTTGTTTATAAAGTTCAATTAAGCCCTCCTCGTTCTATGTGTGCGACCCTAATGGTTCATAGATATGCGGCCGTATAAGTATATTGAAATATTCTCATAATTACAACACTCCCACTTGAGGATATTTCCAAATATACGTCAAGTATACTGACACCGAACATTCGTCTAACAACACGACGATGCCCCCAGATATGTATGAATATATTTTTTTCATGGCTGAAAAACCAACATCGCCTATAGATGTTGTACATTAAACTCTTTTAATGTTTTTGATGATGTATGAATGTCCCGATATGTTTCCGATATCACACCAAACCGAGAGACCCGGATAGTTACGCATACTCTCGTAGTTTGGCATATTTTCTCGATCTATGGATCTGAAGTGATCTTAAACCGTTAATGCATTTTGGGGATACCTACTATGCATTCGGGGTGTGGCCACACTCTTCCAATCAGTTCATTTCCTCGAGTGGCCGCGTGATATCTTCCTAACTCTTTAGTGAACATTCTCCTATCTTGCACACATACGTCCCTTCCATGTTTCACCTCATACCCAAAACAACCCATACTACTGTCGGTTAAGTTCCAGGTTCGGTACCGAATCAAAGCATGAGACTACGCACTCCGGGACACGCCTATGCGCCTCAAGTCTAAGGATACTCAGACATTTCCACTTCTCAGAACTATCTATGCCACTGATCCAAGCGACGTTCTGAGGAACGGGTCTTATCCCAATACTCAAATATCTCTTTGAGCACTTGTGAAATGATTTGCATCTCTTATGCAACCGACCGAAGTCATCATCGCTCACAATTACCTTTGTTCATTTCCTACTCCCGTAGACAATGATCGGTAATGGGTTAAATTTAGAATCATTTTAATAATGACTCATGGATGGGGTTAAACATGCAAATATAGAACTCAAGAATAATTTGAAACATAAATTGCCATTCTTTATTAATATTTCAAAATATCTCTTACAAGTTCCAAATATCCAAACATTCAAGAAGGAATAAGGGTTCTTTATATAGGCATAGAAAACCCTTAGGTTTCCTTCTTTGAATCAATGTGGGATAAGGAAACCAAGTTTCCTTCTCCCTCTCCCCCTCCTTGCGCGGCCGACCTAGTGGGACCCCCATGGGTCGACTTTGTCGACCCATGGGTCGATCCATGGTGCTTGATGTCCGATCCCGTTTTCGACCCGATTCGCGTTTCCGACCCGCGAATCATTTCCAAATCTATTTTTGGAAACTTTTAGTTATTTTCATTTCCAATGAATTCCTTGTTATTTATAAAGTTCAATTAAGCCCTCCTCGTTCTATGTGTGCGACCCTAATGGTTCATAGATATGCGGCCGTATAAGTATATTGAAATATTCTCATAATTACAACACTCCCACTTGAGGATATTTCCAAATATACGTCAAGTATACTGACACCGAACATTCGTCTAACAACACGACGATGCCCCCAGATATGTATGAATATATTTTTTTCATGGCTGAAAAACCAACATCGCCTATAGATGTTGTACATTAAACTCTTTTAATGTTTTTGATGATGTATGAATGTCCCGATATGTTTCCGATATCACACCAAACCGAGAGACCCGGATAGTTACGCATACTCTCGTAGTTTGGCATATTTTCTCGATCTATGGATCTGAAGTGATCTTAAACCGTTAATGCATTTTGGGGATACCTACTATGCATTCGGGGTGTGGCCACACTCTTCCAATCAGTTCATTTCCTCGAGTGGCCGCGTGATATCTTCCTAACTCTTTAGTGAACATTCTCCTATCTTGCACACATACGTCCCTTCCATGTTTCACCTCATACCCAAAACAACCCATACTACTGTCGGTTAAGTTCCAGGTTCGGTACCGAATCAAAGCATGAGACTACGCACTCCGGGACACGCCTATGCGCCTCAAGTCTAAGGATACTCAGACATTTCCACTTCTCAAAACTATCTATGCCACTGATCCAAGCGACGTTCTGAGGAACGGGTCTTATCCCAATACTCAAATATCTCTTTGAGCACTTGTGAAATGATTTGCATCTCTTATGCAACCGACCGAAGTCATCATCGCTCACAATTACCTTTGTTCATTTCCTACTCCCGTAGACAATGATCGGTAATGGGTTAAATTTAGAATCATTTTAATAATGACTCATGGATGGGGTTAAACATGCAAATATAGAACTCAAGAATAATTTGAAACATAAATTGCCATTCTTTATTAATATTTCAAAAAATCTCTTACAAGTTCCAAATATCCAAAGATTCAAATAGAAAATAAACCACTAGCTTGACTAAGGCCCATGCCTCTAAACAAATTATCTATCTTAGCAAGAGGCAATGCCTTAGTAAAAGGATCAGCTAAATTATCATCTGTGTGAACCTTGAGAACCTCGACATGTCCACTACTTATGATCTCACGAATATAGTGGTACTTCTTATCGATGTGTCTCAAGCCTTTCTGTGATCTTGGTTCTCTAGCTAGTGTGATTGCTGCCGAGTTATCACAATAGATAGGCACAGGTTGAGCTATGCTTGGCATCACACCTAGATCGCTAATGAACTTCTTAATCCACATGGCTTCTTGTCCCGCTTCCGCTACCTCTATATACTCTGATTCAGAAGTTGATAATGCAACGACACTCTGCTTGGAGCTTTTCCAATCGACAGCTCCTCAATTTAAAATGAACACGTAGCCAGATTGTGATCGAGAGTCATCTCTAACACTTTGTAAACTCGCATCCGTGTAACATTTAGATTTAACTCTTCTTTTATATCTCCTCCATATATCAAGAATGCCTCCTTAGTCCTTCGTAAGTACTTGAGTATGTTCTTGACAGCATTCCAATGACTTTCATCGGGATTATGTTGAAATCTACTCGTCATGCTCAAGGCATACGATACATCCGGGCGCGTACAGAGCATGACATACATGATGGACCCTACGGCTGAAGCATAAGGTACCTCCTTCATCTTTTCGATGTCCTCGGGACGAGTTGGCCCTTGAGTTTTGCTCAAGATCGTCCCGGCTGCCATTGGTACAAGTTCTTTCTTAGAATTCTCCATAGAGAACCTCTTAAGGATCTTGTCAATATACGCACTCTGACTTAATCCAATCAATCTTCTAGATCTATCCCTATGGATTTTAATCCCAAGGATATATGCAGCTTCTCCCAAGTCCTTCATCGAAAAGCATTTTCCTAGCCAAGTTTTAACACTTTGCAGAGTAGGAATGTCATTTCCGAATAGTAGTATGTCATCGACATACAAGACAAGGTATGTGTTTATTCTCCCACTTACTCTCATATACACACATGGCTCATCCACATTTTGAGTAAAACCAAACTCTTTGATCTTTTCATCAAAACGCAAATTCCATGTTCTAGATGCTTGCTTCAATCCATAGATGGATCTCTGAAGCTTACATACTTTATCGGGAAACTCGGTATTGACATAACCCTCGGGTTGTGTCATGTAAACGTCCTCACTAAGGTGGCCGTTTAAGAATGCCGTATTGACATCCATTTGCCATATCTCATAGTCATAATGAGCAACTATGGCAATGAGTATCCTAATAACCTTAAGACTTGGTACCGGCGAGAAGGTTTCATCATAATCAACCCCGTGGGTTTGAGTGTAACCTTTCGCCACTAGTCTAGCCTTAAAAGTATGTACTTTACCATCCATGTCGGTTTTCTTCTTGAAAACCCATTTGCACCCTACACTCTTGCAATCGGGTGGTGGATCAACTAAGGACCAAACCTCATTATCCTTCATGGATTGCATCTCAGCGTCCATGGCATCATGCCATTTTTTAGATTCTGGTCCCGCTATCGCCTCATCGTAGGTAGTAGGCTCACATTGATCTACCTCCTTACTTTGAGTGATAAGATATCCATATCTATCGGGATCAAAACGAGTCCTCGCTGAGTGACGAACGCTTTGTGTATCTTGTGACACCTTTGATTTTGCAAGCTTAGGTTCACTAAGTGGTTTATTGGTTCCAACGGGAGGTGCCTCTTGTGTTTCTTGAATCTCCTCAAGATCTACATTACTCCCACTGATTTCTTGATCCAAAAACTTCTTCTCTAGGAAGGTGTCGTTTCGACCTACAAACACTTTGTTGTCGTATGGATCAAAGAAATAGTATCCGGAAGGAGTTTCCTTCGGATAACCAACAATAATGCACTTGGTTGCTCTAGAATCGAGTTTTCCGACGGCATCTCGTTTAACGAATACCGGGCATCCCCAAATTCTTAGATGTTGAAGATCACGTTTCTTCTCATGCCACAACTCGTATGACGTTTTGTCAACCTTTTTCGTTGGAACCATATTGAGATTATATGCTGCACTTTCTAGCGCATAGCCCCAAAAGGAAGGATGTAGAGTCGTACGATTCATCATAGATCGAACCATGTCTAGCAAGGTTCGATTTCTCCTTTCAGATACTCCATTATGTTGCGGAGTATACGGAGGAGTGAATTGAGATACAATTCCCCGTTCATTTAGATGAACCATGAACTCTTGGCTCATATACTCGCCACCTCGATCAGATCTTAGTGTCTTGATAGTCTTGCCGAGTTGATTCTCTACTTCATTTTGAAAAGCTTTGAAAATCTCAAAGGCTTCATGCTTATGTTTCATAAGATAAAAATAGCCGTATCTACTGAAGTCATCAGTAAATGTAATGAAGTAGGTCTGACCATCTCTAGTTGGTGTTCTAAAAGGTCCACACACATCAGTGTGTATGATCCCTCATAGATCAGCAGCTCTTTCAGGGTTACCCTTGAAAGGACTCTTGGCCATCTTCCCACACAAACAAGATTCGCATACATCAAAGGAATTGCTTCCTAAGGATGGCAAAACTCCATCTAATTGGAGTTTATTGATACGATCCTTGCTTATATGACCAAGAAGACAATGCCAGAGATACATGTCAGAATGATCAACGTTGCTCCTTTCCTCACATACGTATACCAGATTGTTAGAGGTAAAATCTAGAATATCGATTTCATATATGCCATTATTTGGTATTGCTTCAAAGTAGAAGACATTATCCTTATAAGTTTCAATACCTCTGTCCGAGAAACCATAGGCGTACCCAGATTCCTTCAGACGAGCAAACAAAATAATGTTCCTAGTTAAACCAGGAGCATAACAACAATTGTCCAAGATCAACATTCAACCATTTGGCAATGAGAGCTCATAAGTTCCCACTGCCAAGACTCCGACATGCTCGTCGTTACCGACATGTAAATCCAAGTCCCCGGTCCTTAGCTTCTTACTCCTTCTCAAACCTTTTGCAGAATTGCAAATGTGTGTGCCACACCCTGTGTCTAGCACCCATGAGTCTGAGACGCAAGAGTACAATCCGATTACATATACATTCGATCGAGAATGTTTCCGACAACCTTTATTCCATTTTCCCATTCGACAACAAATAAGACAAATGGAATGAGCTATGGGGCCAGCCTTTCTTTTTGAAGATGAAACTACTCCCAAGTTGTCTTTCTTGGTTTCCTCATTTTCAACTTTGATTAGCTTATCCATTTCACTTCCATTAAGGTTAGAGACACGATTTTCCTTGTCAAACCTTTTAAGAGCTCCGAAGAACTCTCTAAAGGTACACTCCGAGCGTTTATACCTCTTGACGATATCTTCACAAGATCCATCAAAAGAAGAGATCAAAAGATCCTTTATGAGGTAGTCGGGAATATCGTATCCTAGTTCTCGCAACCTCTCGAATCTTTCTTTTCATGGAAAGACAATGAGAGACCGCCGACGAACCCCTTTTCATATCGGTTAAAATACCTTTACATAACGAGCTAACTTCGTCATGTGGTGAAGTGATGGATTCATCGATTTCAGTTATAGAAGTAATTAACAGTTCTAGCAGAAAGTCATCCATCTACAGGACAACAACTAAGGTTCAATGTTTGGATATCTAAGGTTTAACTTATATAACTACCTAAGGAAACTATTAGACGAATTAATAATCCTATATATATTTTTAGTTAAACAATAAGAACCAAATTGAGTCCACATCACGTGTATCCGGCAACGGTCCGGACGACCACATGTTTGCTTATCAATAAGGCCGATTCTCGTAACCGATCGCACATTGCGACTCTTAATGAGACTTGATCACTCCTTGATCCAATGGCATGTTTGAGTCTCATCCTTGCCGACTAGTACCTAGGCAACGGTCCAGGGCGACCTAGCAAAATCCGCCTATAAGCTGGCGTGTGGCTGTCCATGTCCGGTAACTGGGATGGGCAGACATGAAGGACCACCCCGTATCTACACTATGGCTTAGGCAACGGTCCAGGGCAACAGGGAGTGTAGACGGTGTTAGGTCCAGTTTGACTGGACCCACTCCAGACTTGAAGACTGGAGCGTCACTGAAGATTTGTCTAGAAATAATGGAAGACCAGTAAGCATCTCACTTGTATAGGAAATCTGGAGTTCACCAGATTTCAGCTTACTGGACTTCACTCCAGTCCATATCGATCCTACTGAAGACAATCTTACTGGAGTCAAAAACTAAAGTTTGAAGAAAGAAGACTGACAAGCAGTGGAGCCCACTAACAGTCTTACCAGATCTCCTGACTGGAGCTTTGTCAGTGTTCTAGACCTTACAAGTCTGAACACTGATTACGAGGAATTGACTTTTCCCTTTACACACTTTTACACGGACAATCCATTTGTCTATTGATAAAAGTACAATACGTGTGTAAAGGTGGTTGGTTAAAAGGATGACAAGTCACATCAACATGACTTTATCCTTGTACTTTAACCAATGCATTTAAGGAATTAAAGTTGTTTCCTTAAATGCATGCAACCATATTTGTACGGCATAATAAATTCACTGTTGAATTTATTTGCCTATAAATACCAAGTCATTTACCTCGTTCCACTTACTTTTTGCATATTGGTGAATTTGTCTAAATACTCTCGATCGTAACAAGAAATACTTCACAACTTTAAGTGTTTCGATCAAAGGAGAATATTTAGCAAATATAGATCATTTGTAATTCATAGGTTGTTAGGATATTTATATACTTGTCATATCTTGGTTCCGCAACAACCTTGTATTTTATTTAACATCATAAATAAAATACACTTGAAAATTACATTGTGTTCCACCTTTACATTATTATTGCTTTAAGTCTTGTATTACTTTATTTATATACTTGCATTTATATTTAAGTAATACTAGTCCAATCTAGTGCATACTTGACTTGTTGTATTTTACACTAGTGGGTTAAACCATCAAGTGAGGGACTTAAAGTGGTATCAGAGTAGAAGGCTAACATATTTGCCTAGATCTGCTTCTTGATGGCCAACCCAGAAAATACGCAAGAAGGTTTCAGTCTTGGTCCTGATCCTATTCAAAATGATCAAAATGAACCACCACCTGTTATTAACAATAATCCCCCACCTCCTCTTCCTACTCCTGCTTCTCCACATGTGCATGTGCACTACTCAAACAATCATGTTCCTAAATTAAGTGGGAACAGTAGGTGTGCATGTTGATGTATACAAAATAATGAAGGATGATCCCAGAGTTCATCAATGTTTAGAAGCCATGGATGATGTATATGTTCGCTCCAGATACTCTGTAGAAGAACAAAAATTTGATTCTAAAACGTATGGGGTAAATGTGTTAGAGTTGATTTCCCAGAGAAAGGAAGCACTGGTGGAGCTTCAGAGAAAGGTCAGATCAAATGTTGCAGCTCTGGAAAATGATTATCGAAAGAAGTTAAAGGGTGGACCCAGACTCCCAGCCAGAAAAACAAAGGCAGCCAGGGATGCAGATCTCAGCACCTTCATTCCACTTGACATCACCAGAAAAATCGATAGGGCTGAAGTTCAGAAAGCCATGGAATAAATAAAGGTGTCAAGGAAAACTGAAGCAATGATCCAGATGGCAAAACAAAAAGAAAAATATAATGAACTGATGATGTTCAGGGCAAATTCCAGAAGGATCATAGGTGCTGAAATAAAATTGGCTGAAAATCACGAAGGTATGACCAAGTTTGAGGTAAAGTTGACCAGAGAGGGTAACTTTGTTGATGAAAGGAAGAACACCTCAGTCCAAGCTTTTGGGTGGTCTGAACTGAAGGAGATTGGCTTGACATTCAGGGGGAAGACTGATGTGTCTCCAGATGTCAAAGCATTTTTGAAAAGAATTGAGAAGGTATGGAAAAGGAAGCAACAGATGGAGATTGCATTGGGCATGAGATCTCCAGATGCTTCACCTTCTCCAAAGAGAAAGGCCACTGAAGATGCACCTGGACAAGCTTCAAAGAGAAGGGCCTGACTCTTTTATCATCTTACTTGTATTTGTATTTATTTTAAATCAAAGTTGTAACTTTTTATATGTTGATGTCTGTAAATAAAGTTGCAAGCTTTTGATTCACAAGTAAGTGATCAGATTAAGTCTAAGTTAGAACTAAAAGATTAAAACTGGAACACTGATGATCTATAAAGTGTTCTCCGGTAACTTAAATTTTTAGACTTAGTCAAAATCAAGTGTTTTTCAAGCATACAATTGTATAGATAGAAGCTTGAAAAACCTTGCATTATTTCTGAACAAATAGGGGGAATTTGTTAGGTCCAGTTTGACTGGACTCACTCCAGACTTGAAGACTGGAGCGTCACTGAAGATTTGTCCAGAAATAATGGAAGACCAGTAAGCATCTCACTTGTATAGGATATTTATATACTTGTAATATCTTGGTTCCGCAACAACCTTGTATTTTATTTAACATCATAAATAAAATACACTTGAAAATTACATTGTGTTCCACCTTTACATTATTTATTGCTTTAAGTCTTGTATTACTTTATTTATATACTTGCATTTATATTTAAGTAATACTAGTCCAATCTAGTGCATACTTGACTTGTTGTATTTTACACTAGTGGGTTAAACCATCAAGTGAGGGACTTACAAGTGGTATCAGAGTAGAAGGCTTCTTGATGGCCAACCCAGAAAATACACAAGGAGGTTTCAGTCTTGGTCCTGATCCTATTCAAAATGATCAAAATGAACCACCACCTGTTATTAACAATAATCCCCCACCTCCTCCTCCTCCTCCTGCTTCTCCACATGTGCATGTGCACTACTCAAACAATCATGTTCCTAAATTCAGTGGGAACAGTGATGAATTTGGGACGTGGAAAGCTAGGATGATTTTACATGTTATTGGAATTGAGAGGAATATGATGAAAATCTTAAATGAAGGACCCTATATACCCACATCTCCTCTCAATCCTCTACTTGATCCAACTGGATCCAGAAGTGGAAGGGAAAAGAGGGAGGAACATTGGTCCGAAGAGGAGAGGAGATTGGTAAATTTAGATACCATTCTCAAAAACATGATCCTCTGGGCTGTTCCTGAACCCCTAATTCCCACACTAGTTCTTTTTCCCAGTGCTAAATCCATGTGGGATGAACTAGTGAACCAGTATGAAGGAGGTGATGACACCATTGTCACCAGAAAGGTCTCCTTAAACAAGAGGTATGAGTCATTTTTTGCTCTCCCCAATGAGTCTCTCACTGGTACTTACACCAGATTTATGAGCATTATTAACCAGTTGAAAGGACTGGGGGTTGAGAAAGACAAGGATATACTTCTGGAGAAATTTTGTGATATTTTACCCACCAAATGGTCTCACATGATCCTGGTCTTAAGACAAGGTAAAACTCTGCACTCTCACACTCTATCAACCTTATATGGAGCCTTCAGATACACTGAAGAGAATCAGGATCAGAGAATTGTGGCAGAGCAAGATGCCTTAAACCATGCCTTCAGTAGTTCCAATGTGGTCAGTCATACTGTTCCACAATGTGCAGCACTAATGTCTTATGAGAATGTATTTTCTATGAAGAAGATGATGTCTGAACTTATGGAATCTGGAGAAACAAATAATATCTCTCCAGACTGTGATGAATCTGACAATGATGACTTGGTTGTAATGATTGCTAAAACGTTTAACCGTTTCAAAGCAAGAGCAAACAGGTCCAGTGGACAACATGCTTCCAGTACTTCTACTGATAAGACCAATCTGACATGCTTTAAGTGTGGCAGAAAAGGTCATTTCATGAAGGAATGCAAGTCCAGTCAGTTTGTGTCCCAGCCTGGTCCATCTGTTTCTTACCAAAAGCCTGATGATAGCTACAAGTTCAAGTACAAAAAGCTTAAGGCTCAAATTGCACTCATGTCACAAGATAATAATAAATGCATGATTGCAACTACTGAAGAAAAATGGGTTCCCTCTGATGATTCATCAGTTGATGAAGAAGAGGAAAGAGATTGTTGTTACATGGCTCTGGCAGACCAAGAGCATCTGGTGAAGAAAGATGTCACATCTGGAAGATGGGTGGACATAGTGATCAAAAAGGTTAGTGATTATGATACTGAAACTGACCCTGAACTAAAATTGGACATTGCTGAAGCTCTTAATTCTGATTTAATTTTTGTTGAAACGGTTAGATCTGACAGTGTCAATGGTCTAGAAACTGATTTTTCTGAAATTTCATCTTTAAAATCAAAATTAAAAGAACTTCATGATATTGAACTGGCATTTCAAGCACAAGTTCTGGTAACTGAACAACTGGTTCAAGAAAAACATGACCTAGAAATTATTTTAGAAAAAGAAAAACAGGTCATTAAATCATGGCTATAAATCAGAAAGCCATATGATGCTGGAGTAAATCAATTTCCTGCATAAAAACGTGCATATTTGGATGGAAATACTCATGTTGCATCATTGATACCAGTTATTGACCGTTTACCAGAGGAAGTCAGGCCCATTACCATTTATGATGAGCCTGTTACTCCCAAGGCCAATATTTTTCCAGTTCAATCCCCAGAGGTCAAAACTGAAGCTCCACATGTGACTGCTCTAGTTAAAAAGGTCAATCAAAGGAAACCTTTGCCTCAGTCTTCTTCAAAGGAACCTTCAGTTCCTAAGAAAAAGAATGTCTCCCCTCCTAAGCCTAAAGTCCAGTCATCTGGAAAGGCTAAGGTGTCATCTGAAGAAACCATTTTGTTAAGGCTGGAGAGCCAGTTTCAACTACTGGCTCGTCAAGTTCAAAGTTGTAATGCAAGACTGAACAATTTTGAGGGTACTTCATCTGACCCTAAACAAAATTCAAAACCTTTTTCAAAGAAAGATAAAAATGTTTCTCCTGTTGAGAAGAAAAAGAAAAAGGTGTCAAAACTGTCAACTCCAGTAGTATTTTCAGAAAAATCTACTGTCCAAGAAAGTGAACTCAACCAGATACCCCAGGGACCTATAAGGGAGGGTCCAGTGAACCCATCAGTCGATGGGTTCCCAAATCTAACTAATAAATCTGGTGGATGTGCAGGGCGATCGAAAGAAATATATTTGGTATCTTGACAGTGCTGCTGGCAGGACAATGACCGGATGTAAGACCCTGCTGGAGGAGTTCATAATTTCTAATGGACCTCCATTACTTTTGGAAATGATGGTTGTGGAAAGACTGAGGGGTATGGTGTTCTGAACAATGGACAAGTCAAATTCAGACGAGTTGCTTATGTGAATGGTTTGAAATATAACCTGATCAGTGTTAGTCAACTGTGTGATGATGGCTATCAAGTATTGTTCAATATTGCTCAGGGCATTGTATTCAACAAGGACTGGAAGGTAGTATTGATTGCTCCCAGAAGAGGGAATGTGTATGTAATGGATATGGAAAGCTCTCCTTCAGACAGTGTTTCTATACTCAAGCTGATGAAGACACAAACTGGTTATGGCATAAAAGGTTATCCCATTTAAATTTCAATAATATTAATAAGTTGTCTAGAAAACAACTGGCAGATGGGATACCAGCCTTCAGTTTCCTTCAAAAAGGAAAGGCCATGTCCAGGATGTGAGATGGGGAAGCAGAAACGTGCCAGTTTCAAGACCAAGCAGAATTTTAGAATATCTGAACCACTTCATATGCTTCATATGGATCTTTTTGGTCCAGTGAATGTTCAGACTCGTGCTGGTAAAAGATACACCCTGGTGATCGTCGATGAATTTTCCAGATATTGCTGGGTTATCTTTCTCAGGTCTAAAAATGAAGCTGCTGCTGAAATCATCGCTCTTATTAAGCAAATTGAGCTAAAATATAAGCGAAAAGTGAGTCAGTTAAGAAGTGACAATGGAACAGAATTCCAGAATGCTACACTGGAGTCATTCTGTACTTACACTGGCATCTCCCAGAATTTCTCTTCAGCACGAACTCCAGAGCAAAATGGAGTTGTAGAAAGGAAAAATCGAACGCTGATAGAACTGCCAGGAGTATGCTTGCTGAATCTGGTCTTCCTACCAGTTTCTGGGCTGAAGCAATTGCCACTGCTTGCCACACTCAGAACCGGTCAGTGTATATCAAAAGGCACAAGAAGACAGCCTATGAAGTATTAAGAAATAGAAAACCAAATATTGGTTATTTTCACGTTTTTGGATGTCCAGTTTACATCCTGAACGACTCCAGTCAGTTAGGTAAATTTGATGCCAAAGCTGATGAAGGATATTTCTTAGGTTATTCCGCAATTCGCAAGGCCTTCAGAGTCTATAACAAAAGACTGGAGAAGGTTCATGAGTCCATACATGTCACATTTGATGAGTCAAATGCAGCAATCAATAAAAAGCCATCCCTTGATACTCCCCCAGTAACTCCAATTATCTTCTGTGAATCTGATCCTATCAACTACAATAAAGATTCAGAAGACACAGTTTCCAGTCATCCTGATCTGGAACCTGTTCAGATTAAGAAACCCCCCAGTAGTACTCCTTTCTATCCTTCAATAAGTTTCAAACTGCCCTCTGAACTTATTATTGGATCTGATGTTCGTAGTACTCCCCAGTATCAGATTCAGTTGAAACTGAACCTGTTATCCAAGAAATGCCTTCAAATGAGGACTTTCATGATGCACATCGTGATCTTAATGACTCTAATGAAGATGTGGAGATAGTTTATGAAGAACCTTGGGTGCCAGTTGATAATGATTCAACTGATGCACCCCAACTGAATTCTTGCACTGATATTGTTATACATAACAATCCTGGTCAATACTCTAGGTGGTCAAAAGCACATCCTATTGATCAAATCATAGGAGACTCCAGTAGAGGGGTTCAGACCAGAAGAGCCTCCAGTGAACAATGTTTATACGTCAGCTTCTTATCACTGATAGAACCGAAGAAGATTGACGAGGCTATGGAAGATCCAAGCTGGGTGATAGCTATGTAGGAAGAGCTACACCAGTTTGAAAGGAATAAGGTTTGGAACCTGGTTCCTTTCCCAGTTGGCAAGAAAGAACCAATTGGAACCAGATGGGTCTTCAGGAATAAGGTAGATGAAGATGGCCATGTTGTCAGAAAACAACTGGCAGATGGGATACCGCCTTCAGTTTCCTTCAAAAAGGAAAGGCCATGTCCAGGATGTGAGATGGGGAAGCAGAAACGTGCCAGTTTCAAGACCAAGCAGAATTTTAGAATATCTGAACCACTTCATATGCTTCATATGGATCTTTTTGGTCCAGTGAATGTTCAGACTCGTGCTGGTAAAAGATACACCCTGGTGATCGTCGATGAATTTTCCAGATATTGCTGGGTTATCTTTCTCAGGTCTAAAAATGAAGCTGCTGCTGAAATCATCGCTCTTATTAAGCAAATTGAGCTAAAATATAAGCGAAAAGTGAGTCAGTTAAGAAGTGACAATGGAACAGAATTCCAGAATGCTACACTGGAGTCATTCTGTACTTACACTGGCATCTCCCAGAATTTCTCTTCAGCACGAACTCCAGAGCAAAATGGAGTTGTAGAAAGGAAAAATCGAACGCTGATAGAACTGCCAGGAGTATGCTTGCTGAATCTGGTCTTCCTACCAGTTTCTGGGCTGAAGCAATTGCCACTGCTTGCCACACTCAGAACCGGTCAGTGTATATCAAAAGGCACAAGAAGACAGCCTATGAAGTATTAAGAAATAGAAAACCAAATATTGGTTATTTTCACGTTTTTGGATGTCCAGTTTACATCCTGAACGACTCCAGTCAGTTAGGTAAATTTGATGCCAAAACTGATGAAGGATATTTCTTAGGTTATTCCGCAATTCGCAAGGCCTTCAGAGTCTATAACAAAAGACTGGAGAAGGTTCATGAGTCCATACATGTCACATTTGATGAGTCAAATGCAGCAATCAATAAAAAGCCATCCCTTGATACTCCCCCAGTAACTCCAATTATCTTCTGTGAATCTGATCCTATCAACTACAATAAAGATTCAGAAGACACAGTTTCCAGTCATCCTGATCTGGAACCTGTTCAGATTAAGAAACCCCCCAGTAGTACTCCTTTCTATCCTTCAATAAGTTTCAAACTGCCCTCTGAACTTATTATTGGATCAGATGTTCGTAGTACTCCCCAGTAACTCCAATTATCTTCTGTGAATCTGATCCTATCAACTACAATAAAGATTCAGAAGACACAGTTTCCAGTCATCCTGATCTGGAACCTGTTCAGATTAAGAAACCCCCCAGTAGTACTCCTTTCTATCCTTCAATAAGTTTCAAACTGCCCTCTGAACTTATTATTGGATCTGATGTTCGTAGTACTCCCCAGTATCAGATTCAGTTGAAACTGAACCTGTTATCCAAGAAATGCCTTCAAATGAGGACTTTCATGATGCACATCGTGATCTTAATGACTCTAATGAAGATGTGGAGATAGTTTATGAAGAACCTTGGGTGCCAGTTGATAATGATTCAACTGATGCACCCCAACTGAATTCTTGCACTGATATTGTTATACATAACAATCCTGGTCAATACTCTAGGTGGTCAAAAGCACATCCTATTGATCAAATCATAGGAGACTCCAGTAGAGGGGTTCAGACCAGAAGAGCCTCCAGTGAACAATGTTTATACGTCAGCTTCTTATCACTGATAGAACCGAAGAAGATTGACGAGGCTATGGAAGATCCAAGCTGGGTGATAGCTATGTAGGAAGAGCTACACCAGTTTGAAAGGAATAAGGTTTGGAACCTGGTTCCTTTCCCAGTTGGCAAGAAAGAACCAATTGGAACCAGATGGGTCTTCAGGAATAAGGTAGATGAAGATGGCCATGTTGTCAGAAACAAGGCCAGATTGGTTGCACAAGGGTATTGCCAATCAGATGTTGATTTTGATGAATCATTTGCTCCAGTGGCTAGACTTGAAGCGATCAGAATATTCTTAGCATTTACTGCTCATCATCAACTCAAGGTCTGCCAGATGGACGTAAAAAGTGCATTTTTGAATGGAAAACTGGAAGAATAAGTTTATGTCAGGCAACCACCAGGTTTTGTTGATGAAAAGCATCCTCACTGGGTATATCGTCTGGACAAAGCACTTTATGGTCTCAGACAAGCCCCACGTGCCTAGTATGACACTCTGACTAAACACTTATTGAAAAATGGATTTAAAAGAGGTGCAATTGACAATACCTTATTTATTCTTTGTGAAAAAGGTAATCTTCTGCTGGTACAAATTTATGTTGATGATATTATTTTTGGGTCTACTAATGAAAATATGTGCAAGAAATTTTCTAAAATCATGTCTTCAGAATATGAGATGAGTTTAATGGGTGAATTAACATTTTTTCTAGGTCTTCAGATTAAACAAACCAGTGATGGTATTTTTATTAATCAAGAAAAATATGTGCAAGAAATTTTCTAAAATCATGTCTTCAGAATATGAGATGAGTTTAATGGGTGAATTAACATTTTTTCTAGGTCTTCAGATTAAACAAACCAGTGATGGTATTTTTATTAATCAAGAAAAATATGTTAGAGATCTATTAAAGAAATATGATATGAACTCTTCACCGTCTAAACCCACTCCAATTTCTGCACCACTCACTCTGGACTCGGATCCAGATGGAAAACCAGTGAACACCACTGTCTATAGAGGCAAGGTTGGTTCACTGATGTATTTAACTGCCAGTAGACCAGATATAATTTTTTCAACATGTTTATGTGCCAGATATCAGTCTAATCCAAAAGAATCTCATATGCTTGCTGTAAAGCACATACTGAAATACCTTAAGGGTGTCCCTAGTTTGGGCCTTTGGTATCCCAAAGGCTCAGGCATGGATCTAATGGGTTATTCAGATTCAGATCATGCAGGTTGTAAGATAGACAGGAAATCCACTACTGGTGGATGTCATTTCCTTGGTGGCAAACTGGTCAGCTGGACCAGTAAGAAGCAAACTTCAGTTTCATTGTCAACTGCTGAAGCTGAGTATGTATCTGCAGCCAGTTGTTGTGCTCAGATACTCTGGATGAAGAGCCAGTTGCTTGATTATGGTATTAAGTATTCAAAGACCCCAATCTTTTGTGATAATAACAGGGCCATTGCTATCTCAAACAATCCAGTCATGCACTCAAAGACAATGCACATTGACATCAGGTATCATTTCATTCGTGATCATATTATGGAAAATGATATTGAAATCCATTTTATTCCCACTGACAAACAACTCGCTGACATTTTTACTAAACCACTGGATGTAAAAAACCTTTGAACATCTTGTTGGTGAGTTGGGAATGTTGAACCCTTAAATCGGGAACCTTGTTATGAATGCCTTTGTGACACTGGCAGGGTTCTTTGATTTCCAAATTTATAAATTTATACCAACTTAGCTATCGAACGCCTTTGTGATACTATCTTTGCATTAATAGATTTATGGATCACCATTCCAGGGGGAAGACTCAGACCATATATTTTTGTCCTTAAAATGTTTTTAATTTCAGGGGGAATTTATTTTCCCACTGGAAGAATTTTTTTGGAAAATATCACTGGTACATTACTGGAAGTCCTCCAGAGTACCATTAGTGCATACTTCACTGGCATAATCCACCAGTGATCCTGGAGTGTCCAGTCAACCTCCAGATGCACTAAAATGAGTCATGGTATGTCAGTCATAATATTTTAATACTTGGTCATTGTGTATGCCACGTAGGCAAACCTTTTGAATGGATAGTTACTGTTTCTATCCACGTGGCATAACATTTTTCAAACTTAATGATGGATATTTTACCTTGGGAAGATAAAAAGTACAAGTTGGTTATTTTTGTGGGCTGTCAAACTGTCATACATTTATGTGTGATGGGATGCATTAAATGCGGATTTCAAAATCGATCAAAATTACTTTGAATAATTTCAAATTAACCGTTTTGAATTTCATTTTCTCTCTCCTCTATAAATACCCATATTTACTCTTTTTCACTTCATTTCGAAAGTATTTACTCCCAAAATTCCTTCATTTACTCTCTTTTTCATTCAATTTCCAATCATCACTCTCTTTCATCATAAATTCATAAAATCTAACCCTAAAAAGCTGTAAATCATCATCTTTTCTTTCTTTTCTGGGTTATTTGCTTGTATAAAATGGCCCCTCGACAATCAAACTCCAACAAAAATCTTCTTTCTGCTACTTATGCTCCTCCAGCCGCCGTTAAAAGAGCACCACACATTGCTTTAGAAGCGTCGGCCATCCGAATAAACATGAATAATTGGATGGCAAAACTTTCTAGCACCCATGATCCTGAATCAATCATTGGGCGACTGAATGCCTTCTTCCTCAGTTATCCACTTTATGGTGCCCTAACTCTCAACCCTGGAAATATGTACCACGAATATTTGTGTGAATTCTGGTACACAGCTGTGTATGTGGATACAGATGAATCAATCCACTATACACTAAAACAAGGCACCAGGGCCTTCACTCTCACCGTTGACTCTCTCAGAGATGCCCTTCGATTGAATTATTTTGCAGAGAATGAAATGGGCATTACACTTCCCTCTGGCATTAATATGAGGGATGTGTGTAGGCAGATGGGGCACACTGATATTTTGGATGAACATGGTGTGCTACAGAGAAAGGGAACAATCTACATGAGTAAATTAACAGACTCATGGAGATTTTTCTTCACTCATTTAGGTAAGTGTTTGGAGGCAGCTCTGGAGGGTTAGATCAGATTAACCAGACACAACTCCAGATTGCATATTGCCTATGGTTTGGATACAGGGTGGATTTTGCTCAGATTTTCTTTGATGACCTTGTTGAGCGTCTGAAAGTGAAAGGTAGAAAAGCTCATGTACCTTTTATTCGTTTCCTTTCACTTGTTTTTAAAAGAGCTCTTCGTAATGAGTATGATTACAATTCAAATCATTTTTCTGTTTGTGAGTATATGAGGGATTTAACCCAATTAAAATCTACAACTGGTGAAATTGATATCCCTCCCAATATGCTCAACCATTTTAGAAATGATGAAACCGATGCATCATCACCAGATGATTTGGAAGAGGCTCCAGGCGGGCTTCAAAATAATGAAGGACCCACTAGAGTCTTCAATGCTGAAATGGTACCACCAATAACCCAGGTGGTTCCTGACCCTCAGCAGAATGTGAATATCTTACCTGAAAACCCCTCCAGACGACCAAGAAATGTTAAACCTCATCGTCTTAGGAAAGTGGGAGATGTGGTCGCTCCCAGTAGTGCCGTTGATAGCCATCCAGGTTCCTCCCAACGGGAATCTGGAGATGTCTCAAGGGAAAACTTACAAGCAACCACTCCCAACATTATTGTAGGGGTGAGTGGTGAAGAAAATAGAGGGTCAACCCAACCCTCAGTAGAGTCCGTGTCAGCACAATCTCTTGTACTTAGCCATATTTCTGACACAACTCTTGCACAAACTGGGGTTACTGGAGCCTCACCTCTAGTAATTCCAGTTTCACATTCTTCGGCTGGTGATATAATGAATGCAGATGGCACTTTGATTGTGGAACAAGAAAATGTTGATCAGGATGCTCAGATTGATTTGAATAGGGAAGTTGGTGATTAGACAGTTGGTGAAGCTCCAGTATGGGAAGAAGATGAGTCACCTTTGTCTGATGATGATAATTTTGATGCAAACATGGATTTTCTGGGTGATATTGCTTCATCAGATATACCTCCTCCACCAGAATCCACTGATATGCCACCACCTCCTGAATCATTAAATGCTCCACCACTGCCACCAGAATCAACCTTTGTACCACCTCCACCACCACCATCTTCACTTCCTCCAAATACACCATACTTCAACCCCAGTTCTCTCCAAATTTCATCAGTTCAACCTCCACCACTTGTAACACCACTGGACTTTCCTGAACACCGTGTGCTGGACTCCACTGTTATAACATCTGAAACATCCACTGAAGGAGTCCAGGCACAAGTTTCTCTGGTAACCAGGATTGCTTCTGAACTTGCTCCTCCAAGTGGTCTCTCCACTTCTTCTTCCACCGAGGTCCAAGGCCTTTTAAATAAGGTGACGAACCTGGAGAGATCACTCCAGTCTTCTTCCCAGGTTGTTTCTGAATTTAAATCCTTATTGTCAAAAATCTTGCATCAGAAATAAACCTGTTTGCTGGAAATGAGAAGCTGGTGTTTGAGAAGTTGAATGAACTGGTACTGGCCACCAACAAAAATTCTGAAACTATTAAAGTGGCAGTCCAGGGATTGGAGGAGAAGCTGGTAGCTTCTGTTCAGACTGCAGTCAAGACAGAAATTGTACAACCACTGGCAGGTCTGAAAGAAGAAGTCCAGAAGTTGATTGAGTCAGTGAGCCGTCTGGAAAGCAGGCCAGCCCTTGACCAGAGTTCGATCATCAGTAACATTAGTGATGAGTGCACTAAGAAGTTCAGACATGGTATGTTGAAAACAATTACTGAAGAAATCTCTGGGTCAATTCTTAGAAATATTCAAGATGGGCTGTTGCCTCAAGTAGTGAAGATGATTGATAATGAATTGCCAAAACACTTGCCTTCAGAACTTCAAATTCTCAAAAAGGAAGTGACTGAGCTTCGAAAAACTGTTAACATCACCACTCCAGTAGCAGGCAGAACGTTTGGCTCTTCAGACAGACATATGCTTGAGCAGTTGTGGAATGATCTCCAGTCAAGAACTGGTGGTCATTCCAAGGGGGGAAAATCTGCTGCTACTGAGACAGTTCCTGAGGGGTTGTTTAAGAAGAAAAAGGAAGTTCAAGTGAAATTGAAAAAGCCTTTGGTACTGAATCCATTGTGCAGGATGAAGAGGCTGCTGGTACTGATTCCAGTGAGCCACAGTTTGAAGCATTTCCAGATATTGCTGTTACAATGAAAAACTTGAAAAGAAAGAAAAAAAGAAAAAAAAAAAAAAAAAAAAAAAAAAAAAAAAAAAAAAAAAAAAAAAAAAAAAAAAAAAAAAAAAAAAAAAAAAAAAAAAAAAAAAAAAAAAAAAAAAAAAAAAAAAAAAAAAAAAAAAAAAAAAAAAAAAAAAAAAAAAAAAAAAAAAAAAAAAAAAAAAAAAAAAAAAAAAAAAAAAAAAAAAAAAAAAAAAAAAAAAAAAAAAAAAAAAAAAAAAAAAAAAAAAAAAAAAAAAAAAAAAAAAAAAAAAAAAAAAAAAAAAAAAAAAAAAAAAAAAAAAAAAAAAAAAAAAAAAAAAAAAAAAAAAAAAAAAAAAAAAAAAAAAAAAAAAAAAAAAAAAAAAAAAAAAAAAAAAAAAAAAAAAAAAAAAAAAAAAAAAAAAAAAAAAAAAAAAAAAAAAAAAAAAAAAAAAAAAAAAAAAAAAAAAAAAAAAAAAAAAAAAAAAAAAAAAAAAAAAAAAAAAAAAAAAAAAAAAAAAAAAAAAAAAAAAAAAAAAAAAAAAAAAAAAAAAAAAAAAAAAAAAAAAAAAAAAAAAAAAAAAAAAAAAAAAAAAAAAAAAAAAAAAAAAAAAAAAAAAAAAAAAAAAAAAAAAAAAAAAAAAAAAAAAAAAAAAAAAAAAAAAAAAAAAAAAAAAAAAAAAAAAAAAAAAAAAAAAAAAAAAAAAAAAAAAAAAAAAAAAAAAAAAAAATGCCAGAAGGATCATAGGTGCTGAAATAAAATTGGCTGAAAATCACGAAGGTATGACCAAGTTTGAGGTAAAGTTGACCAGAGAGGGTAACTTTGTTGATGAAAGGAAGAACACCTCAGTCCAAGCTTTTGGGTGGTCTGAACTGAAGGAGATTGGCTTGACATTCAGGGGGAAGACTGGTGGAGCTTCAGAGAAAGGTCAGATCAAATGCTGCAGCCCTGGAAAATGAATATCGAAAGAAGTTAAAGGGTGGACCCAGACTCCCAGCCAGAAAAACAAAGGCTGCCAGGGATGCAGATCTCAGCACCTTCATTCCACTTGACATCACCAGAAAAATCGATAGGGCTGAAGTTCAGAAAGCCATGGAACAAATAAAGGTGTCAAGGGAAACTGAAGCAATGATCCAGATGGCAAAACAAAAAGACAAATATAATGAACTGATGATGTTCAGGGAAAATGCCAGAAGGATCATAGGTGCTGAAATAAAATTGGCTGAAAATCACGAAGGTATGACCAAGTTTGAGGTAAAGTTGACCAGAGAGGGTAACTTTGTTGATGAAAGGAAGAACACCTCAGTCCAAGCTTTCGGGTGGTCTGAACTGAAGGAGATTGGCTTGACATTCAGGGGGAAGACTGATGTGTCTCCAGATGTCAAAGCATTTTTGAAAAGAATTGAGAAGGTATGGAAAAGGAAGCAACAGATGGAGATTGCATTGGGCATGAGATCTCTAGATGCTTCACCTTCTCCAAAGAGAAAGGCCACTGAAGATGCACCTGGACAAGCTTCAAAGAGAAGGGCCTGACTCTTTTATCATCTTACTTGTATTTGTATTTATTTTAAATCAAAGTTGTAACTTTTTATATGTTGATGTCTGTAAATAAAGTTGCAAGCTTTTGATTCACAAGTAAGTGATCAGATTAAGTCAAAATCAAGTGTTTTTCAAGCATACAATTGTATAGATAGAAGCTTGAAAAACCTTGCATTATTTCTAAACAAATAGGGGGAATTTGTTAGGTCCAGTTTAACTGGACCCACTCCAGACTTAAAAAGTGGAGCGTCACTGAAGATTTGTCCAGAAATAATGGAAGACCAGTAAGCATCTCACTTGTATAGGAAATCTGGAGTTCGCCAGATTTCAGCTTACTGGACTTCACTCCAGTCCAGATCGATCCTACTGAAGACATTCTTACTGAAGTCAAAGACTGAAGTTTGAAGAAAGAAGACTGACAAGCAGTGGAGCCCACTGACAGTCTTACCAGATCTCCTGACTGGAGCTTTGTCAGTGTTCTAGACCTTACAAGTCTGAACACTGATTACGAGGAATTGACTTTTGCCTTTACACACTTTTACACGGACAATCCATTTGTCTATTGATAAAAGTACAATACGTGTGTAAAGGTGGTTGGTTAAAAGGATGACAAGTCACATCAACATGACTTTATCCTTGTACTTTAACCAATGCATTTAAAGAATTAAAGTTGTTTCCTTAAATGCATGCAACCATATTTGTACGGCATAATAAATTCACTGTTGAATTTATTTGCCTATAAATACCAAGTCATTTACCTCGTTCCAACTTACTTTTTGCATATTGGTGAATTTGTCTAAATACTCTCGATCGTAACAAGGAATACTTCACAACTTTAAGTGTTTCGATCAAAGGAGAATATTTAGCAAATATAGATCATTTGTAATTCATAGGTTGTTAGGATATTTACATACTTGTAATATCTTGGTTTCGCAACAACCTTGTATTTTATTTAACATCATAAATAAAATACACTTGAAAATTACATTGTGTTCCACATTTACATTATTTATTGCTTTAAATCTTGTATTACTTTATTTATATACTTGCATTTATATTTAAGTAATACTAGTCCAATCTAGTACATACTTGACTTGTTGTATTTTACACTAGTGGGTTAAACCATCAAGTGAGGGACTTACAGACAGTCAGGTGCTTCGCATAGGATGGCAGGGATTTCTTTTATATTAGGTAGATTTTTATTTAGCTCAAAACAAACTTACATCACAAAAGTTTGTACTACAATTCACTTTGCATGCATTCAAAATGAATTGTTGCACCATTTAGTTAAAACACCATTTTAACATTTTCAAATAGTTTTACAATATTTTAAAATGCATGTCATTAACTACCTTAATGTGTTCTCTATTGTAAAACTAGGGCATCATTTCCTACACTACTAACACTAGATGTACTAGCCATGCATGCATGTACATGGCTAGACATATAACCCGATACATGCTAATATATGGGTTAATCGGTCATGCTCAAAAATACATAATTTAATAATTACATATTTAATTGAGCGCTTTAGCTACTATACCATAACGCGATTTGGCTCTGATACCACTGTTGGGATTTTATTAACCAAAATGATGTTTATTCCGAGAATAAACATAGTTCATTAATCAAGGGTTATATTTAAAACCTTTTATAAGTGTAGGGTTTAAAACGTAAATAATTAAAAACGTTTAATTATTTAAATACAAATTAATTTATCTAAAATATAATTAATGAACAAGTAATTAACCTAGTTAATTACTACTAGCGGAAGCATGTAATAAAACAATTAAAACTATTTAATTCCCTAGCCAAGATCTATCGCGCATGCATATAGTAACTAAACAATAAATAAATAGAAGAACTACTAACCTCTTAGACGACCTCCCGAAGATGTTATTCTTGAGCAAGAATAACGTGAGCTACTTGCCACAAAAAAGGACCCGAAGTCGCGCCCCTCAAAAGACTCGTACACGCGAACGATCTTCGGCACTTAATTAAGTGCTAGCTATAACTTTACGTTATAACAAAATACCCACCGGAAAAATAACTAGAATGGGGTGCTCTCCACCTAGGGTGGTGTCGAGCTCCACACGAAAAAGAGAGAGGAGAGAAAGGGTTTTTGGTGCAAGGATTCAAGAAGGAATAAGAGTTCTTTATATAGGCATAGAAAACCCTTAGGTTTCCTTCTTTGAATCAATGTGGGATAAGGAAACCAAGTTTCCTTCTCCCTCTCCCCCTCCTTGCGCGGCCGACCTAGTGGGACCCATGGGTCGACTTCGTCTGGGTCGATCCATGGTGCTTGATGTCCGATCCTGTTTTCGACCCGATTCGCGTTTCCGACCCGCGAATCATTTCCAAATCTATTTTTGGAAACTTTTAGTTATTTTCATTTCCAATGAATTCCTTGTTATTTATAAAGTTCAATTAAGCCCTCCTCGTTCTATGTGTGCGACCCTAATGGTTCATAGATATGCGGCCGTATAAGTATATTGAAATATTCTCATAATTACAACAGTCATTAATTCCATTGATGATAGCTATGCTCATGACATTAGTTGTGGGAATGTTTATCGTCTATTTGGAATGATTGTTAGAGAGAATCAACGTGCTGTGAATGTCATTGCGAGTGGAACTCTTGAAGAAGCAAGGGAGTACCATAAGGTCAAGGAAAAATCGATATCGGATCACGTGAAGATTATGAGAGGATACATCGATGAGTTGGCAGCCCTTAGGCAGCCACTAACTCATGATGAGCAGGTTCTCTTGATACTTGACTCACTCAGTCAACACTTTGCGCATTTCGCCATGAATTATTTTATGACTTGCAAGCACAAATCGCTAGATGATCTTGAAAGAATGTTGGTTAGTGTTGAGATGAATTTACCGGAAAGGGCACTCATTGAAAGGCCCTACCACATAAATTCATTATGCACATTCTGCAAAAGTAATTTACACAACGCTCGTAGTTGTGAGAAAATTGAAGAATGGCTTCGTGAGACTTATCCTTCGTGGGGCGGACAAGGAAGAAAGAATAAAGGAAAATTTGGAAGGAGAAAGATAGTCTTGAAATAAATGCTTCGGCATTCATTTCGGAATTATCTTTTAGTTGATGTTTTAGTTGAAAACATTATTACCCTTTTAATTTTGTTCTTGAGATAATGTATGGATTTTGTTGGTGCATGTTTTCGGTGACAAAAGCATTCTAGATGTGTTACATATATTTATATATATTCAAGTCTTGTAATTTATCTTGTAATTAACGTTTGTCAATAATATTACCTTGGCATATATTGTTGATCATATTGGGATCCATTTATATTTATATGTGTGTTTATTATTTGTGTTTTACAGGTTCTAGACATTACATGTAAAGAGTCATTAAGTTAATATTGTTTTTGCGTTTAACAGCAGTTGAAATATTAACTTAATGTACTTCCAGATGGAAGTTAAGTTAATTGTGTTTCTGCGTATAAGAGTTCTTGTCATGAGAACACTCAAACCCATTGGATTTAAGAGTTCTTGTCACTTGCCTATAAATAGAGGTGTGTGTTTTGTGTGTTCTTAACAAGAGTGTAGAGAGAGAAACGAGCAAAACCTAGAGAGAGAAACCCAAGAACACGCACGGGTAGATCTTGTGGGTGGTACTCGACTCACGCACGAACCGCAAACACACACCCGGTTTGGACGGCTCGTAGACTTAGATTACCACGTTGGTTGGTAAAGTTTGTCCGGAGAGCCGTTTCACTATAGTAACCAAACACGAGTGTTTATATTCACGCAAAAGATATATATATATATATATATATATCATAAAAGGTAGATATAGGAATTCCGCACCTCAACATATCTTAAGTCAATCTCGGTTCGGTAAGACCCGGGGGACTTACAACTGGTATCAGATCCATAGGTTATCAACAACCTTGGTTCGAGATTGATCACGGTTTGGGTATCCCACTTTTTGCGTGTTTTTTAGGTGGAGAAGTGTTTTCGGGTTCGTTTGAAATAAAGGTTCAAACTTGACACCAAAATAAGACATATCCTCATTCCTAAAATCATTTTCTCAAGTTTTCTCTGATCAAGGAACAATATCGGGTTCGGGATCTAAGAAATTGTGAGAAAACTGTGTTTGCGTGTTCTTGGTACTGTACCGTTTGCGTGTTTTTGGTACTGTACCATTTGCGTGTTTCTGTACAATCCCAGATCTGCGTGTTTCTCAAATTTTGCGTGTTTCTTTGAGAGTTCTTGAGGCTTTGAGAGTTCTTGAGGCTTTGAGAGTTCTTGTGGTTTGCTTGTTTAGTACACTTTTGCTCGTTTCATTTGAGTGTTCCTGTTTTTGCGTGTTCTTGTGTATTTGAGTGTTTATAAGTTAAACTTCATACACAATGGCAGCAAACTATCTTAACCAATTAATACTAATGGACCATGAGACCGGTAAGGTAATTCACCACCTAAACTGATGATCATTGACCAATACTTTTCTTGGAAAGGTCGATTCGAATCCTTTATGCAATTCACGGATATTAGAATGTGGACTTGTATGACTGAAGGATATAGTGCCCCAACATATTAGGACAGTGGTGTTAACAAAGTTTATGCTTACCAAGATATGATGAATCTAATAAAAAATTGTATGAGGCAGAGAAAAAGGCACTATCATGTTTAAAAATGTCACTGCCACAAGAAATATTACATTTATTTAATGGATTTAATACATCAAAAGAACTTTGGTTAGCATTAAAAAATCATTGTGAAGGGGATGAAACACTTAAAAAGAATCGTAGAGACCTTCTAAAGCATCAGTATAATGTATTTAATGGGTTAAGAAGTGAAAACTTAGATCAACTAATTACAAGGTATTATCATTTGCTAGCAGAGTTGCAAGCATTTGAAGTTACCTATTCTGAGGAAGAAAAAGTTGAGAAATTTTTGAGTTCCTTGCCGGAAAAGTGGAGTAATTATATTACCACTTTGCAGGAAAAAGCAGATTTCTCTGATATGTCTTTGACTCAGATAGTTGCTAAGTTTAGGGGACAGGAAATGAAACTAAAAAGGAGGGAAGCAGGATATAATAATGCTCAGATTCCCGAGCTTTATTACGGTAGGCCTACGATCAATGTAAGTCCAGGTTCCCCTGAAGGAAGCACAAGGGCATTCCTGAGTGAAGATGTTGACTTACAAAAGATCTCGTTTGACTCTGAGGGAAACATATGTCTTGTTTCAAGTCAGAGCGACAATTTAGGCAATCGTGGATATCCTACCTCCAGTGCTAGTTCCATCGTGCCTATAAGTGTCAAATGTGCGGAAAGTCACTTATCCGTTCTTGCGTCATTTGTGACATCATATGAACAATTTATACAAGGAAAGGTTCAAGATTCGAGTCTTATAAATGAAGACTATGAGCAGATTGATCCTTTGGACTTAGAAGAGATGGATCTGCAATGGCAAATGGCTATGCTAACTCTTCGGACTAAACGGTTCTTATCAAGAACAGGGCGAAAGGTCGTGGGTTCCAAGCTTGGCTTTGATAAGTCAAAGATAAAGTGTTACAATTGCGAGGGATTTGGACACTTTGCTAGGGAATGCCAGAGACCTAAGAAGGATGATAGGTCTATTGTGACTCGTCAAAACTTTAACCAAGGTGGATCAGCAACTCCTTCAGGTGCTTCACAACGAGGATACTTTCAAGGGTCAAGTTCGAATGCGAGTAACTCTTCTCAACGAAACAGTTATCAAGGTTCCAAGGTTGAAAGTCCAAACTCTAATGACCAAAATGGGTCAAGAGCTTTGGTGGTTTAACAACAGGAAGGTTCATATGACTGGGGCACAATTGTTGAAGAAACAAACAATGCCTACCTGGCTGAGATCAGTTCAATTGTGTCATCAGATTCAGAATCAGAGATTCCAGAAGGTGATGACACTAGATCATTCAAAAACCCTGAAAAATCAATAGTTGTGAGCAGTTCAAACAAAGTCGAAGATCAAAAGACAATATCGGGTCTGGTGAACTTCATGACAAACTTGACTATCACAAAGTGTCCAGTTTCAGTAGAAAGGACTGACAACATGCGGAATATCGATACTGGATGTTCTATTCATGCCACTAGAGATAGTAGTGTTCTGTCAGACTTTGTTAAGATTTCTGATGTTCAGGTGAACTTTGTCGGACCTGCTCAGGGGATCGCAACTGGTCATGGTAAAGTGAGCGTCACTAATCTTCATCTTGACAAGGTGTATCATATTGAACATCTTAGTCAAAATCCTTTGAGTGTCAGTCAAATGCATGATGTATGTCATGAGTGGGACAAGGATCATAAAAATGTTCCTCGTCTGGTTCCTGAAGCCTCCAGGGTTGATGAGTCATCAACAAGCGGAGGAGTAATTCTGGAAGAAAACGAGACATTACATTTGAGACACTCAAAGTCAACTCCAATGACCAAAATGGGTCAAGAGCTTTGGTGGTTTAACAACAGGAAGGTTCATATGACTGGGGCACAATTGTTGAAGAAACAAACAATGCCTACCTGGCTGAGATCAGTTCAATTGTGTCATCAGATTCAGAATCAGAGATTCCAGAAGGTGATGACACTAGATCATTCAAAAACCCTGAAAAATCAATAGTTGTGAGCAGTTCAAACAAAGTCGAAGATCAAAAGACAATATCGGGTCTGGTGAACTTCATGACAAACTTGACTATCACAAAGTGTCCAGTTTCAGTAGAAAGGACTGACAACATGCGGAATATCGATACTGGATGTTCTATTCATGCCACTAGAGATAGTAGTGTTCTGTCAGACTTTGTTAAGATTTCTGATGTTCAGGTGAACTTTGTCGGACCTGCTCAGGGGATCGCAACTGGTCATGGTAAAGTGAGCGTCACTAATCTTCATCTTGACAAGGTGTATCATATTGAACATCTTAGTCAAAATCCTTTGAGTGTCAGTCAAATGCATGATGTATGTCATGAGTGGGACAAGGATCATAAAAATGTTCCTCGTCTGGTTCCTGAAGCCTCCAGGGTTGATGAGTCATCAACAAGCGGAGGAGTAATTCTGGAAGAAAACGAGACATTACATTTGAGACACTCAAAGTCAACTCCATTAAATCCCGTGAAAACAATGGATGAAGTTTTGGAAAGACTGTCGTGCATTGAAGAGATGACTGAGTATGGAATTCCTATTACGGAAGAAAATCTCAGGAGATTCAATACAAAGAAAAATGTCAAGAGGATTTCCTGCTTCATATGTCGTACGAAGGGTCATGTTGCTAGTAAGTGTCCAAGTAAAGGAATGAATAGAGATTTGACTCATGCTAGGTCAAAACCTTCAGATACTAGGATATGCTCAAGTAGTGATGGTCACTCGTCAGACAATTTATCCAGGATTAATGAGAGAAATCTGAGAAATAATTCTCAGAAAGTGAAGGGAAAAGATATGATGGAAGAACAATACAAGGAATCAGTTGGAAACCTTGTTGGTTCTTCTCAAAGACTTCCCATGCATGCTTTATCCACTCAAAGATCAAGAGATTTAGTGAAGAAATCAGCCGGAGAATGTCATTTCAGACAAGTGTCTAATCATACGACTTCTTCAAATCACTCTTCTCAAAAAAGGAGATCAGAGAATTCTGGCAGTATGTATTCTTCATACTCATATGAAGTGAGATCATCCGCCAAGCCTACAGAATATCACAGTACTTATTATGATCGATTTGCTGGAAGAAGTGGTGGTGATTTCAGATCAACATCTCAGAGCTACAATGTTGGTGAGTCATCTAATGCCTTTCGTAAGAAGCTGCATCAAGATGATTCAAATCAATTGAACAAGATTTTGGGTAAAGGAGGATGGGGAGAATTTGCATATCGAGATGATTCGGGGAGAATCCGGACAAAAAGGGTCTGGGTTCTTGACGAAGAAAACTAATTCCCTTCATTGGTGCGGAGGACACAGTCAAGGAGGACCATGTATTTTCGGTAATCGGTGACTGAGTCCTAGGCACATTTTCATTAGATAACACAGTGGGTTATCGTACTTATATGGTACTTTCTTCATTGTAAATCATTGTGCAAGTCCTACATATGTTATTTATAATTTGTTTATAAAGGAACATATTTGGGAAAAACGAGTATATGTAAAGTGCTACTTTATTTTGTGCTTGTTAATAAATCATTCGAGATAGCATGATTATTTATATAATGGTTTAAGGGGGAGTCGTTACTGCAAAAGAAATGAAGAAAACATATGGCATTTAAGTTTACTCATTTGCTATATCCGATCTTTTTGTAGTAATTACTCTTTCTAAAACTTACTCAAATATACCGGATTAAGCATGACTATTTTAAGATGGGTTAGAGTAATTTTGATTCTAAAATTACTGTGATCGATTTTGTAACTTTATGCTCCGTAAGGTTCTTGCTAATAATAAAAGGGTTCTATTGCACGAGAGACAATGTTACTTAGGGTATCTGGTTTCCAGGGGGAGTTAGCTGTGTTCTGTGTGAACACTGAATAAATGTGTATCGTGATAAGGGTATAGTGTAAGTAAAGACTAATTTGAGTGTGTTTGGTACACCTTGAATTAAGTCTTACATGTAAATTGCACGAAAGATTAAGTGAAATACTTAAGGTTTCGGTCAAAATAGGTCAAACGGAGTCACTGAGTTGATATATTTGACAGATATTTTGATTTGCAATTTACTTTAAATAATTGAATCAAAAATACTTAATGTGTGAGCTAACATGATAAAGGCTTTGATTCTAATCTTAATTGGGAGAATCAGTCATTAATTATCTGTTATATATCGGTTTAAGTGTTTTCAAGTTCAATTATTTACCTTTGAGATGAATACATGTGTTGTATAGATCTCATGAGTTTGCTGATGTGGTCGCAGAATTATTTATCTTAACTGGATGTGTGTCAACCGTTAAGATAAAGGATCTCCAAAGTATATGAAAAATTGGGGTTATCCAGTCCGGAATGGAGAAAACTCAAGCTTAAAATGGAAGCAGATTATACTTACACATCAACAACTCAGCTAAATTCAAACGGAGACGAAGATATAGATGGAGAGATTGTTTATAAAGGAACATATTTGGGAAAAACGAGTATATGTAAAGTGCTACTTTATTTTGTGCTTGTTAATAAATCATTCGAGATAGCATGATTATTTATATAATGGTTGTTATCTAATGATGAATATGCAAAGTTGATTTATTTATGATGGTTACACTAAGGCCTTTGATCGATCGCATTTCGAGTTGATAGTCCAGTCGGCTGGAATGAGTAACCCTCAGCTACCATCTCTCAAGAACCATCTTTTATTCAGAAAATGCAACACAAAAATATAATAATGGTTTAAGGGGGAGTCGTTACTGCAAGAGAAATGAAGAAAACATGTGGCACTTAAGTTTACTCATTTGCTATATCCGATCTTTTTGTAGTAATTACTCTTTCTAAAACTTACTCAAATATACCGGATTAAGCATGACTATTACAAGATTTGTTAGAGTAATTTTGATTCTAAAATTACTGTGATCGATTTTGTAACTTTATGCTCCGTAAGGTTCTTGCTAATAATAAAAGGGTTCTATTGCACGAGAGACAATGTTACTTAGGGTATCTGGTTTCCAGGGGGAGTTAGCTGTGTTCTGTGTGAACACTGAATAAATGTGTATCGTGATAAGGGTATAGTGTAAGTAAAGACTAATTTGAGTGTGTTTGGTACACCTTGAATTAAGTCTTACATGTAAATTGCACGAAAGATTAAGTGAAATACTTAAGGTTTCGGTCAAAATAGGTCAAACGGAGTCACTGAGTTGATATATTTGACAGATATTTTGATTTGCAATTTACTTTAAATAATTGAATCAAAAATACTTAATGTGTGAGCTAACATGATAAAGGCTTTGATTCTAATCTTAATTGGGAGAATCAGTCATTAATTATCTGTTATATATCGGTTTAAGTGTTTTCAAGTTCAATTATTTACCTTTGAGATGAATACATGTGTTGTATAGATCTCATGAGTTTGCTGATGTGGTCGCAGAATTATTTATCTTAACTGGATGTGTGTCAACCGTTAAGATAAAGGATCTCCAAAGTATATGAAAAATTGGGGTTATCCAGTCCGGAATGGAGAAAACTCAAGCTTAAAATGGAAGCAGATTATACTTACACATCAACAACTCAGCTAAATTCAAACGGAGACGAAGATATAGATGGAGAGATTGTTTATCAAGTTATACAATCTTATGTCTTTATTTTTGTTGTATTTGAATTTAATTAACAGCATTGTTGTGTCCAATGTCTGTGATTGTATACTTTGGTGTTTATGACACATTTGCGTGTTTATCACCATTTGGTGTTTATCACCATTTGCGTGTTTATCACCATTTGCGTGTTTATCACCATTTGCGTGTTTATCACCATTTGCGTGTTTATCACCATTTGCGTGTTTATCACCATTTGCGTGTTTATCACCATTTGGTGTTTATCACCATTTGCGTGTTATCACCATTTGGTGTTTATCACATTTGCGTGTTTATCACCATTTGGTGTTATCACATTTGCGTGTTTATCACCATTTGGTGTTTATCACATTTGCGTGTTTATCACCTTGTGTTTATCACCATTTGCGTGTTTATCACCTTTGCGTGTTATGACACCATTTGCGTGTTTATCACCTTTGCGTGTTTATCACCATTTGCGTGTTTATCACCATTTGCGTGTTTATCACCATTTGCGTGTTTATCACCATTTGCGTGTTTATCACCATTTGCGTGTTTATCACATTTGCGTGTTTATACCTGTGTAAATTACACCATTTTGCGTGTTTATCACCATTTGCGTGTTATGACACCATTTGCGTGTTTATCACCTTTGCGTGTTTATCACCATTTGCGTGTTTATCACCATTTGCGTGTTTATCACCATTTGCGTGTTTATCACATTTGCGTGTTTATCACCATTTGGTGTTTATCACATTTGCGTGTTTATCACCATTTGGTGTTATCACATTTGCGTGTTTATCACCATTTGGTGTTTATCACATTTGCGTGTTTATCACCATTTGGTGTTATGACACATTTGCGTGTTTATCACCATTTGGTGTTTATCACCATTTGCGTGTTTATCACCATTTGCGTGTTTATCACCATTTGCGTGTTTATCACCATTTGCGTGTTATGACACCATTTGCGTGTTTATCACCATTTGGTGTTTATCACCATTTGCGTGTTTATCACCATTTGGTGTTTATCACCATTTGCGTGTTTATCACCATTTGGTGTTTATCACATTTGCGTGTTTATCACCATTTGGTGTTTATCACATTTGCGTGTTTATCACCATTTGGTGTTTATCACATTTGCGTGTTTATCACCATTTGGTGTTATGACACATTTGCGTGTTTATCACCATTTGGTGTTTATCACCATTTGCGTGTTTATCACCATTTGGTGTTTATCACATTTGCGTGTTTATCACCATTTGGTGTTATCACATTTGCGTGTTTATCACCTTGTGTTTATCACCATTTGCGTGTTTATCACCTTTGCGTGTTATGACACCATTTGCGTGTTTATCACCATTTGGTGTTTATCACCATTTGCGTGTTTATCACCATTTGGTGTTTATCACCATTTGCGTGTTTATCACCATTTGGTGTTTATCACATTTGCGTGTTTATCACCATTTGGTGTTATGACACATTTGCGTGTTTATCACCATTTGGTGTTTATCACCATTTGCGTGTTTATCACCATTTGGTGTTTATCACATTTGCGTGTTTATCACCATTTGGTGTTATCACATTTGCGTGTTTATCACCATTTGGTGTTTATCACATTTGCGTGTTTATCACCATTTGGTGTTTATCACATTTGCGTGTTTATCACCATTTGGTGTTTATCACATTTGCGTGTTTATCACCTTGTGTTTATCACCATTTGCGTGTTTATCACCTTTGCGTGTTATGACACCATTTGCGTGTTTATCACCTTTGCGTGTTTACACCATTTGCGTGTTATCACCTTTGCGTGTTTACCATTTGCGTGTTATCACATTTGCGTGTTAACCATTTGCGTGTTCTATAGTGGGCCGGATTTGCGTGTTTCAGTGTCTCTAGGGTTTGCGTGTTTTAAATGGATATAAATAGGAAAATAACACGCATTTAATGATAGTTTTGAAATCATTTGCGTGTTCTTCCTAAAAACCTCTCCATTTGCGTGTTCCTGTTCGAGTTTCACATTTCGTGATCACCATTTGCGTGTTTATCACATTTGCGTGTTTATCACCATTTGGTGTTTATCACATTTGCGTGTTTATCACCATTTGGTGTTTATCACATTTGCGTGTTTATCACCATTTGGTGTTTATCACATTTGCGTGTTTATCACCATTTGGTGTTTATCACATTTGCGTGTTTATCACCTTGTGTTTATCACCATTTGCGTGTTTATCACCATTTGCGTGTTATGACACCATTTGCGTGTTTACACCATTTTGCGTGTTTATCACCATTTGCGTGTTATGACACCATTTGGTGTTTATCACCATTTTGCGTGTTTATCACCATTTGGTGTTATCACATTTGCGTGTTTATCACCATTTGGTGTTTATCACATTTGCGTGTTTATCACCATTTGGTGTTTATCACATTTGCGTGTTTATCACCATTTGGTGTTTATCACATTTGCGTGTTTATCACCTTTGGTGTTATCACCATTTGCGTGTTTATACCATTTGCGTGTTTATCACATTTGCGTGTTAAGATATGCGTGTTCTGGCATAGTGGGCCGGATTTGCGTGTTTCAGTGTCTCTAGGGTTTGCGTGTTTTAAATGGATATAAATAGGAAAATAACACGCATTTAATGATAGTTTTGAAATCATTTGCGTGTTCTTCCTAAAAACCTCTCCATTTGCGTGTTCCCTGTTCGAGCACTGTTCACACTCTCGATCCATACAACTTGATCTATACGTGTTTTAGACACAAGAAACACTTACATTAACACATATCGAACAAAGGTATATGATTAACATGATTTCTAAATCCAATTTTCATGGGTTATAGTCAAGATTTGGGGTTTTATATTTCGGTTATAAAATCACTAAAAGGGACTAATTAAATGAAATGGATAAGGAAATGGAACCAATAAACTGATAAATCAGATAAATACGTATCAATTCGTACTAGATTTAAGAGTTTTGGGGTTCAAATCATCTGTTTGAGTTTTGGAGATGACGATCTGCATATGCGTGTTCATACACCATATGCGTGTTCTTATGACCCAGATGCACATCTTCAAAATTCTTCAGATTTTGCGTGTTGTGATGACGTCATCACATAGAACACGCATTTGTGTTATCACCATTTGCGTGTTTATCACCATTTGCGTGTTTATCACCATTTGCGTGTTTCAAATCACCATTTGCGTGTTTATCACTATTTTGCGTTCTTAATGTCAAATACACCATTTGCGTGTTTATCACCATTTGCGTGTTGTGGCAATGTATGCGTGTTTCATGACTTAGAAAATTTTTAAATAAGAAAATTTTTAACAAGTAAAATATGAAACATAACACGCATTGACTAGTCAAACCCGACACCATATGTGTGTGTATAAGGAATTTGCTTGTTCTAGGACTTCGGAAAATTTTCAAAATGGGAAAATTTTCAAATAAGTCAAATTAGAAAATGCAAATTGTCTTATAATATTGAACTTTAAAATTTAAGAAAAACAAATGGTTTTAGTTAAATTTAGTAAAGTTCAAAGTGTCGTTTATTAAAACCAAAAATGTTTTGGAAGGTTATGAAACAAACGGTTTCGCGACCTTGGAAAACCTTAAATGTTTTAATTTCGACGTGTTGATTCGATAAAATTGGTATTGTTTTAGAGGATTATGAAACAAAGGGTTTCAATATCTTGGAAAACACTAAGATTTTTATCGTTCAACTTGCTTGTCGATTGTTAAAGTTGATAACATTCTCAGAACCGATGAAACTATGAGTTTCAGGGGTTTAGAAAATGTTAAGAGCTTTAAAGTTCGACTTTAATTGTTGTTGCTAACTGATTGTTTGGTTGTTGTTTGTATCTTTTTGCAGATGGCTGAGAGACAATTCCATAATAATCATAATTACTTG
>CM067169.1:10100043-10112543 GCA_034093135.1 Erigeron breviscapus | reverse complement strand
GATGTTAGAAATAAAAGATGTATTATCATTATGATAAAAAAATGTAAAGACTTAAGAACATTTTGTTTTTATTATTAAATGACTGAATTGATTAGTCACTGAATAGATAAAATAATGTTTGTATAGTTTAAGTCAATATAATTGTTTTTTGTTTATTAAGTTAAAAAACAAACAATATTTATTGATTTATTGAATTAATTATTTTTGATTAAATCCGTTAAGTCATAAACAAACCAAACCTTAAGACATGAAGGAAGGAACAAATGTCAAGCAATAAAATTATTATAACTTTATACGTTATATAGCACGAATCATAATATGACAATCACAATTAAATAACAACATATAATGTATCCGCTATTATTTAACATGTCCTATCCAAATAAAGGACTTTGTATTTTCTATTATAGTTTTCATTTTTTTCCGTATTTCAAAATAAGATTTATGACTTTTTTAATCATTGTGCTTTATTTTTGAGTCCGTGGACATTACTATTGCAAAAATTATAGATAAAAATTGAAAACATTTGTTCAAGTTCTAATGTACAATAATTATCCGTATGTGAGATAATTGAAAATAATGGGATTAGGCTGAATATGAAATTTGAAATAAAAAAATAGATAGTAAAAATTATTTAAGTACAAAATATATATTTGGGATAATGTGACTACGTTTTGTAAAGAATGTTATTTAAATGCAAAAATCCTAAATGCTATTGTGTTTGATTGTTCATATCATATTTTTTTCATTCCTCATTTTACAATCATCACATACTAACTGGATTGAATATTGATATCGTGGTTGTTGATATTACTTTTAAACTACATAAAATGGTTCAAATTGTTAAATACTCATATAAACATTGTGTTTAGTATTTTCGAAATATTTATGCTGATTAATTGTATATTTCATTTTTAGAACATTGAAGTTTGGATGAGTATTTAACGCATTGATTTGAGTGGCACTAATGTAAGTTTTAGTCCAACCAACTCGATGATTACTATGAAAGCGAATGAGTGGTACGCTTTCTTATGGTTTTCACTTTTTGTATACAAAGCAACATGATGTCGAAAATGAAATAAACTTTATTGAGAATACTATGAAAGTGAAGACATGGTAAGACTTTGTTAGGGTTAATGATATTTTAGACCATTTTTATAGAAATATTAATGTATATTTTATGATGTCTTACATAATCAACAAAAAAATTATATAATTATAATTGTTTGGGTAGAATTTTCACCACTAGAATCCTAACAGAATTTACACTTTAAGCCTTCTGAGATATTTACTTAAACAATACGTTGTTCTGAAGGATCCTTAGTTTCGTTTAATTCATTAGTTCTGCTTGTGTTATCTTATTATCTTGATATGGCAGGATCTTGATATCGTCAGGATCTATAATTCCACTAACGAATATGTATCTAGTACAAAGGATATTATATGCAGGATCAAAGTTTAAGCTTATAACATGAAGAAAACGTGTTTCAACGGATAGTTTACCACTTCAACCACAAGAATCGGGATTGATAACAGTTTTACCGTGTGAAGAATAATACCCAACGGTCATCTTTACCATTTCTTCAGCGTAAGGAGCAAGTCCAGGAAGATCCCAGATATTTCGGAGATATAGTTCAACGTCTAGCACTATAATTAGAAGAAGATCTCATTCAGAAAGGGACATATATTCTGCACACAAACATTCATCATTCAAGCACTCATTCAACACACTCATTCGCTCTACAAACACACAACTACTTAGTTTCTTAGCTGTTATTCATACTCATTCATTCATATCATTGTAATCGTTCACAAACAACAATAATAATAAAAGAACAGCAGGTAGGATTGATTGAATCCTCCCGGGGTTTTTAACCTAAGATTTCTTAATTGAATCAAGGGTTTTTCCCCGTCAACAAAATTCTGGTGTCGTTGTTATTTTCATTTATCTTTAAGATCCTAGCTTTACATTTCATTACTTTAGTTTTATCTTCAACAGTTTTCTTAGATTCTCAAAGTATTTCTGTCTCAAAGGCTTTCATAAAACTCTTTTTAGCAAAAACTCTTAGTTTAAATCGTTATCTTTAAGAAAACTTTACTTTTATTTGAAGATCCTAGAACACCGAATCCCACTTACAAATCTTCGGTTCTTAAATTATCTTTAATCCTTTCTAAAATTATCTTAGGTAATTTTTACCCGAAACAATTTGGCGCCCACCGTGGGGCAAAAAGGTGTTTTTGCAATTAGATCGTTGTCATAAAAACAAGATTTTTGTTTAAAGAAAATTTTGTGTTTCACGGAAAACTTTTTCTAAGAAAATCATGTCTGAGCAATCTCAAAATCCTTCTTCTTCTGATTTGATTTACGATTATCCTTATGTAAAAGAAAACTTGAGAAATCCTCCTGAAAATGCAAGATTCCTGGCTGAACAAACTCTGAAAGGAAAAACTGAAGGAATACCTTCAGTAGATCCATATCTAGCTATGCTATGGAAGAAACATTTCGATCAATTCTATGAATCGATCTCTGATAAAGAGACTGAAGAAGTGACTCAAGGATCAGATGAGTCGGTGAGAAGCTATAGGGAAAGATTTGAATATAATCTGGGATCAGCATCGAAGATCAAGAAGAATCTCTTGAAGATCAAGTCATCAAATAAGATTCGAAAGGATCCAGGTATAGCTGATAAAGGTAAGAAAGATAATTATAAAAAATATTTACAATTTTCTGATTATCACTTTACCACTGATATGTCTGGACTTCTTACCCTTATGAGAAGTCTGGGGGACAAAGTTAATTGGCCAGAAAGAACCCCTAGAAAATTTTATACTGAAAGAACTAAATGGTGTGTTTTCATGGTATTTTTGGTCATGAAACTAAGGAATGTGCAACGTTTAATTATGAAATTTGGAGATTAATACATGAAGGTTTATTGGATGAAATACTTCCTAACCGAAATTGGATATTAGCAAAAAAGTAATTTTTGATTAAAAGTCATTAGGTCTGTTATGTTTTCAATAACGATAATACTAACTTGAACATATGAGTCATGTTAGCCAAAAGGGCTAGCATCAACCATTAGCATATGTTTTGTTTTTATGGCCTCTTGCAGGATAATCAACATTTAGGATCTTGATGGATGAAGATCACGAGTATATATCCAAGGTATAGATCCTGAATAAAAGCAGTTTCTCCTAAGTCTAAGTCCTCAAACGGACTACAGTGGATTGAACTAAAACTTCAATCCTAGGTTGAAGGGATCACCTTCTAGAATGTCGAGGTTAACATTAACACCTCATTTCGCCCGGGGAGCACGTCATAAAAAATTCTTGATTGTGGGTAGACCCTCATGGTTGGAATTTTCAAAGGGTTGTTGATTTTACAATCAACTCATTTGGTTTTGACTACTAATAAACAGTCATCAAAAAGAATAGGGATAATCTCTCTATTAAATACAACCGACCGACAAATGGATTAATTAACAAACTAACAAATGGATTGATAAATTGATTATCGTTTGCAGTGATTTTTGCATTTGAACAGGGAATAAAGATAAAGGAAAATCATTGCAAAGACTTATCTAAGGATCCACAAGATTAGATATAGCAAAGGTATGGAATAAAGTCTTAATTTAAGTAGCATTTAGGAAATAAAATCAACATAACAAACTGAAACTAAAATTAAGGCATAGGCCTCCTATTATTGCGGTTATGGGAAGGGGGCTTGATATCGATTCCTAGTTTGCTTTCTTCAACTGCTTCATTTTCCCCAAAATTTGAGGATATTTGAGTTTTAACCACCCTAAAAAGCTTTTCAAATTGCTGACTTCTCTTTTTGCATCGCCCAATTCCTTTTTCAAACTCGCCATCTCTTTTAAAGTTTGATTTCTGGTGTCCATAACCGAGTTTAAGAGACGATTAGCACTTTTGATAGTTTCGTTTTTATACATGATTTCTGCTTCATAGGCATCAGACATCTTTTCGATGATCTACAAAGATAAAACGGAAAAGTTTTAGAAACTAATAGAAATTAAAGAACTTTTATGTAAAGTAAAAACTTACTGAAATGGACCGATCCCTAAGTCTTTTAGGACCCTTGTTTCGAAATGAAGATTCGCCCTCCATTGTATTGTTATAGATGTTAATAGAAAAAGAAAAGATGATTTTAATATATCCTTTGGGCATAAGAATATGTGTTTGAGAAAAGTAATCTTGGATATAAATAAGCAAATAGAGGGTAACTAAATCGACAAAGGGGGAGTTTACTGTCAAATCAAGACGCGTAGGGGATATTAATCATTGAACATTGGGATACTAACATTAGGGATTAGATATTTCGTAGAAATTGTATCTTTAATGCAGGTATGTAAACAGAGATGCAAAAATAAAGTATCTCGATCAATTGAAGACTAAAATATTATTCGCAAAAACAAAGGTACAACATTTAAAATAATTGTAGAGATTTCCTATATTGGTCCAATTTACTAGCAAACGCCTCTTTAGCGAATGACTCTTCTAGATTAGATAACAACTTATTCCACTTATTTACGTCCCAATTAGGAAATTCAAAACCCATGGTCTTGGCTTCTGCTGCCATTAGTAGTTTAGTTTCTAAGACTTGGATGGCTGCATCAATATGAAAAGCCCTTAGTAATGATTCATGTTCTGCGAGTGCCAAGCAATATTTTCATGAAGCTTGGATCTAGCTTTAGATGTTTCTGTGATTGCATCATTTAATGCCTCTCTTCGTACAATAAAAAGTTTTCTTAGGCGAGCAATAGTTAGGTCTTTTTCTTGCAATTGATGCTCAAAACACTCGATCATTTGTTTTAGTTTCTAAGACTTGGATGGCTGCATCAATATGAAAAGCCCTTAGTAATGATTCATGTTCTGCGAGTGCCAAGCAATATTTTCATGAAGCTTGGATCTAGCTTTAGATGTTTCTGTGATTGCATCATTTAATGCCTCTCTTCGTACAATAAAAAGTTTTCTTAGGCGAGCAATAGTTAGGTCTTTTTCTTGCAATTGATGCTCAAAACACTCGATCATTTGTTTTAGTTTCTAAGACTTGGATGGCTGCATCAATATGAAAAGCCCTTAGTAATGATTCATGTTCTGCGAGTGCCAAGCAATATTTTCATGAAGCTTGGATCTAGCTTTAGATGTTTCTGTGATTGCATCATTTAATGCCTCTCTTCGTACAATAAAAAGTTTTCTTAGGCGAGCAATAGTTAGGTCTTTTTCTTGCAATTGATGCTCAAAACACTCGATCATTTGTTTTAGTTTCTAAGACTTGGATGGCTGCATCAATATGAAAAGCCCTTAGTAATGATTCATGTTCTGCGAGTGCCAAGCAATATTTTCATGAAGCTTGGATCTAGCTTTAGATGTTTCTGTGATTGCATCATTTAATGCCTCTCTTCGTACAATAAAAAGTTTTCTTAGGCGAGCAATAGTTAGGTCTTTTTCTTGCAATTGATGCTCAAAACACTCGATCATTTGTTTTAGTTTCTAAGACTTGGATGGCTGCATCAATATGAAAAGCCCTTAGTAATGATTCATGTTCTGCGAGTGCCAAGCAATATTTTCATGAAGCTTGGATCTAGCTTTAGATGTTTCTGTGATTGCATCATTTAATGCCTCTCTTCGTACAATAAAAAGTTTTCTTAGGCGAGCAATAGTTAGGTCTTTTTCTTGCAATTGATGCTCAAAACACTCGATCATTTGTTTTAGTTTCTAAGATAAGAGATTAGAAATAGATCTGTCAAGATATTAGAAACGTAACAATTAGAAACAATAAGGAATTACACTTACCAAATCGAAATCTTCTTTAACTTCATTAAGTCTTTGATGAAAGACATCGCCATCAAACCTTCCACGATTGATTTGTTTGGCTATAGGATCGGTATTGGGAGTATCAATAGCCTTAGGATCACCCATTATTAGGAAATGGCTGATGATAGGAGCCTAAGGAATATAGGTATTTATAAGCTAAAGTCCTAAAGATAAGAAATCCCAAAATTATCGTAACAACATTTCAAAAGCTTCCTAATACTGGGGACAGTTAGAAAATTAGGAAATTATAGGATTATAGTCTTAGTAATATAAGTTCAAAATGGCCAACATAAACCATTTTTAGTACACCACCAGGACTAACCATTCCAGGTTAGTCGATCCCCCATATAAATTGTTTAGATACAAACCACATACCCTAGAAAAACTAATATTGTTCATAGCTCGAAAACATTAGATTAAGCTTCTTCCATTTCTTCCACATCCTTGTCTTCTGCCTCCTCCTCTTTCTTCTCCTCATCCTCAGAAAGCTCCACTGGTTTGGATTGATCACCACCTTCACTTAGGGTCGTGTCTTTTTCAGACCCATCATCTTTGGATTCAGCAGTTTCAGTATCATTTCGAGGAAGCAGAGCCAATGTCTTCTTCCAATCTTCAACGTCCCACTTGTCAGTCTCAAAACCTCCTTCTTGTGCTTCAGAAGCCATCTTAATCTGAATCTCAAGGGCACTGCGACTAGCACTCACTACACATTTGTTCCGCTGTTCCTGCAGAGCTTTCTTCATCTTTTCTTCATTACCCTTCTCAGCCTCTTCTGTCCTTTTCCTATAGTAATCACTCTTTTTAGTTAGACTAACATTCTCCTCCTTCAATTTCTTCAATTCGGCTTTCAAGGTCTTGATCTCAGCCACCTTTGACTTTTTCTCTTCCAACAGACTTACCATTTTTTGACTCTCTTCAATTGCTTTGTCTTGTGCCGTTTTCAACAACTAGTAAGGCAACAACAGTTAGATAAATATCATAAGAAATAAAGAGGATAAAAATAGGAAATCACATACCATTGCAGCTTGATCCAAACTAGCGCTAAGGGACAAATTAGGAGCAATTTGACTGATAGGAGTAGGATTCATGGCTTGCACTGAGTTATTGAATTCAGGGCTCAAATCTGTGTGAGTGGTCTTAGGACGTTTAGATGCCTTAGTGGTGGTGTTTCCTGAAGTAGTTTTACCTTTACCACTAGATTCTGACTTAATGCCACCAATGCATTTGTTAATTGCATCAATATCAAAGTATCCTGAGTCTATAGAAATTAAGAATAGTTTAATAAACTACTTAAAGATGGAATTTTAGGCAACACGTTTATAATAGAAAACTTACCTGACATGACAACAAGTTGATTGGAACTGGATGGACTAGGGGATTCTGGTAAAGCTTAAAAAGTCCTGATTTCTGCTGGGATTAATAAGATGTTTTTGACTCTGCTTGGTCCTGAATCTTCACTTGGGGGAAATCCTTCAAGGTTGGCTGTATTAAAATAAATTAGGAACAAAAAATGACAAGATCAAACAGATATGACAAAAAGAAAAATGAATCCCTACCCTTTTCTGTCCAAGCAGTAGGAAGATAGGATCCCTTAGGAAGAAACTTTTTTGAGACATAGAAAAATATACTTTTCCATGATGGGTCATTTTGAGTAACACCCAAAGCCAACTTCTCATTCTTCTTAGGAGCCTTAAGCATGTAGTAACCAGGGCCAAAAGTTTGCAAGTTGTATGCTAGGGGAAGATCTGATAACTTAAATTCAATCTTTTTCTCCTTAACTAGGTTATCTAAGACATATAGGGTTCTCCATAGCATGGGCATAGCTTGAGGATATGCTAATTTTGAAAATTTAAAGAACTGTTCATAAATTTTAGGAAAGGGGAATGATAGTTTTAGGTTTTCAAAGGGAAATCCAGGAAAACAGACCCATAAATCTGATTGCATGTCAGAAGTAAGAGTAGGATCGAAAGCCCTAAATTCAGTACCTTTAGGAAAATATTCTTTGATCCTATCAATGTCACTATCAACAAACGAACACTTTGATTGAAGAACGGGAAGAAGATATAAGTAGGAGTGAAGTCTTCACTAGGGTTTTTAGCGATATAAGTAGGAGTGAAGTCTTCACTCCCTTTGATTGAAGAACGGGAAGAAGATATTCGAGGCATAGCTTAATAATCAAAAGTAAAACAAAGAAAAATCTGAAAGATTGAAGAAAAAATAAATAAACTAACCTTTAGGGTTTGGAGAGATATTCTGTAACACCCCAACATGGCGGAATCATGGGGTATCACTTATAAAAGCACAGCACGACATGGAAATTATGTAGAGTCAAACTATATGAAAACATAGGATTGAAACAATCCTTAAACTTGTACAAACGTATACAATCATCAACATTCATCAAAATACATGTTCAATCAATAATAAAAGACAATTCAATCGATAGTAGTTGATCCTAAAAGTAACCCATAAAAGGGAAGTAAGGATCATGGATCCGGAAAGTCCAAAACTAGTCCAATCCTAGCAAGCAAGCATGCAATCATCCATTTTGTTTCTGATTAACTTGATTACCTGAAAATTGTACTAAAGAGCGTCAACATAAAGTTGGTGAGTTCGTAGGGACAAGTAACAAGGAATAACCGTGTCGGATAACAATCGTTAACAATAAGTGAGGATTAGGAGAATTAATCACATCCAAGGAAAACCTATAAGGTTTCACATTATCACAATTCAATACAAGTCAACGTTCAATAACAACGATTCCATATAACGTTCAACAACGTTCCATAACAATCAATAACATTCAACAACGGTGCGGCTTACATAGTTAATAATTAACAATGCGCTAACGGTGCGACTTATATAATGAATAATGCGCTAACGGTGCGACTTATATAATGAATAATGCGCTAACGGTGCGACTTACATAGTAACCAATGCGCTAACATGTCCACATCAACAATTCAATCATACAATCAATCAAATCAACAATCAACAGTTAAACAAGCATGTACACTTTTCAGCCCAAATCTCAATTGAGTAGGAGGGTTTACGAAACTCACCTGAAACGCCTGTTAGACAGTTTGAGGTATGTAACAGTCTGAAATGTACCCGAATAGCCCAAACGTATTAGCCTTCGGTAAAGGAACTGTATATAATAACCCATTTTAATAAAGTCATCAGTTTAGTAAGAAACTGACGGACAAAGGACTAAGACTGTAAACAGTTTAACGGTTCAGGACTGAAACTGTCAGAAAAATTAACGGTTTAGGACTGAAACTGTCAGAAATTTAACGGTGTTAACTGACAGATTTTAACTTTGTATTTCATGATTTGAATTTGCTATAGAAGGCTTATAAGGAACTAACTAACCTGTTTTAATGATGCTATAACGTGTTGTTCTGCTTCTTGATCATTAAACAGTAACGGTAGCAACGAAGGTGACGATGAATAGTAACAATGGTGATGGTGGTTTCGTGATATTTAAAGGTGGTGGTGAGTTGTCGATCAACAACTTCAGTAGAATAACAAGTAGCTAGCAGCGAGCAATGAGTAGTAGCAGTAGACTCGGTGGTGGTAATGTTTAAAAGGTGGTGGAGTGTTGAGGGTAATGGCCGGTTATGGTTGTTGGATATATATCAATATCTATATCTATACGTACTTGTATGTATATATATATATATATTGTTATATATATATATATCAATATCTATATTCATACGTACTTGTATGTATATATATATATATCGTAAGGTGGTGATCGTAATGATAATGTAATCGTAGGGTGTTTGAAGTGGTGGTTTCGTAGGTGTTTGAGAAAGAAGAAGAAAACCGTGACACTTGATATCTATCTCCATTGCTTGCATCGACATATCTATATAGAAGAAAAAAAAGGTGATTGTTTCTCGGTAGTGAAAACCGAACAGCAGCAGCAGTAGATCGAAGATGGTGGTTTATGAATAGTGGCAGCGGCAGATGTAACTAGGAACGAGCAGTAGGTCGAAAGTTGTAGTGGTGTTGTTCGTGACATAGTTGTTCGAAGGTGGTGATAGCTCGATATCTGTAAGTATATACATGTATGTGTGTGTGCCGAGGGATAGAAGGAGAAAGGAGATGGTGGTGATGATGAAGAGTTACAGCCGAGAAAGATGGAGCAGGGAGCCGAGAAGAAGAAAGGAGGGTGAAGTTTTATATCCTCATATCTATCTCTATATCTATAATATAATATCTATATATGTATATAATAAGAGAGGGAGAACTTTACAGAAGGATAACAACGTGGGAGGGGCCGGGGGCCGAATTAAAAAGGAAAAGCAGAAGGATTTTTGTCGAAAGAATCATTCTGAATGATTGCTTATTTATGTCGGTATAGAGAGTTAATAATCATTGTTCGCTAAATGTTTAACCCGTGATTTAATCTAAATAGTTGACGTTATTTTGTTAAACTTTAAATATGATTCTATTAAAGCTTTAGACATAATACCTTATAATTTTTATATCCTTCATTAGTTATCTTTTATCAGATTTATAAAGTAAGATGTATTGTTGATTCATAGTCAAGTAAACAAACAAAAGGGATCACGGGTATTATTTCTTTACATAAAGTTATGTCGGGTGTCCACTAGTAGCATTATTCAGCTAATGAACCAAACATGGTTTGTGATAAATTCACGGGTATTCATACTTTTCATATAATTGTGTCGGCCTTTGTCTTATTTGTACCATTATTATTTATCCACCGACACTGTCTGAAATTGTACATTATACTAAAGCTTCTTATATACGTTTCCTCCAAATAATGTCTAATCACAGTAGTCCAATCACAGGACATGGAATCCAACCTCATATTTCATTTGGCTCAATAATATGAACAGAATGTGAACAAAATCATATCGGCAATATAAATTCAAAAAGTTTGTTTTCATTATTTACAACAATTAGTGGGCCAAAAATGACAATTGTTACATTATTCCCCAGTTAAAAGGATTTCGACCTCGAAATCTAGACCGTATCGAGTAATTTAAAAATATATACTTATACTCATATAATATAGACCACTTATACACTTATAGTATAGCATAATCGATTCGTCTAGACACAGGTAAGTCTGACTAGGGCACTATGCAGAATTCAAATGCATTTCTCTTTCCATATTTGTTCGTTAGAAACGACACATTTTTAAACTATATAATAACACCATAGCACACTTTTCTCCATACCATATCAGCTTAACATTTTCCTTTCTTCAGAATCTAACTAAAACCTGAAACCTTATATCAAAAATGTTGAGTCCTTTCCTATCTCTTTTATTTACTTTGTTCTTCATCTGCTAATTTGTCTTTAGCTATTCCGTTCACAGCCAGCTTGTGTTCTAACAGATCTCCGACTTACTTTTTGGTAAGCTACATTTTTGTGCTCTTTCTTTCTCATCTTGGATAATATACTATCTATTTATATGTTTATATAAAACTTTTATCTTTTAATTCATGTTCGCTTAATTAACAATATTGTTCCACCGATTTATCATAAGATAATGAAAAATTTCGGTGCCTCTTCGAGCGATCCAAAAGGAAAAAGGCCAATGACTCAAGAGGATCTTGAAGATCTTGAAACAAATAGGGTCAAAAGGATTAAGCAGGAGGCCGTGATGTTAGGTATTTCCTTTGAAGATTACAAGGCGATGGTAGACGAAGATGTCCACCTTTTTGAGAAACAAACTTCTGAAGATGAAAAACTAGCAAGAATTTTATCTCAATTTTAACAGAGGAGGAATCTATCCTTGTGAATCGTCAAATAAAAGAAGATGAAAAGTTTGCAAGAGCCCTAGCTCAGCAAGACGAAGATAATCTCTCTCAAAGGGAGAAGTCCATTTTTGCCATGTCATCTGAAGAAGAAGAAGAAAATCCCAATATTCCACCTCTTAAGAGAAGAAAAAGAGATGCTGCTGGGGAAGTAACATGTCAGGGTCGAGCTCTGACAGAACTCCTAATTCTTGAAATCAAGGGGGATTTTATAGAAATATTTGGAATCTGTTATAAATTTTTATAAATCAAATCTTAAGTTGTCCAGAATGTGTTTTTAAATCAGAATAATATTGTTGATAATGTTTCTTATGTATTTGTTATGTCAATTGTCTGACCAAAACTTATTGTAGATAAGAAGAACTCAATATAATCATGGACGCATGGCAAAACCATATGATTGGTACTAGTGAATAGGGAACATCAATCGATGATTTTTGCCAAGACTGGCTTCTCCAAAATACAGTACCAACATCACAGCTAGAACCCCTAACAGAAAATGTCAGTGCATCGTTCCCAACTCTTGTTGATGCAGTACATCATGGAGTTTCATCTCCAATCCCAATGAACCCTTTATATCAAAACTTCTCTTTTGATACACCAAAAGCAACATTCCAGTTGAAATCAACATTCCAACCGAAACCATCATTCCAACCAGAATCTTCCGAGGAGGGTAACAGGGCACCAGGCAAACGTCCAATGTCAGACTCGCCCACACTATACCCCAATCCAATTAGTGACACATATTATGAGGTCTCAACCTCGAACAGGGTGGAACCGGTTGATACGATAATGAATCATGGACCAGAGTTTGAGAAGCTCGTAGAAGACTCATGGGCTTATATTTGCGAGCTTTATAGTCGT
>CM067169.1:9972734-10099043 GCA_034093135.1 Erigeron breviscapus | reverse complement strand
TGGTGACCAGGTCCACTTAGTCAAAGGAAAAAAGATAATTGCATTGCTTGCTTGTTAGAATTGGACTAGCTTTGGACTTCTGGATCCGTGATCCTTACTTCCCTTTATGGGTTACTTTTAGGATCAACTACTATCGATTGAATTGCCTTTTATTATTGATTGAACATGTATTTTGATGAATGTTGATGATTGTATACGTTTGTACAAGTTTAAGGATTGTTTCAATCCTATGTTTTCATATAGTTTGACTCTACATAATTCCATGTCGTGCTGTGCTTTTCTAAGTGATACCCCATGATTCCGCCATGTTGGGGTGTTACAGAATATCTCTCCAAACCCTAAAGGTTAGTTTATTTATTTTTTCTTCAATCTTTCAGATTTTGCTTTGTTTTACTTTTGATTATTAAGCTATGCCTCGAATATCTTCTTCCCGTTCTTCAATCAAAGGGAGTGAAGACTTCACTCCTACTTATATCGCTAAAAACCCTAGTAAGTGTTCGTTTGTTGATAGTGACATTGATAGGATCAAAGAATATTTTCCTAAAGGTACTGAATTTAGGGCTTTCGATCCTACTCTTACTTCTGACATGCAATCAGATTTATGGGTCTGTTTTCCTGGATTTCCCTTTGAAAACCTAAAACTATCATTCCCCTTTCCTAAAATTTATGAACAGTTCTTTAAATTTTCAAAATTAGCATATCCTCAAGCTATGCCCATGCTATGGAGAACCCTATATGTCTTAGATAACCTAGTTAAGGAGAAAAAGATTGAATTTAAGTTATCAGATCTTCCCCTAGCATACAATTTGCAAACTTTTGGTCCTGGTTACTACATGCTTAAGGCTCCTAAGAAGGATGAGAAGTTGGCTTTGGGTGTTACTCAAAATGACCCATTATGGAAAAGTATATTTTTCTATGTCTCAAAAAAGTTTCTTCCTAAGGGATCCTATCTTCCTACTGCTTGGACAGAAAAGGGTATGGATTCATTTTTCTTTTTGTCATATCTGTTTGATCTTGTCATTTTTTGTTCCTAATTTATTTTAATACAGCCAACCTTGAAGGATTTCCCCCAAGTGAAGATTCAGGACCAAGCAGAGTCAAAAACATCTTATTAATCCCAGCAGAAATCAGGACTTTTTAAGCTTTACCAGAATCCCCTAGTCCATCCAGTTCCAATCAACTTGTTGTCATGTCAGGTAAGTTTTCTATTATAAACGTGTTGCCTAAAATTCCATCTTTAAGTAGTTTATTAAACTATTCTTAATTTCTATAGACTCAGGATACTTTGATATTGATGCAATTAACAAATGCATTGGTGGCATTAAGTCAGAATCTAGTGGTAAAGGTAAAACTACTTCAGGAAACACCACTACTAAGGCATCTAAACGTCCTAAGACCACTCACACAGATTTGAGCCCTGAATTCAATAACTCAGTGCAAGCCATGAATCCTACTCCTATCAGTCAAATTGCTCCTAATTTGTCCCTTAGCGCTAGTTTGGATCAAGCTGCAATGGTATGTGATTTCCTATTTTTATCCTCTTTATTTCTTATGATATTTATCTAACTGTTGTTGCCTTACTAGTTGTTGAAAACGGCACAAGACAAAGCAATTGAAGAGAGTCAAAAAATGGTAAGTCTGTTGGAAGAGAAAAAGTCAAAGGTGGCTGAGATCAAGACCTTGAAAGCCGAATTGAAGAAATTGAAGGAGGAGAATGTTAGTCTAACTAAAAAGAGTGATTACTATAGGAAAAGGACAGAAGAGGCTGAGAAGGGTAATGAAGAAAAGATGAAGAAAGCTCTGCAGGAACAGCGGAACAAATGTGTAGTGAGTGCTAGTCGCAGTGCCCTTGAGATTCAGATTAAGATGGCATTTGAAGCACAAGAAGGAGGTTTTGAGACTGACAAGTGGGACGTTGAAGATTGGAAGAAGACATTGGCTCTGCTTCCTCGAAATGATACTGAAACTGCTGAATCCAAAGATGATGGGTCTGAAAAAGACACGACCCTAAGTGAAGGTGGTGATCAATCCAAACCAGTGGAGCTTTCTGAGGATGAGGAGAAGAAAGAGGAGGAGGCAGAAGACAAATATGTGGAAGAAATGGAAGAAGCTTAATCTAATGTTTTCGAGCTATGAACAATATTAGTTTTTCTAGGGTATGTGGTTTGTATCTAAACAATTTATATGGGGGATCGACTAACCTGGAATGGTTAGTCCTGGTGGTGTACTAAAAATGGTTTATGTTGGCCATTTTGAACTTATATTACTAAGACTATAATCCTATAATTTCCTAATTTTCTAACTGTCCCCAGTATTAGGAAGCTTTTGAAATGTTGTTACGATAATTTTGGGATTTCTTATCTTTAGGACTTTAGCTTATAAATACCTATATTCCTTAGGCTCCTATCATCAGCCATTTCCTAATAATGGGTGATCCTAAGGCTATTGATACTCCCAATACCGATCCTATAGCCAAACAAATCAATCGTGGAAGGTTTGATGGCGATGTCTTTCATCAAAGACTTAATGAAGTTAAAGAAGATTTCGATTTGGTAAGTGTAATTCCTTATTGTTTCTAATTGTTACGTTTCTAATATCTTGACAGATCTATTTCTAATCTCTTATCTTAGAAACTAAAACAAATGATCGAGTGTTTTGAGCATCAATTGCAAGAAAAAGACCTAACTATTGCTCGCCTAAGAAAACTTTTTATTGTACGAAGAGAGGCATTAAATGATGCAATCACAGAAACATCTAAAGCTAGATCCAAGCTTCATGAAAATATTGCTTGGCACTCGCAGAACATGAATCATTACTAAGGGCTTTTCATATTGATGCAGCCATCCAAGTCTTAGAAACTAAACTACTAATGGCAGCAGAAGCCAAGACCATGGGTTTTGAATTTCCTAATTGGGACGTAAATAAGTGGAATAAGTTGTTATCTAATCTAGAAGAGTCATTCGCTAAAGAGGCGTTTGCTAGTAAATTGGACCAATATAGGAAATCTCTACAATTATTTTAAATGTTGTACCTTTGTTTTTGCGAATAATATTTTAGTCTTCAATTGATCGAGATACTTTATTTTTGCATCTCTGTTTACATACCTGCATTAAAGATACAATTTCTACGAAATATCTAATCCCTAATGTTAGTATCCCAATGTTCAATGATTAATATCCCCTACGCGTCTTGATTTGACAGTAAACTCCCCCTTTGTCGATTTAGTTACCCTCTATTTGCTTATTTATATCCAAGATTACTTTTCTCAAACACATATTCTTATGCCCAAAGGATATATTAAAATCATCTTTTCTTTTTCTATTAACATCTATAACAATACAATGGAGGGCGAATCTTCATTTCGAAACAAGGGTCCTAAAAGACTTAGGGATCGGTCCATTTCAGTAAGTTTTTACTTTACATAAAAGTTCTTTAATTTCTATTAGTTTCTAAAACTTTTCCATTTTATCTTTGTAGATCATCGAAAAGATGTCTGATGCCTATGAAGCAGAAATCATGTATAAAAACGAAACTATCAAAAGTGCTAATCGTCTCTTAAACTCGGTTATGGACACCAGAAATCAAACTTTAAAAGAGATGGCGAGTTTGAAAAAGGAATTGGGCGATGCAAAAAGAGAAGTCAGCAATTTGAAAAGCTTTTTAGGGTGGTTAAAACTCAAATATCCTCAAATTTTGGGGAAAATGAAGCAGTTGAAGAAAGCAAACTAGGAATCGATATCAAGCCCCCTTCCCATAACCGCAATAATAGGAGGCCTATGCCTTAATTTTAGTTTCAGTTTGTTATGTTGATTTTATTTCCTAAATGCTACTTAAATTAAGACTTTATTCCATACCTTTGCTATATCTAATCTTGTGGATCCTTAGATAAGTCTTTGCAATGATTTTCCTTTATCTTTATTCCCTGTTCAAATGCAAAAAACACTGCAAACGATAATCAATTTATCAATCCATTTGTTAGTTTGTTAATTAATCCATTTGTCGGTCGGTTGTATTTAATAGAGAGATTATCCCTATTCTTTTTGATGACTGTTTATTAGTAGTCAAAACCAAATGAGTTGATTGTAAAATCAACAACCCTTTGAAAATTCCCAACCATGAGGGTCTACCCACAATCAAGAATTTTTTATGACGTGCTCCCCGGGCGAAATGAGGTGTTAATGTTAACCTCGTCATTCTAGAAGGTGATCCCTTCAACCTAGGATTGAAGTTTTAGTTCAATCCACTGTAGTCCGTTTGAGGACTTAGACTTAGGAGAAACTGCTTTTATTCAGGATCTATACCTTGGATATATACTCGTGATCTTCATCCATCAAGATCCTAAATGTTGATTATCCTGCAAGAGGCCATAAAAACAAAACATATGCTAATGGTTGATGCTAGCCCTTTTGGCTAACATGACTCATATGTTCAAGTTAGTATTATCGTTATTGAAAACATAACAGACCTAATGACTTTTAATCAAAAATTACTTTTTTGCTAATATCCAATTTCGGTTAGGAAGTATTTCATCCAATAAACCTTCATGTGCATTAATCTCCAAATTTCATAATTAAACGTTGCACATTCCTTAGTTTCATGACCAAAAATACCATGAGAAACACACCATTTAGTTCTTTCAGTATAAAATTTTCTAGGGGTTCTTTCTGGCCAATTAACTTTGTCCCCCAGACTTCTCATAAGGGTAAGAAGTCCAGACATATCAGTGGTAAGTGATAATCAGAAAATTGTAAATATTTTTTATAATTATCTTTCTTACCTTTATCAGCTATACCTGGATCCTTTCGAATCTTATTTGATGACTTGATCTTCAAGAGATTCTTCTTGATCTTCGATGCTGATCCCAGATTATATTCAAATCTTTCCCTATAGCTTCTCACCGACTCATCTGATCCTTGAGTCACTTCTTCAGTCTCTTTATCAGAGATCGATTCATAGAATTGATCGAAATGTTTCTTCCATAGCATAGCTAGATATGGATCTACTGAAGGTATTCCTTCAGTTTTTCCTTTCAGAGTTTGTTCAGCCAGGAATCTTGCATTTTCAGGAGGATTTCTCAAGTTTTCTTTTACATAAGGATAATCGTAAATCAAATCAGAAGAAAATGGATTTTGAGATTGCTCAGACATGATTTTCTTAGAAAAAGTTTTCCGTGAAACACAAAATTTTCTTTAAACAAAAATCTTGTTTTTATGACAACGATCTAATTGCAAAAACACCTTTTTGCCCCACGGTGGGCGCCAAATTGTTTCGGGTAAAAATTACCTAAGATAATTTTAGAAAGGATTAAAGATAATTTAAGAACCGAAGATTTGTAAGTGGGATTCGGTGTTCTAGGATCTTCAAATAAAAGTAAAGTTTTCTTAAAGATAACGATTTAAACTAAGAGTTTTTGCTAAAAAGAGTTTTATGAAAGCCTTTGAGACAGAAATACTTTGAGAATCTAAGAAAACTGTTGAAGATAAAACTAAAGTAATGAAATGTAAAGCTAGGATCTTAAAGATAAATGAAAATAACAACGACACCAGAATTTTGTTGACGGGGAAAAACCCTTGATTCAATTAAGAAATCTTAGGTTAAAAACCCCGGGAGGATTCAATCAATCCTACCTGCTGTTCTTTTATTATTATTGTTGTTTGTGAACGATTACAATGATATGAATGAATGAGTATGAATAACAGCTAAGAAACTAAGTAGTTGTGTGTTTGTAGAGCGAATGAGTGTGTTGAATGAGTGCTTGAATGATGAATGTTTGTGTGCAGAATATATGTCCCTTTCTGAATGAGATCTTCTTCTAATTATAGTGCTAGACGTTGAACTATATCTCCGAAATATCTGGGATCTTCCTGGACTTGCTCCTTACGCTGAAGAAATGGTAAAGATGACCGTTGGGTATTATTCTTCACACGGTAAAACTGTTATCAATCCCGATTCTTGTGGTTGAAGTGGTAAACTATCCGTTGAAACACGTTTTCTTCATGTTATAAGCTTAAACTTTGATCCTGCATATAATATCCTTTGTACTAGATACATATTCGTTAGTGGAATTATAGATCCTGACGATATCAAGATCCTGCCATATCAAGATAATAAGATAACACAAGCAGAACTAATGAATTAAACGAAACTAAGGATCCTTCAGAACAACGTATTGTTTAAGTAAATATCTCAGAAGGCTTAAAGTGTAAATTCTGTTAGGATCCTAGTGGTGAAAATTCTACCCAAACAATTATAATTATATAATTTTTTTGTTGATTATGTAAGACATCATAAAATATACATTAATATTTCTATAAAAATGGTCTAAAATATCATTAACCCTAACAAAGTCTTACCATGTCTTCACTTTCATAGTATTCTCAATAAAGTTTATTTCATTTTCGACATCATGTTGCTTTGTATACAAAAAGTGAAAACCATAAGAAAGCGTACCACTCATTCGCTTTCATAGTAATCATCGAGTTGGTTGGACTAAAACTTACATTAGTGCCACTCAAATCAATGCGTTAAATACTCATCCAAACTTCAATGTTCTAAAAATGAAATATACAATTAATCAGCATAAATATTTCGAAAATACTAAACACAATGTTTATATGAGTATTTAACAATTTGAACCATTTTATGTAGTTTAAAAGTAATATCAACAACCACGATATCAATATTCAATCCAGTTAGTATGTGATGATTGTAAAATGAGGAATGAAAAAAATATGATATGAACAATCAAACACAATAGCATTTAGGATTTTTGCATTTAAATAACATTCTTTACAAAACGTAGTCACATTATCCCAAATATATATTTTGTACTTAAATAATTTTTACTATCTATTTTTTTATTTCAAATTTCATATTCAGCCTAATCCCATTATTTTCAATTATCTCACATACGGATAATTATTGTACATTAGAACTTGAACAAATGTTTTCAATTTTTATCTATAATTTTTGCAATAGTAATGTCCACGGACTCAAAAATAAAGCACAATGATTAAAAAAGTCATAAATCTTATTTTGAAATACGGAAAAAAATGAAAACTATAATAGAAAATACAAAGTCCTTTATTTGGATAGGACATGTTAAATAATAGCGGATACATTATATGTTGTTATTTAATTGTGATTGTCATATTATGATTCGTGCTATATAACGTATAAAGTTATAATAATTTTATTGCTTGACATTTGTTCCTTCCTTCATGTCTTAAGGTTTGGTTTGTTTATGACTTAATGTATTTAATAAAAATAATTAATTCAATAAATCAATAAATATTGTTTGTTTTTTAACTTAATAAACAAAAAACAATTATATTGACTTAAACTATACAAACATTATTTTATCTATTCAGTGACTAATCAATTCAGTCATTTAATAATAAAAACAAAATGTTCTTAAGTCTTTACATTTTTTTTATCATAATGATAATACATCTTTTATTTCTAACATCTTACAAATGATCGTTACTGTACTATTTACTTTTTGTAATAATACAATTTTAAAAATGAGTTGTTATTTTCTAAATAATATTATATAAAATAATACATAAGCTTATTAGATTAAAACGATAATGTCATCATAAACCAAATTACAATTAGTCAATAACATACTTAAATTTTCTGTTTCATTTGGGTCTACGAAAACACTCCCACTTGTGGACTTTTCGTAGATCCCAATAACCATAAGGACATACCTTGTTGCTAGCAACCCAAAGTATGTCCCTAAGGACCTCTGAGGTTTGTTTTTCCAGAAAACCTTCCATCATCAACCTTATGACGGTTTCTTTAACCACTTTAAAGAATTTGATTCTTTATGCGTTCACTTACGCAAGTACATCCATGTCCCATTCACTCTTAATGATGCATTCCATTTTGGCACGAGGATAGAGTCAATTGCCAAATAGAATTTAAACCCTTTATGACTTCCTTGATAATAGCATTCCAAACTATTCGCAGTATGGCCATACATTTCACTACTATATCAAGCTGTCATAGGCCGAGTTTACTATCAAACCATAATTGGGAGCGAATTCCTATTACTAAATGCATACGCCCTTTCCATGTCTCACACTTACCCAAAGTAGCCCTACTGCGGTCGGTTAAGTGTCCCGGTTCGGAACTAAATCAAAGCAAATGATCAACATGGTCCAGGCCTACGCCTATGCATTTAACAAGTCAAAGGATACTCACGGATGGAATCACTTCGAGATTCACTTAATTGACTTATAATCCAAGAAGTGATCTTCGGGGAGGGTCAGCCAATATTCGACTCATCGAATACTTGTGAGTAAGGCTCGTATCTCTCTTACGATTACCACTCTATATCACTCAAAAGCTAATATCCTTAGCTTCCAAGCCAATAGCAACCTTTCTCTCACAATTACCTTTCTTTCGCACTATCATTCCCATGTGTGCGACCGGCAATGGCAATTTAGAATGATCTTAAAACCATTCATGGATAAAATATACTAAATTGGAACGTGGTATGTATTGGACAATTTTACTCATCGAATACTTCCACAATAACTGTTCCGAATGTCCAGATTTTAACTTGACATTTCTAAACTTCTTTCAGATTTAGAAATCTAACGTTTTCGCTTAATCACAACCTAAGTTGTTCCCTTTATTGAAAATTGACCAAGATTCCTCAAAGTGGGATCCTTTCGTTCCGAAACGAAAAAGGAATCTTTAATCACTAAAGAGATATTAAATTAATTTTTCAGCAATAATGACATCTTAAGAAACTAAAATTTCTTCTCTTATGAGCACTTTTAATTCTCAAATCACTTTAAGAATTCTTACTAGTCATATGACTTTGCACAACTTGCAAGAATCCATCAAATCCTAGATTCGATCTTAATGACCTGGCTAGTTCTTATTTAAGATAATCATTAAAACTTGCCTCAAAAAGGTAGCTTAAGTGTATCTTAAACTTCTTTAATTAAGGATCTCCTTTTAGTCATAAGATTTTGCATGAGTACAACAAATGTACGATTGCATAGTCTTACCATTTTATCAAGCCATAGGCTTGATTTTAATGACTAAGTGTTTGTCAAGACATTCATTAAAACTTTCCTCAAAAGGTAGTTTAGGTGTGTCTCAACATTTCCTTAATTAGCGTTCATTTACAATCTAAATCCATGCTATGAATATCTCAATTAGACATCACACAACTAGTTTTGGTATTAATACCTTATAATCCATTTCATCTTTGTCTTACTAAGTTCAATTTGTCTTCTATCCAATCTAGTTTGGATGATGACATATAACTATTCAAACTTTCCATTCATCGAGTTCTACTATTCGATAAACAATCTAATTTTGTAATCAATAATAAATGTTCAAGACATTCAACATTCAATTACAAATTTAGAATAGGCCATTAGTAAAGGATGTTGTATTTTGTTGTTATCAAAATTCTCCCACTGATTCCTAGAACCATATCTTTCAAGTATAACATACTTGTCAGAGAATTAATCCCGAGTCTACTTCTCTCTCACTTACTCTTTGAATCGAGTATTTTAAGTAGTGACACTTGGTGAAGATTTCAACTCTCTATTTGTCCTTTAATATCACGAATCTTGCTTCATTCAACTTATCGAATTAAGTATCTCAAGTGGTAACACTTGTTGAAGACAATGATTCTTATATTTAAGACAAATAACATTAACAACAAAAACTTTTAGAAATACTAACAATTCATCTTTTGGATTTCCTTTTGTAAATTACTTTATGTACGACTTTCATTTCACAAATCATTTTGTGGATTAATCTTAGCCATAATTACTATAATTACATGCAAGATATATATAACAAAACATTAATCAAAACAACCAATTAAGTTTCTCTCTCTAGGTTTTGCTCGTTTCTCTCTCTAGGTTTTGCTCGTTTCTCTCTCTAGGTTTTGCTCGTTTCTCTCTCTAGGTTTTGCTCGTTTCTCTCTCTAGGTTTTGCTCGTTTCTCTCTCTAGGTTTTGCTCGTTTCTCTCTCTAGGTTTTGCTCGTTTCTCTCTCTAGGTTTTGCTCGTTTCTCTCTCTAGGTTTTGCTCGTTTCTCTCTCTAGGTTTTGCTCGTTTCTCTCTCTAGGTTTTGCTCGTTTCTCTCTCTAGGTTTTGCTCGTTTCTCTCTCTAGGTTTTGCTCGATCTACCTGCGTGTTCTTGGGTTTCTCTCTCTAGGTTTTGCTCGTTTCTCTCTCTACACTCTTGTTAAGAACACACAAAACACACACCTCTATTTATAGGCAAGTGACAAGAACTCTCAAATCCAATGGGTTTGAGTGTTCTCATGTCAGGCCCATGAGGGTTTTGGCCTGTTTTTGTGTTTCCCAGAACATACAAACTGTTTGAGAGTTCTTATGGACAAGCATGCTTTTTCTTGTTTCCACAGAAACTCTCAAACCATTTGAGAGTTCTTATGAACAAGCAAACTTTTGCTTGTTCCCCAGAAACTCTCAAATGACCATTTGAATGTTCTTTCCACAAGCAACTATTTTGCTCGTTCCCAAGAACCCTCAAATAACACTTAGGAATATTTGAGTTAATGTTTCAACTGCTGTTAAGACGCAGAACCAACATTAACTCAGCCAATGTTTATACTGCTGTAAATGTACACAGAACCAGCATCAGCTACGACAATGTTTCTACTGCTGTGAATACGCAAAAACAACATTGTCTATATTACCTATTGGAAGTATTGATTAAGTTAATGTTTCTCCTGCTGTTAATACGCAGAAACACAATTAACTTAACTTCCATCTGGAAGTACATTAAGTTAATATTTCAACTGCTGTTAAACGCAGAAACAATATTAACTTAATGACTCTTTACATGTAATGTCTAGAACCTGTAAAACACAAATAATAAACACACATATAAACATAAATGGATCCCAATATGATCAACAATTTATGCCAAGGTAATATTATTGACAAACGGTAATTACAAGATAAATTACAAGACTTGAATATATATAAATATATGTAACACATCTAGAATGCTTTTGTCACCGAGAAACATGCACCAACAGTCTCCCCCTTGACACAAACATCTAGATGTGACCTTCAAGTCTTCGTTTGTCATCCTAAGTGCTGGCCAAAAACCCTCTTCAGGAACTTCAGAAGTTGTCTACTTTCTTCTGCTCTTCTTCTTCCTTTTGACATGAGTCTCCTTCTCAAAATCAGAATCAGACTCTGTCAGTGACTCCTTACTTCTGCCTGCAGCAAGTCTACGAGATCTTTCTTGACCAGCCCGAGATCCTGGATCATTTGGCTTAATTATGTCGGCCATTGTATTTTGATATGCCACGTCATCGTGTCCGAACTTTATGAAGATCTCGTTTTTCAGAGTCAAAGTGCCGGAAGAGTCAGATGATAAAACATCACCTCCAGAAAGTGGACTATCAGTATCATCAGTGCTGATTCCTTCTGATGACCAACTCCTACATCTCCAGGTGATCGTTCTTGGTCACCAACTCCTACATCTCCAGTTGGTGAGGGGAAAGCATCGGCAGGAGCTTTCCCTTTTCCTTTATCTTCAGCTGTGGGGGCTCGAGAGGTACCAACAGCACCAGGCTGGTTTTGCTCCCCCTGAGATATGGCAGTCCTCGTGCCCATTGGAAATCTTGAAGTCTCTCTTTGTATGCTAGGATCATATCCCTCGTCCTCTCTACTTTCCCTCCTAAGGGCATCATCCTTGCAGGTCGGCTGTATCTCCCCCTGAGACTTTAGATTTCCAATAATCTCATTCAGCTGGTCATAGTCGTCATCGAAGCTTGTCAAACCCGCAGTCTGGCTCTTTATAACTTCATTGTGATGTGCCAATCTGTCAGCAATCTTCTTTAGGTGCTCAGAAGTTTCAGATTGGATCGATTGTAGAGCATCCTGCCTTGTTCGAAGCTGAGCATTCTTTGCCTTCAGCTCTTCAAGCTCCTGACGATGTGATTCTTCCTGCTTAGACAGATTCTCTGTCAGGCCAGCAACCAAAGCTCTCATTTCAGCCATTTGCTTTTCCAACCCTGATATAGTATCATCGTCGGTTTGTGAGCTGCTTGGTTGGGAAGACATCACTGATGGTTGAGGAGGGATAGTCGGTGGAACAGTCGGTCTTGACTCCGACAGTCTGATTGTGGAAGCATGTGGTTGTTGGATTGCAGAAGTTCCAACAACCGGAAGTGTAACTGTACTAAATGGAACTGATGTTGTAGCATCACTGGTGAAAGATGTGAATGCAGACCCCGTTGCTGACAATTTGATTCTTGTACTTGTTGGCTCAACCGGTGACCTCATCATCAACCCCTTACCTGTTCCCCCAGGTCTAGCAGTTACCTCCTCAGTATCACTCTACACATGCTCAGACACATGCCTCGGTCCCTCTTCAACTGCCACACTCATCATTGCACTAAGTCTGGGTGACTTATGTGTTCCAGATTGTAGGTCCTAGTGGACTGATCGTCAACGAGAACGCTTATAGTTATGACGAGAGTGCGGAATCCTCTCGTGATAACCTGTTTGCTTAAATAAATTATCGTCTTTCATTGTTTATACAACCTAAGACCTTAAACGCGCGCGGGTTTGCAATAGGACAGAGTTTAGACGTATTAGCTTAATTAACTGTTACTAATTACGTATTAAGTGTGTGTATTTATACTATACTGTTCATAAACGCGTGCTAATTATGGACCGTATGTCTTAAAGCCCATAGCCCATTAACAAACGCGTGTTAATAAGTAAACACGTGATGACCACGTGTTTAGGCAAACTCGTGTTACTGTAGCACGAGTTTAGGCAAACTCGTGTTACTGTAGCACGAGTTTGTACACACTTCCTTTTGTCATCTTTTAAGTAAACTTTAATTACTCAAAACGTGACAAGTTTATCACTTGTATCTGTATGTTATTTATAATCATATTCATACAAGTCGTAAACATTAAACATACCAAAACTCTGATCAATATGTAATCATTCACATTACTTAAGTCCAAATAACAAGTTTAAACATAACATAAGTCTATGATTACATATTACAAAACATGAACATATACTGATCAAATCGCTGTTGCTGTTGTCAACAGAATCATGCACTTACAGTCTCCCCCTTGACATCAGCTACACGATTTCTTCAGTCTTGAAAAAAACACTATCCATCAAATAACAATCTCCTGCTATTTGCATGAATATTAGCATGTAAACAAATACGCAAAATCTTCCTATATCTGCTTTCCTCAGTAATCCATGAAGGTCTAAACAGACATTCAGTGTCATATAACCTTCTCTGATCATCTCTGGAAAGGTTCACAATCTGCATAGGATCAAATACACGTAACAAAATAACTCTCTTATCTCTATCTCCATACATCAATGCTTCACCAGTGTCCCTGTGAATCTCCCAATGATCAAGTGTACTCAAAACATCTTGAGGCCATTTCTTGACTGGAACCTTCAGTACACGCTTAATTGATCTTTGAATAAATTCTATCGTACCATCATCCTTTGTAACTTTCTTCAAGGATCTTGGCGTTATGTACACACTGGTTTTATCAAAATTTTCATAGAACCTTTTCCTATAATCATCTTCCAACTTTCTACTCCAGTAAGTTGCATAACCATTGCCACTTGGATTAACCAGCCTTTTCCTTCCTAAATCCATTAAATCGGATTCACCAAGGCTTTTAAAATATTTCTTCATAGGCTTTAAGTACTGACAACCATCATCTCTTTTAATAATAAACAATTTCAGCTCATCATCAAAAAACCAACTCAAAATAGTAGTAACATACTTATGAGCATCTCGATCACTAACAAAATCCCAAAAGATAGATGGTTTCATACTTTCTCCTACCAACCCTCTTGCCGGTACTCTTCTATCAATTTGATGTAGGTGATCTTCATCCCTACTTGGCACTGGATACTCTGTCACATCAAATTCCTTAGAATCTTCAATATTCCAGCTTAGAGTAATTCCATCTTCATCATCTCCAACTTTGGCAAAAACCGTAAAGTGTAGAGTTCTTGAACTTGGAATAAAAACTCGTTCAGCTTGAACCTCTTGTTGATCATCTGGAACTTGTTGATCTTGAGCTTGTGCTTGTTGTTGCACAAAATCATCATCTTGAAAAACATTAGTCCAGTCCAAATCAGGAATCATTTCACCTTCTTCCAAACTTTCATCATCATTAGAATCATCATTTTGAACCTTAGATGTACCTGTACCTATCTTTTGAAGCTTATCTGAAATTTAAAAGTTCAAATATGCAAAGACAAACAACATCAAGACATAAAAGATAGCATAAATAAAATAAACTATATCATAAATATAATGTAACAATTAAGTACACCAATATTTATCTTATAATTTTTATCTTATTTTACATCTAAAGTACACAAATCATTAATTACTTAAGGTTCAAAATCTGAATCTGAATCCGACTCTGACTCTGAGGGTGTAAGAGTTAACCCTAACTGCTCTTTCATTTGATCCTTATATGATCCTGGATCATAATAATCATCAGGATCCATAAAATCTGCCATAGCTCTCAAATGAGCTTGTGGATCATATCCCAATCTCCTCTTTAGTCTATGCACTATTAATGGATGCAACTCTGACTCTGAAGACTTATTTGTAGTAGGATCAGAATTTGAGTTACCTGAATTGGAATCACTATCATCATCATCAGTAAGAACTACATCTGGAGCAACCATCACAGCTTTTCCTGAATCTTTCTGAGTCCCAGACGTACTAGCACCAGCTGTACCAGCAATCTCTGACTCTCTTTGTCTTGGTGTCTCCCCCTGAGTTGATGCTTCTGCTTGAGCTTCAGTTCTTGGCTCACCATCAGCATTTGCATCATCATCATGATCTTCATCCTCTTTCCTCTTCAACTCTGTCTCCCTACAACCATCTCCCCCTTGAGCCAATAACTGCCTAAGCTGTTCTCTGAGTTCAGCACTTTGACGCTTTTCATCTGCTAAATCAGCAACTAACGTCCCTACTAACCCTTGCATTGCCTTCATTTGAGCTTCCAATGTCATAACTCTTGTCTCCAAACGATTTATCTGGAATTGAGGCAACATAATCTGCGCAGGTTCAGAAGGAGACGCAACTGTTGGTCTAAAGTGTGCAACTCCAGAAGGTCTGGTAGGAGGTCTTGGAGGAAACGGCGATTGAAGTGGACGAAGAAGTGTCGTAAACGCAGTGCTTACAGGAACAACAGATCTAATCAAAGCACTCTGCGTATGTTGAGGAATTGACACTGGACTTGATTCAATTTGAGTAACTGCAACTGAAGGTCGACGAATCCTTTTTCTTCTATAAAGCAGAGTACCCTGTGTAGATGACGCAGACACAGTAGCAACAACAGGTACCTCTGATCGTACAGATTCATCAGCAATTGAACTTTCCGTCACCTCAGTTCTCTCAGACTCCTCTTGCTGTCTGTGTTTCTCAAATGCCTCAGCCAAGTGAGCAGGTAAAACCTTTCCCGACCTAGGCACTTTCCTTCGTCTGATCAAAGGAATCTCCTCTTCCTCTGGTTCATAAGTAGGATCACTCTCATCTTCAGTGCGAAACCTCTTCAAAGCTCTTTCAACAGGAGAAGTATCACTTGCACGACCCGTTCTATCAACATCTGAATCACTCTCTGTAGCATCTGGGTCAACAGCCTTTCCTCTTGAACTTTCTGCAGCAGCACCAGCAACATCAGCCCTAGCAAAGTTCAGCGGATCATCTACATCCTCCAATAATCTATCCAACTCCTGATCTCTTTCAGCATTTGATTCTACAAATAACTCTAAGTTATCCAACGCTCGAAAATTATCCACTTGCGCAATCACATCATTCGGATTCAACGCAGCATTCACAAAAGCTTCACCAATATCAGGATTAGCACACACAGCCTGATCTAACAAATCTTCCATCGCTTCATTATCTGCTCGAACATCTTCAGCAGCAGCTTGTACTGGCTGAACTTCAGGTTGAGCCTGCTGTTGGACTCGAGGTCGAACTCGTCGTTGTCGTTGAACCTGACTTTGAACTTGAACTTGAGGTCGTGGTGGTGGTGGTGGAGGTGGTGCATCATTATTTCCACCGCCTGCAACTTCAGCTTCATCTTCCCATCCAACTGCTGGAGCTCTATAGTTTGGATTTATCAAGTGTCCAAACAGTGGAACAATCTGTGGATTTGGATAACTATCCTTAACCTTCAACATCATCGACCAAATCCTATTTGGTGGAGAAACAATCTCATATATATCATGCAAAACTGGCAGATTCTGTACAAAATGATGAATGATCGCCATTGTAATCCTTGGCAAAATCATAAACCTATGCGACCCTGTCTGAGTAATTTGGGTCTTCAAAATATCAAAGAAGTAGTTCGAGAATGAATAAGGCCTATTCAAAGTCAAAGCCACCATCTGCGAACCAACTTGCTTATTCAGCTGATCAAACCCTGCATGGCGATTACTGATTGCCACAATCAACACATGAGCCAAAAACCTCCATTGGCCATAGAATCCTGCTTTAGCAATCGACCACTTTGCATTTGGCGTAGCATGTCCCATTCTTCCAAAGCATCCTCTGACCAAGGTTTCTTCAAACTCTATCGGACCATTTTCTTCTTCAACAGTCCCTAAATGCAATATCTCTCTCAAATCAGCAGCAGAGAAAGAAAATGTATGATTAGCCACAGTTGTCTGAAACCTAACACTCCGAGGGACAGCAGGTCTATCTCCATGTGCGGCCTGTGCTTGAACCATTCTTATAGATGCATTATTCCAAAATTGATGCAGATATCCTTGATATAGCACTGGATTGTGAGTTAGCACAAAATGAATACGAGAGCGTTCCAGATATTGAAGTAAACACGTGGTACAATGGGTAAACACGTGGTACAATGGGTAAACACGTGGTACAATGGGTAAACACGTGGTACAATGGGTAAACACGTGGTACAATGGGTAAACACGTGGTACAATGGGTAAACACGTGGTACAATGGGTAAACACGTGGTACAATGGGTAAACACGTGGTACAATGGGTAAACACGTGGTACAATGGGTAAACACGTGGTACAATGGGTAAACACGTGGTACAATGGGTAAACACGTGGTACAATGGGTAAACACGTGGTACAATGGGTAAACACGTGGTACAATGGGTAAACACGTGGTACAATGGGTAAACACGTGGTACAATGGGTAAACACGTGGTACAATGGGTAAACACGTGGTACAATGGGTAAACACGTGGTACAATGGGTAAACACGTGGTACAATGGGTAAACACGTGGTACAATGGGTAAACACGTGGTACAATGGGTAAACACGTGGTACAATGGGTAAACACGTGGTACAATGGGTAAACACGTGGTACAATGGGTAAACACGTGGTACAATGGGTAAACACGTGGTACAATGGGTAAACACGTGGTACAATGGGTAAACACGTGGTACAATGGGTAAACACGTGGTACAATGGGTAAACACGTGGTACAATGGGTAAACACGTGGTACAATGGGTAAACACGTGGTACAATGGGTAAACACGTGGTACAATGGGTAAACACGTGGTACAATGGGTAAACACGTGGTACAATGGGTAAACACGTGGTACAATGGGTAAACACGTGGTACAATGGGTAAACACGTGGTACAATGGGTAAACACGTGGTACAATGGGTAAACACGTGGTACAATGGGTAAACACGTGGTACAATGGGTAAACACGTGGTACAATGGGTAAACACGTGGTACAATGGGTAAACACGTGGTACAATGGGTAAACACGTGGTACAATGGGTAAACACGTGGTACAATGGGTAAACACGTGGTACAATGGGTAAACACGTGGTACAATGGGTAAACACGTGGTACAATGGGTAAACACGTGGTACAATGGGTAAACACGTGGTACAATGGGTAAACACGTGGTACAATGGGTAAACACGTGGTACAATGGGTAAACACGTGGTACAATGGGTAAACACGTGGTACAATGGGTAAACACGTGGTACAATGGGTAAACACGTGGTACAATGGGTAAACACGTGGTACAATGGGTAAACACGTGGTACAATGGGTAAACACGTGGTACAATGGGTAAACACGTGGTACAATGGGTAAACACGTGGTACAATGGGTAAACACGTGGTACAATGGGTAAACACGTGGTACAATGGGTAAACACGTGGTACAATGGGTAAACACGTGGTACAATGGGTAAACACGTGGTACAATGGGTAAACACGTGGTACAATGGGTAAACACGTGGTACAATGGGTAAACACGTGGTACAATGGGTAAACACGTGGTACAATGGGTAAACACGTGGTACAATGGGTAAACACGTGGTACAATGGGTAAACACGTGGTACAATGGGTAAACACGTGGTACAATGGGTAAACACGTGGTACAATGGGTAAACACGTGGTACAATGGGTAAACACGTGGTACAATGGGTAAACACGTGGTACAATGGGTAAACACGTGGTACAATGGGTAAACACGTGGTACAATGGGTAAACACGTGGTACAATGGGTAAACACGTGGTACAATGGGTAAACACGTGGTACAATGGGTAAACACGTGGTACAATGGGTAAACACGTGGTACAATGGGTAAACACGTGGTACAATGGGTAAACACGTGGTACAATGGGTAAACACGTGGTACAATGGGTAAACACGTGGTACAATGGGTAAACACGTGGTACAATGGGTAAACACGTGGTACAATGGGTAAACACGTGGTACAATGGGTAAACACGTGGTACAATGGGTAAACACGTGGTACAATGGGTAAACACGTGGTACAATGGGTAAACACGTGGTACAATGGGTAAACACGTGGTACAATGGGTAAACACGTGGTACAATGGGTAAACACGTGGTACAATGGGTAAACACGTGGTACAATGGGTAAACACGTGGTACAATGGGTAAACACGTGGTACAATGGGTAAACACGTGGTACAATGGGTAAACACGTGGTACAATGGGTAAACACGTGGTACAATGGGTAAACACGTGGTACAATGGGTAAACACGTGGTACAATGGGTAAACACGTGGTACAATGGGTAAACACGTGGTACAATGGGTAAACACGTGGTACAATGGGTAAACACGTGGTACAATGGGTAAACACGTGGTACAATGGGTAAACACGTGGTACAATGGGTAAACACGTGGTACAATGGGTAAACACGTGGTACAATGGGTAAACACGTGGTACAATGGGTAAACACGTGGTACAATGGGTAAACACGTGGTACAATGGGTAAACACGTGGTACAATGGGTAAACACGTGGTACAATGGGTAAACACGTGGTACAATGGGTAAACACGTGGTACAATGGGTAAACACGTGGTACAATGGGTAAACACGTGGTACAATGGGTAAACACGTGGTACAATGGGTAAACACGTGGTACAATGGGTAAACACGTGGTACAATGGGTAAACACGTGGTACAATGGGTAAACACGTGGTACAATGGGTAAACACGTGGTACAATGGGTAAACACGTGGTACAATGGGTAAACACGTGGTACAATGGGTAAACACGTGGTACAATGGGTAAACACGTGGTACAATGGGTAAACACGTGGTACAATGGGTAAACACGTGGTACAATGGGTAAACACGTGGTACAATGGGTAAACACGTGGTACAATGGGTAAACACGTGGTACAATGGGTAAACACGTGGTACAATGGGTAAACACGTGGTACAATGGGTAAACACGTGGTACAATGGGTAAACACGTGGTACAATGGGTAAACACGTGGTACAATGGGTAAACACGTGGTACAATGGGTAAACACGTGGTACAATGGGTAAACACGTGGTACAATGGGTAAACACGTGGTACAATGGGTAAACACGTGGTACAATGGGTAAACACGTGGTACAATGGGTAAACACGTGGTACAATGGGTAAACACGTGGTACAATGGGTAAACACGTGGTACAATGGGTAAACACGTGGTACAATGGGTAAACACGTGGTACAATGGGTAAACACGTGGTACAATGGGTAAACACGTGGTACAATGGGTAAACACGTGGTACAATGGGTAAACACGTGGTACAATGGGTAAACACGTGGTACAATGGGTAAACACGTGGTACAATGGGTAAACACGTGGTACAATGGGTAAACACGTGGTACAATGGGTAAACACGTGGTACAATGGGTAAACACGTGGTACAATGGGTAAACACGTGGTACAATGGGTAAACACGTGGTACAATGGGTAAACACGTGGTACAATGGGTAAACACGTGGTACAATGGGTAAACACGTGGTACAATGGGTAAACACGTGGTACAATGGGTAAACACGTGGTACAATGGGTAAACACGTGGTACAATGGGTAAACACGTGGTACAATGGGTAAACACGTGGTACAATGGGTAAACACGTGGTACAATGGGTAAACACGTGGTACAATGGGTAAACACGTGGTACAATGGGTAAACACGTGGTACAATGGGTAAACACGTGGTACAATGGGTAAACACGTGGTACAATGGGTAAACACGTGGTACAATGGGTAAACACGTGGTACAATGGGTAAACACGTGGTACAATGGGTAAACACGTGGTACAATGGGTAAACACGTGGTACAATGGGTAAACACGTGGTACAATGGGTAAACACGTGGTACAATGGGTAAACACGTGGTACAATGGGTAAACACGTGGTACAATGGGTAAACACGTGGTACAATGGGTAAACACGTGGTACAATGGGTAAACACGTGGTACAATGGGTAAACACGTGGTACAATGGGTAAACACGTGGTACAATGGGTAAACACGTGGTACAATGGGTAAACACGTGGTACAATGGGTAAACACGTGGTACAATGGGTAAACACGTGGTACAATGGGTAAACACGTGGTACAATGGGTAAACACGTGGTACAATGGGTAAACACGTGGTACAATGGGTAAACACGTGGTACAATGGGTAAACACGTGGTACAATGGGTAAACACGTGGTACAATGGGTAAACACGTGGTACAATGGGTAAACACGTGGTACAATGGGTAAACACGTGGTACAATGGGTAAACACGTGGTACAATGGGTAAACACGTGGTACAATGGGTAAACACGTGGTACAATGGGTAAACACGTGGTACAATGGGTAAACACGTGGTACAATGGGTAAACACGTGGTACAATGGGTAAACACGTGGTACAATGGGTAAACACGTGGTACAATGGGTAAACACGTGGTACAATGGGTAAACACGTGGTACAATGGGTAAACACGTGGTACAATGGGTAAACACGTGGTACAATGGGTAAACACGTGGTACAATGGGTAAACACGTGGTACAATGGGTAAACACGTGGTACAATGGGTAAACACGTGGTACAATGGGTAAACACGTGGTACAATGGGTAAACACGTGGTACAATGGGTAAACACGTGGTACAATGGGTAAACACGTGGTACAATGGGTAAACACGTGGTACAATGGGTAAACACGTGGTACAATGGGTAAACACGTGGTACAATGGGTAAACACGTGGTACAATGGGTAAACACGTGGTACAATGGGTAAACACGTGGTACAATGGGTAAACACGTGGTACAATGGGTAAACACGTGGTACAATGGGTAAACACGTGGTACTCTCCCAAACACGTGGAGGACACCCCAAACGCGTGATATAAACCGAACGCGTGTTCCTTGTAGCATCAACCACATTTTCAAAATACACTTTACCTTCAAAATACACTTAGATAAATGTCATACCCTTTACCTTCAAACCTTGTTAATTTGTAACAATACCCATCCTTCACATTCTTCAAAATACACTTTACCTTCAAAATACACTTAGATAAATGTCATACCCTTTACCTTCAAACCTGAATAACCAGCTAATACACAGGAAAGAGATAATCTGTATGAAACTCAAAATACACTTTACCTTCAAAATACACTTTCCTGTAGCATCAAACTCTTTACCTTCAAAATACACTTAGATAAATGTCATACCCTTTACCTTCAAACCTGAATAACCAGCTAATACACAGGAAAGAGATAATCTGTATGAAACTCAATGATTTAACCCTCTGAAAAACAAGTCATCATTAGCAGATAAAATTTTAACAATCAAACCTGATAATCTTGACTTTACGATATACCTGTATCAACTGAAAAACCATTACATAAACTTTGGTAAACTTACACAACAAGTTAATGTGATGTATAAAACCATAAAGTAACGGACATTTAAAACATCGATACCAGGACTTGATTTGGACTTAATTCATTCACCGATAATCATTAGCAATCGAAAGCCTGCAAAAGCAAACTCCCCCTTAACTAATGATACCAGGTAAGATACTTTTTAACAACTTTGGAAAAAACACACAATTCCAATATCGAAAGTCCTGCACACTTAAAGGAAACTCATCAATGCATCAATATCAACAGATAACATTATTTTAAGCATGCAAAGAAAATATCGAAATGAAAACCTATGGTCAGTCAAGAATCATCGTCAAGCATATCTTTTCACCAAAAACAAATTGAAATCTCAAAAACATATCAATCTAATCTTGACTATATTTTGACTTTTCCAAAGCAACAAAATTCAGAAAGATCATTTCCGTAAACTTAAACAAATTAATGTCCATATCAGAAAACAATCTTTTAACATACTACTTCAAGCAATAAAGACTCATATAATCCAGTTAAGGACCATAGAGCTGAACAATAGAATCATTAGATGCTTATCAACTCTCTCGTGCAATAAGAACTAGTTTTGACACAACTACTTGACACATAAGATGGAAGTACAAAAATAAAAAAAAAAAATAAAATAAAAACTTTAAATTTAAACCACATTATTTATTTACAAGAAATTCTAAGTTTCTGCGGATTAGATCAGATTAGCAATTACATAAGCCTGTAAGTGAGAAATAGTTCTCTTATTATTAGTTATGAACAATGACTCAACCACGATTACCGGTATGTTTGTCCTCTTAAACACTCGGTACTTCCAGTTTCCTTTGGGTTGTGGCACTTTCGTATTACTTGAGCCAAGGACAGTCACCATGTAACCTAGTAAGTTACTCATGCCACAAATTTTATTTGCGAACTTATGTGACCCATATTCAGATACACTCTCACAATCGACACATGCACTAAAATTTAGACATTTGGTGAGTAAGGTAGAAAAGTCTTTAAGAATCAAGCCAGCGGTGACAGGTCGGTGATTCCTCACACGCAAAGCGACTTAACTTGACTCACGTACGGAAATATACTCAACATTGCATAATGCCAAGTACTTGCATATTTGTGACATTTATTTTAAGCACTTATGAAAACCCGTGACTTTCGATGAGACCCGTGTAGCGAACTTTCTGACAACCTATCCCAAGTTAGAAACTTTAGGTAGGCTAGGTATACAAAGACACCCCGAGGACTTACTTGTTCGAATCTCAAAGGCCACATTAGCTTCATATTTTCAACAGATTTAGTTTTATTAGATATTTGCATATCTTGTCACAAATATACATCCGAAAAAGCAATACATACACATATATGTATCCGAGACCTTCCTTTTAAAGACCAAATATACATAATGACAATGCAAGATCTTTCATAAGATTTAAAGGACTTGTCTCTTTTAGGAACAAGCATTCTCAGCCATATATCTGAATACGTTTCCCACAAGAACATTGTATAAATTAAGTTCGGATTATAAGGAAACCTTGGTACTTTATGTCTACCGATACATCATAAATTGTAATCACTGAACTAAGCAATTATATTACGATTAAGCAGGCTTAAAAGCTAAAGTATCGTCACGTCTAATCTTCTTAAAGCATCAACTTAAAACTCTATCTTTTTTTTTTTTTTTTTTTTTTTTTTTTTTTTTTTTTTTTTTATTTTTGATGACACTAATTATATACAAACTTAAACTAGACATTCTTTTTGTATTTTTATGACTCTAGTTATTTACAGACTTAAACTAGACATTCTTTTTGTATTTTTATGACTCTAGTTATTTACAGACTTAAACTAGACACAAATAAAATAAAATAAAATATACAAGAAAAATAATAATAAAATAAAATAAAATATACAAGAAAAATAGTTCTTTGAGAGATCTAATATGAATCAGCATTCTTCATACCATTGAGAAGAATCAGCTTTTCAAAGCGAGTCTTATCAAATGCTTTAGTATACAAATCTGCTAGATTATCATCAGTTATAACTTTTTCCAAATGAATTAACTTCTTTTGGGCACAGTCACGCAAAAAATGATGTCTAATGTCAATATGCTTGGTGACTTTATGCAAGACAGGGTTATTAGTTATATCTATAGCTGACTTATTATCAATCTTAATAGGGGTATCAAGAAAATCCATACCGTAGTCTCGAAGTTGTTGCTGAATCCATAATACCTGGGAACAGCAGCTTCCAGCAGCCATGTACTCTGCCTCACAAGTAGACTGAGCTACCGATGTCTGCTTCTTACATTGCCACGATACAAGTCTCCCTCCTAAGAATTGACATCCGCCAGTCGTAGACTTCCTATCATTGTTACAACCTCCAAAGTCCGAATCAGTGTAAGCAACAAACTCAAACGTTCCTCCCAACGGATACCATAGACCAAGTCCTTGGTTTCCCTTTAAATATCTGAGGATCCGTTTTACAGCCGTTAAATGTGACTCTTTCGGATTTGCTTGAAATCTAGCACACAGACAAACAGCAAACATGATATCTGGACGCGAAGCAGTTAAATACATCAATGAGCCGATGATCGCCCGATAATAAGTAGCATCCACAAGTGTATCTTTAGAATTAGGAACTCCTAAGCCATGATTCAACTGAATAGGAGTACCATAAGTCTTGGATTCTAACATTTGAAACCTTTCCAAGATGTCATTGACATACTTAGTCTGGTGAATGAAAAAACCATCTTTTCGTTGATCAACTTGCAGTCCAAGGAAAAATTTTAATTCTCCCATAGCACTCATTTCAAATTCCTTCTTCATACTCATTTCAAAATCCTTGCACATCTTAATGTCAGATGAACCAAAAATGATATCATCCACATAAACTTGCACAATTATATAATCTTGCTTCTGCCATTTGATAAACAACGTGCTGTCTATCGATCCTCTTGTAAATCCATTTGTCAACAAATGTGTTGACAACTTCTCATACCACACTCTTGGTGCTTGATGTAATCCATAAAGAGCCTTATCCAGTCGATATGCCCTTCTTGGATAATTTGGATCTTCAAACCCCGGTGGTTGACGAACATACACTTCTTCCTTAACTTCTCCATACAAGAAGGCACTCTTCACATCCAACTGATACACCTTTATTCCTTTGAAACTAGCATAAGCTAAAAATAGTCTTATAGCTTCAATCCGAGCAACTGGTGCAAAAGTTTCATTGTAGTCATAACCTTCTCGCTGTGCAAAACCCTGAACAACTAGACGTGCCTTATTTCTTGTAACAATCCCTTTGTCATCTCGTTTGCATTTAAATACCCAACGAGTTCCAATTGGTTCGATACCTTTAGGCACATCAACTAATTCCCATACTCCAAGTTTTTCAAATTGAGCCAATTCTTCTTGCATAGCCTCAACCCAAAACGGATCTTGAAGTGCTATCTTAACATTCTTGGGTTCTTCTTGTGAAATAAAACATGAGTATAAACACTCAGTTATTAAACCTGTATCCTTCACTTCACAGAATAAACTAGTCATCTCCTTATTTAACTGATTTCTAGTTCGGACAGATGCTGAAGCTTCACCAAGAATATTTTCAACTGGATGATCTTTAGTTGCTCTATGTTGAGAGTTTTTAAACTCCGTGCCATTGTCACTCCTGATTCGTTTGATCTTCGTGTTGTAGAGATTCTCAGCCTCAGTGAAAAAGTTAATCAGAATCTCCGTAGTCTCATCTTTGGTAGCTAAGAAGAAAACCCATGAAAACCTTGAATAATCATCAGTGACAACCAAGCAGTAGTACATTCCCCCTCTACTCCTAACATTGACTGGACCAAAGAGATCCATATGAAGTAACTCAAAAGGAGCGGCAATTGAATTTTGTGTCTTGGGCTTGTGAGGCTTTTTCTGTTGTTTGCCTTTCAAGCATGGAACACATCTATCTTCCAATTCAAACTTCTTTTAGGAACACCTTGAACCAGATCATTCTTCACAATGTAATTCATCTTCCGGAAATGTAGATGTCCCATTCTTCTATGCCATAAGAGAGAATCACTTTCGCTTGCCTTAGACAACAAACAAACTTCCTTCTGTACATTCTTGGTTCCTAACATTAAACCATAAATATCTCTTTTACGAGGAGCAGTCAACAATATCCAATCATCTGGAATAACAAAACCCGGTTTCAAGACGAATGCTGCTTTGTCGTTGAAGAAAACTGAATTTCCTCGGTCACAAATTTGTGATACACTCATCAGATTATGAGTAAGTTCTTCCACGTAATTGACATTCTTTAAAGTAAGTTTTCCATCGACGACATCACCTTGTCCAGTGATTTGTCCGCCCTTGGAACCAGCAAAATTTACATGTGATCCTTTAATATTTACAAAATCAGACAGAAGTCTTCTGTCCCCTGTCATGTGCCTGGAGCAACCGCTATCAAGATACCAAATACTAATAGGAATTGGTGGTAGCCCCTGCACATGAAACAAAAACGGATCAGTTATCAAGGACAACCCAAGCCTTTATAGACTTGGGTTTACCATTCTCGTCCTTAACAAGCATTTCAGTCCAATATCCATTGCTCCCAATAGGTGCCTTGGATGTTTGCTGAGCATGCTGTAAAGGTATATTCTCAACCCTTGATTGAGACCTTTTAGGGGAAAATGGTCTATTAAAGAATGGTCTATTCACTTGTGGAACACGAGATGTGTTACGGTCATAGTAGTTCTGTCGATGATGCCCTGAATTTGCATTTTGTGATGACTGACCAGATCTATTTCTAGGGGAAACATATCTTGGTGAATCATTTCTTTTAGCCACAGGTGGAACAAATTTACCATAAGCTTGATTACCCATCCCATTAGAACTACTTGACACATTCTGTTGTTTACCATTCCCTCGCTCAAAAGACACATGAGAATTAGGAGATGATCCTCTACTTTGATTTGACTTAGCAGGAGAAACTGACTGTATAGAGGACTTCCTAACTCGGTTGGGACAACAACTATACACATGTCCCTTTTCAAAACAAGCAAAACAAGATCGTTGTGCTGACTTGCTAGAAGATTGTTGAGCTGATGGTTTAGATGGAGGGGTATTCAAGATATTCTTAATCTCCTGAGTCGCTATCTCTTCCACAGTAGGAGCCTTAGTCTCAGAAGTTGAGAATGATTTGGTAACACAAGGTTCAGGTTCAGTAACATACTTAACCTCAATTGAATTAGTCTGAATTCCTTTCTTGACAAACTTCTTACTTAGCTGTGGTATATCATGGTTTTTGGTCCTCAGTTGTCTAGGAATGAATTTAAGTTGCTTAGATTCAGTGGAGTCAGTAAGCACTGGTTTAGCAGAATCAGACTCAGCCAAATCTGGATAAACAGGATCTAAGTTGTTGTTAAAAGGAGGTCTTACATCAGCATAATCAGCTCCTAGTCCTGTTTTATCCTTAGGATGTCTAGGTTTACCTAAAGAAGCTACCAGATCACTTCCTCTCCATTTAGCTAAAGTAGTCTCATGTTTAGTAATGGTAACCCTAGCATCAGCCAAATCCTTCTCTTTCTTACTGATTTCACTAGAAAGAAAAACTATCTTTTCATTTGCTAGATTTTCTCTAAAAATTGATTCTTTCAGTTTGTCTTTTAAGGCAGCATTATCATTGTCAAGTGACTTAATCCTACTCTTAAATTGACGTTCTTGATCAAGTAAATCACTATTCTTAGAGAAAAATGAACTACGTTCCTTGCTGATAGTTTCATAGCTAGCGGCTAACTCTAAAGTCTTGGATGAGGCAATACTATGTTGTTGCATCAAATCTTTAACAAACATGCAAATACGATGAACAGTCAAATAAGAAAAAGTTACCTGTTTCTCTCGATCATCGCAGTCAGCCATATATGCAACAAAGTCTGATATTGTCATACCTTCAGGAATATCAAAATCATCAGCTTCTGTAGAAATAGCCTTGTCCAATTTTGCACTTGAGCTCATCGATTGATTATCACTCTGGCTGCTTGTCTTATCAGTAGATTCATCGATCTTCTTATCAGCCTTTTTAAGCTTCACTGCTTCATCTGCATCCTTTTCATCATCAGAAACTTTTAATGCAGCATCAGTAGCAGCAGCCTCTTCACTTGTATAAAGAGCATAGTCAAACGCAGCACTTCCGTCATCAATCACATTAGCTACTTCATCATAAATCTCAGCTAGCAAAGCATTTTCAGGTTCATTCTCCTTTGTCCAAAGGTAAGTACCATCTTCCTGTCTTGCCACCATGGCATTTTCAGGATTTTGAACTTGATTTTCTGTAGGAAGTTCCTGAATGATCATCCCATCATGCTCTGTAGCTTTGGTTGATTTGATTTGATTTCCAGCTTGCACACCTCCCTGATTGTAATTCTGACGATTAGCTGTAGAATTATCAAAACGCTTTGGTCTTTGACATTCCTTAGCAAAATGACCAAAACCGTCACAATTATAACACTTAACCTTCGACTTGTCAAATCCTCTATTCTTGTCAGATGCAAGATTTCTTCCAGTTCGTTGCATAAAACGACGAGCTTTTATAGTGAGCATTGCCATTTGCCACTTCAAGTCCATTTCCTCTAAATCATCAGGATCAACTTGTTCATAATCTTTATCAATCAAACTTGGATCTGAAATTTTGCCATTGATAAATGCCTCATGAGCAGAACACATTGCAGCAAATACTTGCATACGTCCTTCAGCAGATTGCATACTCATTGGCATCGAGCGAACAGTTGTATTACCACTGTTTCTTGATCCACTGCTATTCTTAGTTGTAGACGAATTGTCATAAACCATGTATCCTGCAATTCCATCAGGATCCATAACAGGATGAATGGTTTCAGTGGATAAAAGAGCAGTAGTTCCACTTCCAGAAGTAGAGGAAGATGAAGACAATAGATTATCAGTATTAGCATGATAAAGACTCGGATTTTGTTGAAAAACAGAAAGCTCATCTTTTGCTTTACGCTTCATTTCCCTGTTCTTTACTTTTGAGACAATCTCTGCCAAGGTATAAGATTCATAATTTTTCTCTTCTTGAAGACTATGCACAAAGTCATTCCATTTGTTCGGCAGAGAATCCAAAAATTTATCTACTAGTTTATTTTGTGTAAATGTAACTCCAAAATATCCCAGTTCAGTAATCAGATGATTAAAACGAGTTATTAAATCATCTAAACTTTCAGATTTCAAACCATTAAAGACTTCATATTGTCTGTTCAGCAGTTTAATTCTTCCCTTTTTCATCAACTCATCACCTTCACAGTATGCGTTTAAAGCATCCCACAAACCTTTAGAGGTCTTATGTTCTCCGAGAAGATGAATTGCATCCCGAGGTAAACACATTTCTAAGTTCGACAAGGCCTTTCCTTCAATGGCATATTCTTTCTTCAACACTTCAGTCATATCCCCAAGCCTGTATTGGACCTCATTTCCATTAACATCTTCATGAGTTGGCCACTCATATCCTTCAGTAATCATCACCCATTGGTTGAAATCAGTAAGGCGAATATAGGATTCAAAGCGTTTTTCCAACTCCAGAACTTGTTCATAATCTTTATCAATTAAACTTGGATCTGAAATTTTGCCATTGATAAATGCCTCATGAGCAGAACACATTGCAGCAAATACTTGCATACGTCCTTCAGCAGATTGCATACTCATTGGCATCGAGCGAACAGTTGTATTACCACTGTTTCTTGATCCACTGCTATTCTTAGTTGTAGACGAATTGTCATAAACCATGTATCCTGCAATTCCATCAGGATCCATAACAGGATGAATGGTTTCAGTGGATAAAAGAGCAGTAGTTCCACTTCCAGAAGTAGAGGAAGATGAAGACAATAGATTATCAGTATTAGCATGATAAAGACTCGGATTTTGTTGAAAAACAGAAAGCTCATCTTTTGCTTTACGCTTCATTTCCCTGTTCTTTACTTTTGAGACAATCTCTGCCAAGGTATAAGATTCATAATTTTTCTCTTCTTGAAGACTATGCACAAAGTCATTCCATTTGTTCGGCAGAGAATCCAAAAATTTATCTACTAGTTTATTTTGTGTAAATGTAACTCCAAAATATCCCAGTTCAGTAATCAGATGATTAAAACGAGTTATTAAATCATCTAAACTTTCAGATTTCAAACCATTAAAGACTTCATATTGTCTGTTCAGCAGTTTAATTCTTCCCTTTTTCATCAACTCATCACCTTCACAGTATGCGTTTAAAGCATCCCACAAACCTTTAGAGGTCTTATGTTCTCCGAGAAGATGAATTGCATCCCGAGGTAAACACATTTCTAAGTTCGACAAGGCCTTTCCTTCAATGGCATATTCTTTCTTCAACACTTCAGTCATATCCCCAAGCCTGTATTGGACCTCATTTCCATTAACATCTTCATGAGTTGGCCACTCATATCCTTCAGTAATCATCACCCATTGGTTGAAATCAGTAAGGCGAATATAGGATTCAAAGCGTTTTTCCAACTCCAGAAATTTTCAAGTTTTATCAATTTAGGGGGTGAATTGGTACGACCGACTTCATGATCGTAAAGAATTAATGCATTAATGTATTGGGCCTCTTTTGATGAAACTGTAGGTATTCCAGACATCATTGAAATACGACAAAAGAAAAAATTAAAATAAATGAACAGGTGCACGTGTTTGAGATAAACACGTGTTAAGGAAGCAAACACGTGTTTGAGCAGGAGCACGAGTTTAAAAGTCAAACGCGTGTTAAGGTAGCAAACACGTGTTTAAAAGACAAACACGTGTTAAGGAAGGGCTAACACGAGTTTAAAAGTCAAACACGTGTTAAGGAAGGGCTAACACGAGTTTAAAAGTCAAACACGTGTTAAGGAAGGGCTAACACGAGTTTAAAAGACAAACACGTGTTAAAAAGCAAACACGTGTTAAGGAAGGACTAACACGAGTTTAAAAGACAAACACGTGTTAAGGAAGCAAACACGTGAAGAATTAGGGCTAAGCACGAGTTTAATTTAACACGAGTTTATATGTCCCCTGCACAAAATTTTGCACGATTTTAGGCAAAATTAAGCCAAACAAAGCGATCTCGAACCTTCAGATTGAAAAATCTATTGGCTCTGATACCACTTGTAGGTCCTTGTGGACTGATCGTCAACGAGAACGCTTATAGTTATGACGAGAGTGCGGAATCCTCTCATGATAACCTGTTTGCTTAATTAAATTATCGTCTTTCGTTGTTAATACAACCTAAGACCTTAAACGCGCGCGGGTTTACAATAGGACAGAGTTTAGACGTATTAGCTTAATTAACTGTTACTAATTACGTATTAAGTGTGTGTATTTATACTATACTGTTCATAAACGCGTGCTAATTATGGACCGTATGTCTTAAAGCCCATAGCCCATTAACAAACGCGTGTTAATAAGTAAACACGTGATGACCACGTGTTTAGACAAACTCGTGTTACTGTAGCACGAGTTTAGGCAAACTCGTGTTACTGTAGCACGAGTTTAGGCAAACTCGTGTTACTGTAGCACGAGTTTGTACAAACTTCCTTTTGTCATCTTTTAAGTAAACTTTAATTACTCAAAACGTGACAAGTTTATCACTTGTATCTGTATGTTATTTATAATCACATTCATACAAGTCGTAAACATTAAACATACCAAAACTCTGATCAATATGTAATCATTCACATTACTTAAGTCAAAATAACAAGTTTAAACATAACATAAGTCTATGATTACATATTACAAAACATGAACATATACTGATCAAATCGCTGTTGCTGTTGTCAACAGAATCATGCACTTACAAGTAGATTCTCTCAGAGCAGCTCTTCAATTAGGCTATCTGGATGAGAATGAGTTGGCAATACCACTCCCTACTGGTATCAACTTCAGAGAGGTATGCAGATTGATGGGGCATACAGAGATAGTGGATGAGCATGGTCAGTTACTAAGAAAAGGAACAATATATATGAGCAGACTGACGGATTCGTGGAGATATTTCTTCACACACATTGTCGAGTGCCTTGGAGGTAATTCTGGAGGGTTAGACCAGATCAATCAAACCCACCTCCAGATTGCCTACTGTTTGTGGTTTGGGCTAAGGGTTGATTTTGCCCAGATATTATTTGACGATCTGGTAGAGCGTTTAAAGGTAAAAGGTAGAAAGCCCTTTGTACCATACATTCGTTTTCTTTCAATCATATTTAAGAACGTTCTTGGAGCCCAGTACGATTTTGAAACCACTCATTTTTCAATGAGTGAGTACATGAGAGATCTGACCAACTTAAGGTCCAGAGATGGTGAGGTGGATATTCCTCAAGCAATGTTGTCACTTCAAAGAATAGAAGAGAATGTGGCACCAGGCAGGGTCCAAGTTGTTGAAGTACCTGCTGGTAGCGAAGATGTTGAAATTGTTGAATTGGTTCAACCTATTCGACAAGTGGCTCCTGTTGGTGGACCAGAAACTGTTGAGCTTTCCAGACGACCAAGATCACATAGGCGTCTGATGAGGAGAGGAGTCCAGGTAAATCCATTAACCCATCCTGGTGATATAATGAATATAGATGGGTCTCCTATTTTTGAAGAGGAGAATATTGATTCTACTGTACAATCTGAATAGAGAGTGGACACTGAAGTCCAGGCTGTTGTACAAGATGTGGCTCAAGCTGGTGAGCAAGTTGTTCAGACTGAAGAACATAGCTCTGATACCACTTGTAGGTCCTTGTGGACTGATCGTACACGAGAACGCTTATAGTTATGACGAGAGTGCGGAATCCTCTCGTGATAACCTGTTTGGTTAATAAAATATCGTCTTTCGTTGTAATCACAACCTAAGACCTTAAACGCGCGCGGGTTTGCTTAATTGATAGAGTTTAGTCGTAATGCTTAATTAACTGTTACTAATTACGTATTAAGTGTGTGTATTTATACTATACTGTTCATAAACGCGTGCTAATTATGGACCGTATGTCTTAAAGCCCATAGCCCATTAACAAACGCGTGTTAATAAGTAAACACGTGATGACCACGTGTTTAGACAAACTCGTGTTACTGTAGCACGAGTTTGTACACACTTCCTTTTGTCATCTTTTAAGTAAACTTTAATTACTCAAAACGTGACAAGTTTATCACTTGTATCTGTATGTTATTTATAATCACATTCATACAAGTCGTAAACATTAAACATACCAAAACTCTGATCAATATGTAATCATTCACATTACTTAAGTCAAAATAACAAGTTTAAACATAACATAAGTCTATGATTACATATTACAAAACATGAACATATACTGATCAAATCGCTGTTGCTGTTGTCAACAGAATCATGCACTTACAAGTAGATTCTCTCAGAGCAGCTCTTCAATTAGGCTATCTGGATGAGAATGAGTTGGCAATACCACTCCCTACTGGTATCAACTTCAGAGAGGTATGCAGATTGATGGGGCATACAGAGATAGTGGATGAGCATGGTCAGTTACTAAGAAAAGGAACAATATATATGAGCAGACTGACGGATTCGTGGAGATATTTCTTCACACACATTGTCGAGTGCCTTGGAGGTAGTTCTGGAGGGTTAGACCAGATCAATCAAACCCACCTCCAGATTGCCTACTGTTTGTGGTTTGGGCTAAGGGTTGATTTTGCCCAGATATTATTTGACGATCTGGTAGAGCGTTTAAAGGTAAAAGGTAGAAAGCCCTTTGTACCATACATTCGTTTTCTTTCAATCATATTTAAGAACGTTCTTGGAGCCCAGTACGATTTTGAAACCACTCATTTTTCAATGAGTGAGTACATGAGAGATCTGACCAACTTAAGGTCCAGAGATGGTGAGGTGGATATTCCTCAAGCAATGTTGTCACTTCAAAGAATAGAAGAGAATGTGGCACCAGGCAGGGTCCAAGTTGTTGAAGTACCTGCTGGTAGCGAAGATGTTGAAATTGTTGAATTGGTTCAACCTATTCGACAAGTGGCTCCTGTTGGTGGACCAGAAACTGTTGAGCTTTCCAGACGACCAAGATCACATAGGCGTCTGATGAGGAGAGGAGTCCAGGTAAATCCATTAACCCATCCTGGTGATATAATGAATATAGATGGGTCTCCTATTTTTGAAGAGGAGAATATTGATTCTACTGTACAATCTGAACAGAGAGTGGACATTAAAAGGGAAGTCCAGGCACTCAAGACTGGTATGACTGCTTCCTTGCCAGAACAAGGAAGAACTTTTGGCTCACTAGACAGGCATATGATGGAAGAGTTGTGGAATGATCTGAAGTCCAGGACTAGAGATCATTCCAAAGGGGGAAATTGTCAGTTCCATCAACTGGTGACCAAGAGTTAACAAGGAAGAAGAGAGAAGTTGTAAGGGCAGTTGCTACTGAAAGTGTTGTGCAACAGAGGCATGTGACTGGTACTGATGCCAGTGCACGTTTAGCCCAGAGAACTTTGGAAGAGGCTGCTGGTACTGAAGCCAGTGAGCCCCAGTTCGAAAGCTTCCCAGATATTCCTACCACACTGAAGACGGTTAAAGGAAAAGAAAAGGTTGTATCTGGTGAAGAAGAAGAACAGACTGAAGATGTTGACAATGAAACATCTAGGAAGTTACAACAACAGTGCATTATGATTGAAATATTCAAGAATAATCAAAGAGATGAACTGCTGGCCCATCATAGGGATATGGCAACAATGGGTACTCTGGACTCCTACAACGCTGGCAGGTTAGGCGTAAATATTGAAGTTTTAAAAAGGATGAAAGATGACCCAAGAGTTCATCAGTGTCTTGATGCACTGAATGATGTTCATATACGCTCGTTCTATGCTGAAGAAGAACAGGTATATGACTCACTGATATATGGTGTTACAATTCCAGAGTTGATCAGACAAAGAAAGGAGGAGCTGGTAAGCCTCCAGAAGAAAATTAGAAGAAATGCTGGTGCTCTGGAGTTGGAATACAGGAAGAGAATGACTGGTCTACCAAAGCTTACTGCCAAGCAACTGAAAGCAATAAAAGATGGTGATCTTAGCACCTTTATTCCTCTGGATACTACTCTCAGAATTAATCAACATCACCAGTCCACTGAAGGACAACAGAGTGGTGTATCCAGGGATACTGAAGAAATGGTACAGTTGGCTAAGCAGAGGGCTAAATATGATGAAATGATGAATTTCAGGGCCAATGCAAGAAAGATTGTAAATGCTGAAATCAAATTGGCTGAAATTCATCAAGGGATGACCAGGTTCAATGTGAAGTTGACCAGAGAGGGTAACTTTACTGATGAAAGAAAGGATACTTCAGTCCAAGCTTTTGGATGGACTGAACTAAAGGAGATTGGGTTGACTTTTAAAGGTAAGACTGATCTCTCTCCAGATGTGAAAGCCTTTATGAAGAGGATTGAGAAGGTCTGGAAGAGAATTCAACAAATGGAAGCTGTGTTGGGTCTGAGACCACCAGTGTCTGTTCCATCATCTCCATCTCCAAAGAGGAAGGCTACTGAAGATGCTCCAGAAAGGACATCGAGAAGAAGGGCCTAAACTCTTATCATTGTACTTATTGTATTTAGTGACTTATGAAAGTTGTAATTATTTTCCTTTTTGATGAAAGTAATAATAGTTGCAATTTTTTATTTTTTATAAGTAAATGACCAGATTTAGTCTAAGTTAGAACTTAAAAGATGAAACTGAAAACACTCATGATCTATAAAGTGTTTTCCAGTAACTTAGATTTTTTAGACTTAAATCGACCAAGTGTTTTCCAGACATACAAATTTGTATATCTATAAGTCTGAAAACACTTGCATTATTTCTAAACAAATAGGGGGAATTTGTTAGGTCCAGATTTAGTCCAGACTTACTGGACTGGCTCCAGACTGGACTACTGGAACCTTATTTAGGTTTGTTAAGAAACTTGTTTTGCTGGTCTCGCTCCAGACCCGACTACTGGAGCCTCACTGAAGATCTGACCAGAAACGTGTTCTACTGGACCTACTCCAGACTTGGAATCTGGAGTCCCTCTGAAGATTTGTCCAGAAATAATTGAAGACTAGTGAGCATTTACTTGTATAGATAATCTGGAGCATTCTCCAGATTAGCTCACTGAAGACTTCACCCCAGTCCAGATCTACTCTACTGAAGACATTCTGACTGAAGTCAAAGACTGAAGTCTGAAGGAAGAAGACTTAACAAATGGCGGAGTCCACTGGAAAGTCTTACCAGATCTGCACACTGGAGGATTGTTAGTGTTCTAGATCCTGCAAGCCTGAACACTAATATCGAGGTTTGACTTATGCCTTTAACACACTTTCCAAAGAACAATCCACTTGTTCTTTAACAAAGTATACGTGTGTTAAGGTGGTTGGATAATAGGATACACTTGCACTTGATGTGACTTTATCCTTATTCCTTATCCAATACATTTAATGTTCTTGTCGGATCATTAAATGTATGCCAACCATATTTGTACGGCACAAATTCACTGGTGAATTTTGTTGCCTATAAATACAAAGTCATATCCTTGAGAAAAATACTTTTAAGCATTCCTTTTGCATTTAAGTGAATTTGTCCAAATACTCTCGATCTTAAACAGGGATACTTCACAACTTTAAGTATCTCGATCCTAAAGAGCTATTTGACAAATATAGATCATATTGTAACTCATAGGTTGTTAGGATACACACTTAATTGTGTTATCTTGATTCCGCAACAACCTTGTATTTTATTTAAACATCAATAAATGAAATACCCATGAAACATACATAATGGTCCACTTTATTTGTTTATTGCTTTAAGTCTTGTATTACTTTGTTTATATATCTTGCATCTTTATTTACAAGTAATACTAGTCCAATCTAGTGATTATTAGACTTGTTGTATTTTACACTTTCATTGGTTAACCATCTCGAAGTTAAAGGGACTTACATTTTGTACAAATCCTTCATCTCTTTCTTTCTCATTCATTATCTGACAAACATTGATGCTATGCTTATGTGCAATGTGCTTAAATATCATGCAATGTTTGAGGGGGAGAAAAAGGATAAATCATGAATCTAGGGGGAGTTTGTGTATTTGCACTATTTGAAGAGAAACTAATTGTTTATATTAGAAAAACCAAATATAAACAATTTCTTATCAATTGTTTTGTTTTGTTTTGTTTAAATAAAAGTTTTTTTTCTATTATTTGTTGGTATGATAAAACAAAAACATAAGCCCATTTCCTTTTAAAAGCCCAATTTCAAAAGGCCCATCTTTTCAAAATCGGGTCAAGACCCACCCAAACGACCCGATATGTTTCTTCACTCATAAGGGAGGGAAACATTATTTTTTTTCTTTCCAGTTTTCCATAAAAAAAAAAAGGTCACACTGATCACTCTCAAAACACTTCAAAATTAAAATCATTCTGATCATTGAAACAAGATAAGGGTTTTGTTGCTGTTTTCTTGCTGATCATTTCATTCCATTACATCATTGTCATTTAATCACATCTTCAGGTAAGATTTTGACTTAGAATGTAGGATTTTTCTTTCATTTTTATTTGAAATTTCTGCTTCTGTTGATGATTATGTGATGATTAAAAGATTTAGAAGCATGTTTAGGTTATATGTGTATGTTTATTACATGTATACATGCTTGATATTGTGGTTTCGAAAATTCAAAAACCTGCAACACATTTTGTTTAATGAAGAAGATGACCTAAGACGATCTTTGATTTGATCTAGGTTATTTTTTTTGGTTTATGTGTTTTGAGTAGTGAAGGTTTGTTAATAGTGTTTATTATAAATGTTTCACCATGCCTAGATGTTAAAATGGATCATTTTTTTGTTTTAATACCTGATGGAAATAGGACGACTTTGGTTAAAGTCTTCCTGGATTCAAGATTGTTTGGTTCTAAGACGATCTTATCCAAGATCGTTTTGGTTCCTAAACGACTTGGAAATAGGACGATCTTGCCAAGACCGTCCTAGTTCCTCTCAATTGTTTGCCTTGTAACCCTTGAGACCAAGACCAGGACGATCTTGTCAAGATCGTTCTAGGGTCTGAACGCTGTGTGGTTGATGAATTGTTTTGAAAAACAAATGAATGGGTAACTGAACTCGTAAGAGATTGGTTTGCTCAAAACTAATACTTTTAAATTTAAAGGGAAATCATTGAGATGATTTCACTTTATATTTCAAAGTGTTAGAATTTAAGACGATCTTGTACAAGATCGTCTCATTTTCCTTTTTCTTAAAACCTTTCTCAACAAAACAAATGTTGAGACGATCTTATCCAAGATCGTTCCATATTCATTTTTTCCCATACTTAACATATTTTTCCCAATAATCAATGTTAAGACGATCTTGAACAAGATTGTTTCTTTTTTCTTTTCTTAACCTTCTTCAATAACAAATTTTGAGACGATCTTCCTCATGATCGTTTTGTTTTTCCTAAAACCTGAGTTCAACCTCAGGACGATCGTTCCATATTCATTTGTTTTTCTGAGTTTATCTTCTCATTTCAAATGATTTATACTATTTTATATATAAATCATTTGAGTGAACCTTGTTATTTGCTATTCAAACCTTATTTTATGTGTGCGTTAAACTGTTTTATGTCTTAACTCAGAAAAATAAAAATGGATCATCAAGAAGTTATTGAACATGATGAAGAGGTTGCTCTAAATGAATCAATTGAAGAAATTCTTATTGCCGGAAACACAAGTAACATGAGAAACAACAGAGCATTGTTTGATCCTTTCATGGCTCCTGGCTTTCAAATTGTTCCAAGAATTCTTCATAATCACCCTCTCACATATGTACTTACCGTTGAACAAGACTTAGCTGAAGTCTACCTTTTTGATATGTGGAGATCAATTACCTTTGTTCAACCTTATGATCCAACAAATCCAAGAGCCAAAGCTAAATCAAAATCACCTGAACTTCGTCGTCAAGGCTACTTTCAATATCAGTTGAATTCAGGAGATAGAACATATGAGTTTGAGTTCAATATTGATGACTTCAGAAGGATTCTAAGACTTCCTGAAGCAAATTTCAATGGACATGCTGATTATGATGATTTTGAGTCCAATGAAGAAATGTTTGCTGCATTGATTTCTATTGGTTATGAAGGTCCTTTATCCAGGACAAAAGATTTCAAGTTGAAAAATCTACCAAAGATTTGGTATTATGTGTATTCCATCCTAAGCAACTGCTTAACTCCATACACAAGAGGGATGGACAATCTGACACAGTCAATGCTGCACATTTTCTATGGTGTTGTGTTAGGTCGAAAATCGACCAAGTATAATTTGTTCAGAAATAGCTTGAAGTTTAGTGAAGACATTTTTGCAGAATTCTGAGATGTCTCAGAATTCCTTCACTGAAGCTTCACTTCAGTTCAGATCGAGATAAATCTGAAGCATTCATTCTGATGTCAAAGACTGAAGTATGAAGAAGAGAATCACCTCAGAAGCGAGCAAAGAGTGATTCTACCAGATCAAGACTGAAGCATCTCAGTATAAAGTATTTACAACACTTTACACTGATTACGAGGAAGACTTTTACTTTACACCTTTACCCAGTTAATAGATTTATCTATTAATAAAAGGTACAAAGTACAGGCTTGGAACCTAGTACTATAAGTCACATCAAGTGACTTATATACTCTTCCAAGTGCAGCATGTAAGGAATTATGGTTTAATTCCTTAAATGCTCACAACCACATTTGTACGATCTTGTCCACATCATCATGGACTTGGTCTATAAATACAAAGTCTTCTCACAACTTGCAAAAGGCTTGAAACTTTAGCATTGCAACTTGTGAGATATACTCTAAGTAAACTTACGAGTATTTCCAAGTCAATTAGATCACTTGTATTTCAGGATTGTTTAGATACTTACACTTGGGTGTTTATCTTTGTTCCGCAACAATCCCTGTATTTGTTTATATATCAATAAATCAAATACATTTGAAAACAACGTGTCTCAATGCTACATACTTGATTATATTTATATATATCTTTATATAGTTTCTGCCATTTGTTCTTGCATTTTATATCTAGTCAATTGTTTCTTGTTATCCATATCTGGATCGTAAACTGAACTTGTCCATCAAGACCAGTTGTACTTGCCAGTCGGGTTTAATTAACCATCTATATTTAAGGACTCACAATTGGTATCAGAGCCTCAAGGTTGAATTTTATCAATTCATAAACCTTTGATCTGCATAGATGGCTGACTTTGAACAAGAACGACCTGACCCTAATAATGCTACCCCACCCCCTCTCATCAACAACAATATACCATCACACAATGTACACGTACACTTTCCAAATAATCCTGTTCCCAAGTTTGATGGGAACAGTGAAAACTTTCAAACATGGAAAGCGTGCATGCTTAAGTATATTGCTGGTGTTGAGAGACATTTACCAGATATCTTAAAAGAAGGACCCTTTGTCCCTATGAATGCTTCTACTGTTGTCAGAAATGCCGATGGGACTCCTAGGCACTCACCTAAGGAGAAGGATCATTGGTCTGAGGAAGATCATAGACTTGTAGACCTGGACACCAAGTTACAAAATATGATTTTATACGCAGTTCCAGAAACCCTAATGCCCACTCTTGTCTTACTTGAAAATTCAAAATTAATGTGGGAGGAACTAATGACACAGTTTGAAGGCACGAATGAGACAATTGTCACAAGAAAAGTTGCTTTAAACAAAAGATATGAGTCTTTCTTTGCTATCCCTGGGGAGTCTTTAACTCAAACTTACATCAGATTTACAAATCTGGTAAACCAACTGAAAGCCCTGGGTGTAACCAAAGACAAAGAAATTTTGTTGGAAAAATTTTGTGACATTTTACCTTCTAAATGGGAAAATTTAATCTTGGTCTTGAGACAAGGCAAAACCTTGCACAGTCATACTCTTGCTTCCCTTTATGGAGCCTTCAGATATACTGAAGAGAACAAAGCTGAAAGAGCCTTGGCTGAGCAGGATGCCAAGAATCATGTTTCTACCAGTTCTGGTACGGTTCAGTATTCTGAACCACATAGTACTGCTCTACTATCTTCTGAGAGTGACGTTTTTGACTCGATGAAGAAGATGGTTTCTGAAATGTTAAAAACTGGTGTCTCTGCTAATGTCACTCATGATTGTGATGAGAATGACAATGATGATCTGGTTGCCATGCTGGCTAAAACGTTCAATCGTTTTAAGGCCAAATCAAATCGATCTGGCAAACCTTTTGCTTCCAGTGCTTCTATTGACAAGTCTAATCTTGAATGCTTTAAATGCGGCAAGAAAGGACATTTCATGAAGGAATGCAGATCTAGTCAACCTTCATCATCACAATCTGCTCCTAACCATTCTATTTTTCAGAAGTCTGATGACAGCTATAAGGCCAAATACAAGAAGTTGAAGGCGCATATGGCTCTTTTAGCACAAGACAACTCAAGCAACAGTTGTATGATTGCCAAAACTGAAAAGTGGGAAGACTCTGATGAATCATCTGATGATGAAGAGGAAGTTAGGGACATGTGTTTCATGGCACAAGAAGATCAAGGTCATTTGGTCAAAACCGATGTTGAATCTGGTCGTTGGGTAGATATTGTGATGAAAAAGGTCAGTAATTTTGGCTATGAAGAAAATGAGGAACACAAACTGGACCTTTTGGTTCTGTTAGAGGCTGACATCTCATTTGTTGAGACAGTGCGTTCAGAAAGCTTAAAAATGTTTGAAAACAATACTTCTGAACTGAACGCCAGTCAGGCCAGACTAAAAGAACTGAAAGATGTTCATTTGGCTCTAAAAAGTTATCAGTCTATGGTTGCCACTTTGGAGTTGGAAAAAGAAGAGTTAAAAACCATCCTTGAAAAAGAACAAAAAATAATTAAATCTTGGATGAGTGCACCAAAACCAGATGCTGCAATAAAAAATACTTTTGCAAATCAAAAAACAGCATATGAATCTGGTAATCTTCACATGGCATCTATAATCACTGATTTAGATGCACTTCCAAAGGAAATGAAACCTGAAATTATTTTTCCTAAAGTCGGCAAACAGAAAACTGTGACTGATAGAGTCCAGAAACAATCTGAGGGTAAATCTGAAACAGCTCAGACAACTGTTTCAGAAAAGATGGCTAAATCCAAAAAGCCATCCCCTCAGACTTCATCTAAGGTTCCCAAGGACCAAAGGAAGAAGAAAAATGTCTCCCCCACTGAGCCATCTACCTCAGATTCTGGTAAGGCTCAGGTGTCTAAAGAAGAATCAATCTTGTTAAGGTTAGAAAGTCAATTTCAACTATTGGCTAGACAAGTGCAGAGTTGTAATGCACGTTTAAAAAATGTTGAAACCACTCCTCTTCAACCTAAACAAAATGCAAAACCTTTTTCTAAGCAAACCAAGCAGAAATCTGAAAAGAAAAAGGTTGAAAAATCCATCAAACCAACTACTTTTGTGTCATCTGAGATAATGACTGAAATCCCATTTGACCCTTCTATTCCTCATAAACCAAAGAAATCTGAGACTACTAAGGGAGAGTCTAGTGAACCCATCCATAGATGGGTTCCCAAAAAGAACTAATCTTTGATTGTGTGCAGGGAGACCGAAAGAAGAACATATGGTTTCTGGACAGTGCTGCTGGCCGAACCATGACTGGTTATCAGACCCTGCTAGAGGAATATAGGGTGCAAGAGGGGCCCTCAATAGTTTTTGGAAATGATGGTAATGGAAAAACTGAGGGATATGGTGTGGTGAATAATGGTCAAGTCAAATTCACACGAGTTGCATATGTGAATGGTTTGAAATATAACCTGATCAGTGTCAGTCAACTGTGTGATGATGGCTTCAAGGTTTTATTTGATATCTCACAAGGCACCATATTCAACAGAGATGGAAAGGTGGTATTGATTGCACCCAGGAAGGGAAACATTTATGTCATTGATATGAATCCTTCCACCACTGAACAATGTTTTTACTCAAAGGCAGATGAAGACACAAACTGGTTGTGGCACAAGAGATTATCCCATCTGAATTTCAAAAACATTAATAAGTTGTCTAGAAAACAACTTGTTGATGGGATACCCTCTATGTCCTTCAACAAAGACAAGCCATGTCCAGGTTGTGAAATGGGTAAGCAGAAAAGAGCTTCATTCAAGACAAAGCAAAGCTTTAGTATAACTGAACCTCTTCACATGCTTCACATGGATCTCTTTGGACCAGTGAATGTTCAGACCAGAGCAGGAAAGAAATACACCCTTGTCATCGTAGATGAATATTCAAGATATTGTTGGGTGATTTTCCTCAGGTCCAAAAGTGAAGCTGCTGCTGAAATCATTGCTCTCATCAAACAAATTGAGCTCAAATACAAGCGAAAAGTTTGTCAGCTCAGAAGTGACAATGGCACTGAATTCAGAAATGCCACTCTGGAGTCCTTCTGCACTGAAACTGGCATATCTCAGAACTTCTCTTCAGCACACACACCAGAGCAGAATGGTGTTGTAGAAAGAAAGAACCGTACGCTGATTGAAGCTGCTAGAAGTATGTTGAATGAATCTGGTCTTCCAAAGAATTTCTGGGCTGAAGCTGTTGCAACTGCATGCTACACTCAGAACAGATCTATCTACGTCAAAAGACATAAGAAGACCTCCTACGAAGTACTCAGAAATAGAAAGCCTAATATTGGATACTTCCATGTATTTGGGTGTCCAGTATACATTCTGAATGATTCTAGTCAGCTTGGAAAATTTGATGCAAAAGCTGATGAAGGATACTTCCTAGGATATTCATCAAATCGCAAAGCCTTTAGAGTCTTTAACAAGAGACTTGAAAAGGTTGATGAGTCAATTCATGTTACCTTTGATGAATCCAATTCTGCAATCTTTAAAAATTCCATTCCTGTACCACCCTCAGAAAGTCCAATAAGTTTTGGTGATTCTGATCCTATTGCTGAAACTGATCAGTCACCTGAACATGCTTCTGAACATCTCCGTTCAGAACCAGTAATAAACAAGCCTAGCAACATTCCATTTTATCCTCCAGTTAGTTTCAAACTACCTTCTGAACTAACTATTGGATCAGATGTATATGCTGCTTCACCTATGATATCAGGTTCCACTGAGCAACCTCAATCTGAAGAATTCCATGATGCAAGTCATGATCTGCAGGAAGAAGAAGAAGCTGAAGATGTAATTTCTGAAGCTCCTCCTGAAGTTGCTCAGAGAAGTTCTTGCACTGATATCATTATTCATCCTGGTCAATACACTAAGTGGACTAAAGCACATCCTATCGAGCAAATCAATGGGGATTCCACTAGTGGGGTTCAGACCAGAAGAGCCACAAGCGATCAATGCTTAAACGTCAGTTTCTTATCTCTAATTGAACCCAAGAAGATTGACGAGGCTATGCAAGACCCAAGCTGGGTTGATGCCATGCAAGATGAGCTCAACCAGTTTAAAAGAAACGATGTATGGGAACTCGTTCCTTGTCCCAGTAACCTGAAGAAGGAACCAATTGGGACAAGATGGGTCTTCAGAAACAAGATGGATGAAGATGGTCACATCATAAGAAACAAAGCAAGACTTGTTGCAAAAGGATATGCACAAGAAGAGGGAATAGATTTTGATGAAACTTTTGCACCAGTTGCTAGACTTGAAGCTATCAGAATATTCTTAGCTTTTGCAGCTCATCATCAATTTAAAGTCTATCAAATGGATGTCAAAAGTGCATTCCTGAATGGAGAACTAGAAGAAGTCGTTTATGTGTATCAACCACCAGGGTTCATCAATGAAGAAAAACCACATTGGGTGTACAGATTGAACAAAGCTTTATATGGTCTGAGACAAGCACCCAGAGCCTGGTATGATACTCTTACCAAACATCTTCTTAAAAATGGTTTTAAACGTGGTGCAATTGATAACACTTTGTTCATATTGCATGATAAAAGTGATATCCTTTTAGTACAAATTTATGTTGATGATATTGTGTTTGGTTCTACAAATGAGAAGATGTGTGAAAATTTTTCTAAAATCATGTCTTCTGAGTATGAAATGAGTATGATGGGTGAACTGACATATTTTCTGGGACTTCAAGTCAAACAAACTGAAGATGGTATTTTCATAAACCAAGAAAAATATGTCAGAGATTTACTAAAGAAATATCAATTTGATTCAGTCTCATCAAAAGATACTCCTATTTCTGCTCCATTAACTTTGGATTCTGATCCACATGGAAAACCAGTGGACCATACAAAATATCGTGGTATGGTTGGTTCACTGATGTATTTAACTGCAAGTAGACCAGACATAATGTTTGCAACATGCCTTTGTGCTAGATTTCAATCTGATCCCAGAGAAGCACATGCAAATGCGGTTAAAAGGATCTTCAGATACCTTAAGGGTGTCCCCAGACTGGGTCTTTGGTATCCCAAAGGCTCTAGTCTAGATCTAATGGGTTATTCAGATTCTGATCATGCAGGTTGCAAGATAGACAGGAAAAGTACCACTGGTGGGTGTCATTTCCTTGGTGGCAAATTAGTAAGCTGGACTAGTAAGAAGCAGACTGCAGTATCACTATCCACTGCAGAAGCTGAGTACATTTCTGCAGCAAGTTGTTGTGCTCAGATTCTATGGATGAAGAACCAGCTAACTGATTATGGTGTTACTTACACAAAGACTCCAATCTTTTGTGATAACACTAGTGCCATTGCCATATCTCACAATCCTGTGATGCACTCGAAAACCAAGCACATCGACCTCAGGTATCATTTCATTCGTGATCATATTCTGAAAGGAGATATTGAATTGCACTTTATTCCCACTGATAAGCAACTCGCTGATGTTTTCACAAAACCTTTAGATGTCAAAACCTTTAAACATCTAATCAGTGAGTTGGGTATGTTAAATCCTTAGACTGGTAATCTTGTTATGAACGCCTCAGTGACACTGATCTGGTTCACCAGTCTGAGCGATCCATGTAATTTTTGCTCGCCTAGCTATCGAACGCCTTTGTGATACTATCTTGGCACTTATTAATTCATGGATCATCACTTCAGGGGGAATGTTAAAGATTTGTCCAGAAATAATTGAAGACTAGTGAGCATTTACTTGTACAGGTAATCTGAAGCATTCTCCAGATTAGCTCACTGAAGATCTGACCAGAAAACATATTCTACTGGACCTACTCCAGACTTGGAATCTGGAGTCCCTCTAAAGATTTGTCCAGAAATAATTGAAGACTAGTGAGCATTTACTTGTACAGGTAATCTGAAGCATTCTCCAGATTAGCTCACTGAAGATCTGACCAGAAAACATATTCTACTGGACCTACTCCAGACTTGGAATCTGGAGTCCCTCTAAAGATTTGTCCAGAAATAATTGAAGACTAGTGAGCATTTACTTGTACAGGTAATCTGAAGCATTCTCCAGATTAGCTCACTGAAGATCTGACCAGAAAACATATTCTACTGGACCTACTCCAGACTTGGAATCTGGAGTCCCTCTAAAGATTTGTCCAGAAATAATTGAAGACTAGTGAGCATTTACTTGTACAGGTAATCTGAAGCATTCTCCAGATTAGCTCACTGAAGACTTCACCAGAGATATTCTATGGATGAAGAACCAGCTAACTGATTATGGTGTTACTTACACAAAGACTCCAATCTTTTGTGATAACACTAGTGCCATTGCCATATCTCACAATCCTGTGATGCACTCGAAAACCAAGCACATCGACCTCAGGTATCATTTCATTCGTGATCATATTCTGAAAGGAGATATTGAATTGCACTTTATTCCCACTGATAAGCAACTCGCTGATGTTTTCACAAAACCTTTAGATGTCAAAACCTTTAAACATCTAATCAGTGAGTTGGGTATGTTAAATCCTTAGACTGGTAATCTTGTTATGAACGCCTCAGTGACACTGATCTGGTTCACCAGTCTGAGCGATCCATGTAATTTTTGCTCGCCTAGCTATCGAACGCCTTTGTGATACTATCTTGGCACTTATTAATTCATGGATCATCACTTCAGGGGGAATGTTAAATATTTTTCAAACTTTAAAATAAACCTTCATTTTTGAGGGGGAACTTTTTGCTCAGAAAAATGTATTTAACTGAAGCACTTCAGAAAATCAAAAATATCTCAGTTGAATTTTATTAACTGAGATGGCTCAGATCTCTTCGGAACTGACCATTCTCAGAATTTGTTTAGTCATCACTGAAATACAACAACCTTTCAAGATATTTTCTTTTTGATACTTGGTCAATTGTGTGTACACGTGACCTACTCCAGACTTGGAATCTGGAGTCCCTCTAAAGATTTGTCCAGAAATAATTGAAGACTAGTGAGCATTTACTTGTACAGGTAATCTGAAGCATTCTCCAGATTAGCTCACTGAAGATCTGACCAGAAAACATATTCTACTGGACCTACTCCAGACTTGGAATCTGGAGTCCCTCTAAAGATTTGTCCAGAAATAATTGAAGACTAGTGAGCATTTACTTGTACAGGTAATCTGAAGCATTCTCCAGATTAGCTCACTGAAGATCTGACCAGAAAACATATTCTACTGGACCTACTCCAGACTTGGAATCTGGAGTCCCTCTAAAGATTTGTCCAGAAATAATTGAAGACTAGTGAGCATTTACTTGTACAGGTAATCTGAAGCATTCTCCAGATTAGCTCACTGAAGATCTGACCAGAAAACATATTCTACTGGACCTACTCCAGACTTGGAATCTGGAGTCCCTCTAAAGATTTGTCCAGAAATAATTGAAGACTAGTGAGCATTTACTTGTACAGGTAATCTGAAGCATTCTCCAGATTAGCTCACTGAAGACTTCACCAGATTCTATGGATGAAGAACCAGCTAACTGATTATGGTGTTACTTACACAAAGACTCCAATCTTTTGTGATAACACTAGTGCCATTGCCATATCTCACAATCCTGTGATGCACTCGAAAACCAAGCACATCGACCTCAGGTATCATTTCATTCGTGATCATATTCTGAAAGGAGATATTGAATTGCACTTTATTCCCACTGATAAGCAACTCGCTGATGTTTTCACAAAACCTTTAGATGTCAAAACCTTTAAACATCTAATCAGTGAGTTGGGTATGTTAAATCCTTAGACTGGTAATCTTGTTATGAACGCCTCAGTGACACTGATCTGGTTCACCAGTCTGAGCGATCCATGTAATTTTTGCTCGCCTAGCTATCGAACGCCTTTGTGATACTATCTTGGCACTTATTAATTCATGGATCATCACTTCAATTTCTTCACCCCCAAATTCACAACATACCACCACCAATCAACTATGATGCCCCTTCAGAGAAGGACTTGGATTCTGAGACAGAATCTGAGAGTCCCACTGACATTCAAATGAACAAAGTACTTAAAGGGCTTGGTAGTTTACCATTTGTGGCTCCTGCTTCTGCACAACCCCCACCTCCCTTGAATTTAGAAGCACAGTTAGAGAAAACACAAACCGAAGTCCAAGGCCTTATTTTAAGGGTGGAGGACTTAACCAAATCTCTAACTGCCAACACTAGTTCCTTGGCTGATATGAAAGGTGCTCAGATGTTCCTTGGAACTGAGTTGACCAAAGTTGCTGGTAATGAAGGACTAGTGGTTGGGAAGCTGAATGAGTTGGTGATGACTTGCAACAAGGTGAGCTCTGCAATCAGAGAAGCCTTCAGATTGACAAAGAGAGATGTGCAAGCTTCGGTGGTTGCGAACTTGACATCTAGTGTTGAGTTGTTGAAGCAAGAGTTTATGGCAGTTGGAAATGAAGTTCATGAGTTGGTTCAGAAGCCCAGTGTTAATGAAAAAGAACTTGGGGCTTCCATAAGTGTTGGTGTTTTAGATAATCTGAAGTCTGAGCTATCTCAGAATCTAGCTGCTCAGATTTCAGATTCTGTCTGTCAGAAAGTTGGTGAAGAGGTTAGAATGATGATTGCTGAACTGACCAAAGACACACATGACAAGGTGGAAAAGGCTGTAAATGAAGTAAAAGATACAGTTTCCAAGCTTGAAGGTTCAGTTCAGAATCAGTCAAAACAGTTAGAAGAAATTCTAACTCTTCTAAAGAAAGAAACTGTTACTGCTCCTCCCCCCCCTGCTTCTTTCACTCCCCCCCCCCCCCCCCCCCCCCCCCCCCCCCCCCCCCCCCCCCCCCCCCCCCCCCCCCCCCCCCCCCCCCCTCCTCCTCCCCCTGCTTCTTTCACTGAAGAAGATAGAAAGATGTTGAAGGACTTGAAAGATCAAGAAGCACTGAACCTTAGTTCTTCATTCAGACTAAAGGCTCAGTTTGCTACAATGGCAAAAGGCATTTGTGATTGCCTAGAACAACAAAGTTGGGAACCACTGAAGGCAATTAAATCAACTGTTGATCTTTATGCTAAAATGCCTTCAGAGATTCCCAAAGGGGGAAGTGGTGTGCCTATTGGTTTGCTTGCTAGTACTCAAGAGATAATTGAAGCAACCAAGAAGCAAACTGAGGTACCTTCTGGTAGTGCCTCAGTTCAGGGGGAACATGTTCAGAAGAAGGATAAGGGAAAAGGAAAGGCTCTAGAAGGAGAAGAACCAAAGCAAGGTTCTAAGGGTTCTGGAATCGTTGTTGGTGAGAATGTGGACGAGCAAGGTTATCCCTTGCACAATCTTGAAGCTGATAGTAAGAAGTTGGAAACTTTGCAAAAGCAAGTTTCTAACCAATTCATTATGTGGAGGGAGAACAAAGAAAGAGAAAGGGAACAACATCTGAAGATGGGGACCCTTGATTACATAGATGCTGCAGCTCTTGGGTTATCATTGGAAAGGTACTTAAAAATCAAAAATGATCCAAGAGTGCAAAAGGCTTTGGTTGATATGCTAGAATATGAGTGTGGGATGAACTACTCTCCTCTGGAACAAAAGTTGGAAAGTCTGACCTTTAAGTTGTCCATTGAAGACTTAAAGAAAAATAGAGATAAAGAAATGGCGATAAAAAGGAAAGAAATTCTGAACGAAGTTCAGAAAGTTGAGAAGGAGTTGCTCAGACCAACCTCTAAACCCAAAGTGACTGGACCTAGATCATCAAGAAAGAGTGTTCGTGATGTTGATCTTTCTACCTTCAAACCAATGTCTGATGATGCTGTTGAAATTCAAAGAAAACATGAAAGGGATCAATATGAGCATTATATGAAGCATCGATCTCATCCAGCCAAGATAGTCGATATGGAAGTAACAAAAGCTGATGGATTGAAGCTTTTTGACTTGGTTGTTAAAAGAGAAGGAAGGGCAGCTGAAGAATACCATCAGGTTTCAGTGCACGAGTTTGGGATTTCTGAGCATAGGGAGATGATCCAGATTCTGAAAGGGAAACCAAAATCTGCCTTGACTGGTGCATGGTTAGCAAGAATACAACAAAAGATGCAAGCCAAGGTGGAAATTGAAAGCAGATTGTTTGGCAAAAAGGATCATTCTCCACTGAAGAGAAAACCTACTGAAGCACCTTCTGGTTCAAGGCCTGCCAAGAAGTAGTTTCTCTTCAGACTATCATGTACTTGTAAAGAATTTACATTTGTAACTATCATTTCAGTTTGTATATATATGTTGCATTTTGTAATCAATAAGTAGATGATAGGTTTAAGTTAGAAAACCACAAGTAAAATTCTGAGACATCAATGATCTATAAGATGTACTTAGAAATTTTTTTTACAACTTAAACAAAAACTTGCATTTCAGACTTACAAACATGTATAGATAGAAGTCTGAGATGCATGCACTATTTCAGAACAAATAGGGGGAATTTGTTAGGTCGAAAATCGACCAAGTATAATTTGTTCAGAAATAGCTTGAAGTTTAGTGAAGACATTTTTGCAGAATTCTGAGATGTCTCAGAATTCCTTCACTGAAGCTTCACTTCAGTTCAGATCGAGATAAATCTGAAGCATTCATTCTGAAGTCAAAGACTGAAGTATGAAGAAGAGAATCACCTCAGAAGCGAGCAAAGAGTGATTCTACCAGATCAAGACTGAAGCATCTCAGTATAAAGTATTTACAACACTTTACACTGATTACGAGGAAGACTTTTACTTTACACCTTTACCCAGTTAATAGATTTATCTATTAATAAAAGGTACAAAGTACAGGCTTGGAACCTAGTACTATAAGTCACATCAAGTGACTTATATACTCTTCCAAGTGCAGCATGTAAGGAATTATGGTTTAATTCCTTAAATGCTCACAACCACATTTGTACGATCTTGTCCACATCATCATGGACTTGGTCTATAAATACAAAGTCTTCTCACAACTTGCAAAAGGCTTGAAACTTTAGCATTGCAACTTGTGAGATATACTCTAAGTAAACTTACGAGTATTTCCAAGTCAATTAGATCACTTGTATTTCAGGATTGTTTAGATACTTACACTTGGGTGTTTATCTTTGTTCCGCAACAATCCTTGTATTTGTTTATATATCAATAAATCAAATACATTTGAAAACAACGTGTCTCAATGCTACATACTTGATTATATTTATATATATCTTTATATAGTTTCTGCCATTTGTTCTTGCATTTTATATCTAGTCAATTGTTTCTTGTTATCCATATCTGGATCGTAAACTGAACTTGTCCATCAAGACCAGTTGTACTTGCCAGTCGGGTTTAATTAACCATCTATATTTAAGGACTCACATGTTGTTTTCAACAGACACTATGACATTGCTCAACTTCTGTGGGATCAATTGATAGTATTAGTAAATGGCAAAGTATCTGCTCCCAAGAAGTATATTCCATTCATCAGATTTCTCACAGCAATCGTCTACAGTGCAGTCAGACATGAAAGAAGCATTCCAAGGCTTCCAAACAGCAGCCAAGTGACTATACACTTTTACAAGTATGTTAGAGACTCAGGAGCTGCTAACTATACTTTCCTGATTCCATCATTTCTACTAGATATGGTGTCAGATACTGATGAAGATAAGATTGCTTATCTGGACTGGATTAGAACAGCACTGGGACCGGAAAGCCTCCCGGTTCCTACCCAAGCTGTACATAGGACACCTGGTGAGGGGTCAAGTAGAAAAAGAAAAGAGCGTGAGGGTGAATCCAGTTCCAGTAAGTCCAAAAGAAAGAAACAAAAAGGAGAAATGTTTGTGTTGAAATTGAGTAAACAAGTGCATCAAAAGAAGAAGAAGAAGAGTTCATCAAAGAAACTCAAAAGCAAAACTATAGCTGAAACTTCTTCTCCAATATTTTCTGAGGAGACAATATCTATTTCTGGGTCTCAAAGACCAATCCGATCACCACTCCCCAAAACAACCAATTTAATTCGATCACCATCACCCAGATCACCATCACCTCAAAGACCATCATCTCCAACTTCACCCAAATTACCTCAAAAACCAATTCATCAATCTTCACCACTTCCTGAAATTACAACACCTGAACAACCAATCATACCTCAATCTATCTCAACCATACCTTCATCATCCTTTGTTCGATCTCCTCCACCAACTTATACTCAAGGCAGAAAGAAATCAATTCCGGTAAATATTCGAAAAACTTTCAAAAGATCTCGCTTTGAGTATGACCGATTTCAAGAACCTGAACCAGAAGATATGATTACTCCTGATAATGATGCATCTGATGATGATGCAAATCAGTTTGCTGATGATGTCATAGACATCCCGGAGGAACAAGGAAGGAATGAGGGAGGGGTTGAAAATACCAGAGAGGTTGAGAGGTCCGGGATAGGTGAAAGGCAAAAAGAAAACGTTGGCCTCCAATTAGTCACAAACCAATATCAACGCCGGGTTCGCCATAGGGTAGAAGACGAGAGCTCCCAACTCTCGCATGAACAAACCTCCACAAGCCATTCGGAAGTCTCTTTACAGACTGACGTCTCATTTTCGCACGGGCAAAAACCACGTACTCCATTCCATTCTCCTTCAGAGTCTGTGAATGTTGAAGCAAAAGAGACACCTGCCCCTCTCTTGACTTTCGTTTCTGCACGTGTGTCTAGTACACTTAGGACACCACTTGTGATACCATTTGCACATCTAAGTGATGTTGCCGGAACAAACATAGAGAGATCGGCTCTTGTGCCCTCTCGAAGATTGTTTGGAAATCCTTCCATTGCTAACATCACGCCAGCTTTGAACGAAGGTGCCCTAGTTGTGCGACAGTCTGAATTCTTACGAGCTCAAACTGTTGCATCAGCTCTTCGTGCTATGGGCGTAACGGTTCGTCTAAGTGACTCCGGTGTTATTTATATCCATTTTCCAAAAGATTCTGGTTGCAAAGCCAAATCATCAACTGTTGCTCATACTTTTGAACCAACAGGAAATCCTGAGACAGTCATGATGTCTTCAGGTCACTCAGTAGAATCACTTGAGACTACTGATGTGCCAATTTCTGATACTCCATTACCACCTGAGGCTCAAATATTAATTACTCATTTTGTTGAAGGTATTGAAGAGGGACAAAGAGGTGAGCTACTTATCTCAAGAAACACTATCACTGGTAAACTTCCTGCATCTCAAACCACATCTCCAACACCTAGATTGCGTACTGGAGGTGCTTTACGCATTCGTTCTCCAGAAGAGACTCCAACACCAACACAAACAACACCAACACCCCCACATATACCAACAATAACAACAACGACCATACCACCCACACCACCTTCACAATCATTTCCTGATCCAAATTCACCACATCATTCTTCAAGCTTTTCTTCTGAATCATCTGATTCATCCGAATACTTAAGCGATTGCTCACCAAACAGAATTGCCACCAGTGGGTTATCTATCGATACTTTAATTGTAGCTCTAATGAATCGGTTGAGATCAGAAGAACCCCATCTTTCTTCACATAAACGATCTATTTTTCAATCACTACTTGCATACTTGTCTTTTCAAAGTACACAACAGGAACAACAAACTCAAATTGAAGCTCTTCAAAAGCGAGTCACCGAGCTTGATCAACAATGTCGACTGGCTAATATCTCAAGGCGTCGGGATGATCAAGAACCTGATGATCAACCCGAGGGGGAGAATATGAGAGATATTAGAGAGGGTCATGAGACACAAGCTCAAGATAATCAAGAAACTGTTCAAGAAGTTGTTACAGAGACTCAAGGAGGAACTCAAATTCAAGAAGATTTGGATGATTTACCCTCACTCATCAGAAATATTTCTCATTATTATTCTTCCACATCAAGTTCTGATGAGTCAAGTGATCCTGATCCATTTCAACCAGGAAATGGTAATGATGATGAGTCTGATTCTGATAATCCTGATGATGCTCCAGCAAGTGTAGCTCAAAAAGAAAATGGAGAAGATATTTTTGAAGAGATAGTTTATCATCTCAGAAACACAGAAAATCTTGAGACTCCCAATGAACTTGGACAAGGAGTTAGACATCCAAGGATCTCAAAAGATAAGATATGGCAAATCAATGAGGGTTATTTTGCTGAGAATTATGAACAAATCTTGGATTTGAGCACAAGACCTGAAGAAATTGTATGCAGAGCAAGATATCTTGAAGAAAGAGCATTTCAAATCTATTGCTCACCAAACAGAATTGCCACCAGTGGGTTATCTATCGATACTTTAATTGTAGCTCTAATGAATCGGTTGAGATCAGAAGAACCCCATCTTTCTTCACATAAACGATCTATTTTTCAATCACTACTTGCATACTTGTCTTTTCAAAGTACACAACAGGAACAACAAACTCAAATTGAAGCTCTTCAAAAGCGAGTCACCGAGCTTGATCAACAATGTCGACTGGCTAATATCTCAAGGCGTCGGGATGATCAAGAACCTGATGATCAACCCGAGGGGGAGAATATGAGAGATATTAGAGAGGGTCATGAGACACAAGCTCAAGATAATCAAGAAACTGTTCAAGAAGTTGTTACAGAGACTCAAGGAGGAACTCAAATTCAAGAAGATTTGGATGATTTACCCTCACTCATCAGAAATATTTCTCATTATTATTCTTCCACATCAAGTTCTGATGAGTCAAGTGATCCTGATCCATTTCAACCAGGAAATGGTAATGATGATGAGTCTGATTCTGATAATCCTGATGATGCTCCAGCAAGTGTAGCTCAAAAAGAAAATGGAGAAGATATTTTTGAAGAGATAGTTTATCATCTCAGAAACACAGAAAATCTTGAGACTCCCAATGAACTTGGACAAGGAGTTAGACATCCAAGGATCTCAAAAGATAAGATATGGCAAATCAATGAGGGTTATTTTGCTGAGAATTATGAACAAATCTTGGATTTGAGCACAAGACCTGAAGAAATTGTATGCAGAGCAAGATATCTTGAAGAAAGAGCCTTTCAAATCTATTGCTCACCAAACAGAATTGCCACCAGTGGGTTATCTATCGATACTTTAATTGTAGCTCTAATGAATCGGTTGAGATCAGAAGAACCCCATCTTTCTTCACATAAACGATCTATTTTTCAATCACTACTTGCATACTTGTCTTTTCAAAGTACACAACAGGAACAACAAACTCAAATTGAAGCTCTTCAAAAGCGAGTCACCGAGCTTGATCAACAATGTCGACTGGCTAATATCTCAAGGCGTCGGGATGATCAAGAACCTGATGATCAACCCGAGGGGGAGAATATGAGAGATATTAGAGAGGGTCATGAGACACAAGCTCAAGATAATCAAGAAACTGTTCAAGAAGTTGTTACAGAGACTCAAGGAGGAACTCAAATTCAAGAAGATTTGGATGATTTACCTCCACTCATCAGAAATATTTCTCATTATTATTCTTCACATAAACGATCTATTTTTCAATCACTACTTGCATACTTGTCTTTTCAAAGTACACAACAGGAACAACAAACTCAAATTGAAGCTCTTCAAAAGCGAGTCACCGAGCTTGATCAACAATGTCGACTGGCTAATATCTCAAGGCGTCGGGATGATCAAGAACCTGATGATCAACCCGAGGGGGAGAATATGAGAGATATTAGAGAGGGTCATGAGACACAAGCTCAAGATAATCAAGAAACTGTTCAAGAAGTTGTTACAGAGACTCAAGGAGGAACTCAAATTCAAGAAGATTTGGATGATTTACCCTCACTCATCAGAAATATTTCTCATTATTATTCTTCCACATCAAGTTCTGATGAGTCAAGTGATCCTGATCCATTTCAACCAGGAAATGGTAATGATGATGAGTCTGATTCTGATAATCCTGATGATGCTCCAGCAAGTGTAGCTCAAAAAGAAAATGGAGAAGATATTTTTGAAGAGATAGTTTATCATCTCAGAAACACAGAAAATCTTGAGACTCCCAATGAACTTGGACAAGGAGTTAGACATCCAAGGATCTCAAAAGATAAGATATGGCAAATCAATGAGGGTTATTTTGCTGAGAATTATGAACAAATCTTGGATTTGAGCACAAGACCTGAAGAAATTGTATGCAGAGCAAGATATCTTGAAGAAAGAGCATTTCAAATCTATTGCTCACCAAGTGAAAGACTCAACATGACCTTGAACCGATTAAGAGCATTCTTTCTGTTCAGACATCAAGGTCAAAGAGATGCATATATGGAGCTAATGAATGCTGAAAGTTCTGTAAGAGCTGAATGGTGGTATCAACAATTTCAAATCCCAATCACTAAAGTCCTTCAGTTGTTTACTCCTCTCAAAAACCACAATCTCAGACTTGTTCGATTCAGAGTTCGTCGAGCAGATGGCAATATCTATGTTGTTCAAGAAGAATCTTTTCAACATATGACGATCTCAGACATCTTATTTCTCTATAATCAATATGCTTATCTGATCATCAAGACTCCAGATCAACTTCTAGCCTACGAAGCATTGAAAAGTCATATTCAAGCATTGATCAGATTCTATGAGTTCAATGACTTTCAGATTGGATTAGAAAGAAGAACTAGCAGGATTAACCTTACAAAACCAAACCAAAGAGCCAGAGGTTATGAGCTAGATTCATATCAGATTGGAGATCCAATTGAAAATTTGGATGGATTTGTCTTCATAAATCGACTGAAGAAAAAGATCTTCATTCGTGCCTCTGATTTTCCCAAATATTCAGATGGTACCTTGAAATTTTGTCAATCAATTCTGAATGCAATAGATGAAGATTCTGACAATGAAGAAGATGAACAAATCAAGTCACAGAGAGAAGATCATATAAGACGTATCAAAGATACTCTTGATATGCGTCAGAAGATTAGAGATCTTATTGTCACAAGAACTCCCAAATCTCAAGAAGGAATTATTCATACCAAGACAGGTTCATGGGTTCATTGGAATCCTAGTCATGAACGTGGCCCTCATAACATTCCTCCTGTAAACTTCCAAGATAACATCAAATTGCCAGATGAACGTCCTGTAGGTGATAACTGGCACTTCATCCCTAAGAAGTTTTGGAATGATTCATGGAACAGCTACAAGAAGAGAGCCTTCTGGAGTTCAAAGATTGACAAGCCATCAACTTCATATGCTGCACAAAGATATAAGAAAAGGAAGAACAAACAAAGACGTGCAAACAAGAGGAGAAGACAACATAGAAAGCGATGATGGACAACCAAGCACTAAGGGGGAGAATGTTAGAAATATAAAATAGTGCTTAGTTGTATTTCTAAACATTGTATTTTATGTATATAATGTAAGGTTGAGGGGGAGCTTATGTAATATACTTAGAGTATAAATACCCCTCAAGCCTTCAATATTTTAAAAAATGAGAGTTAAACTGGTTAGCGATTTTTTTTTCATTTTCTATTTTTTTATATATAAAAATGTAGTAAGGCCTTTCCCAACAAGGAGGCTCATCCTCACAGACACATCAGTTTTTCTCACTACTAAACACCTCTTTCTCACTCACTATCAATAACACATATTTCCCAATTTTATTTTATTTTTATTTTATATTTACCCAAAAATAAATAAAACTATTATTTCAAAACCACACTTTCATTCATAAAAACACACAATACAAAACTTAAAAAAAAAATAAAAAAAAAAAAAAAAAAAAAAAAAAAAAAAAAAAAAAAAAAAAAAAAAAAAAAAAAAAAAAAAAAAAAAAAAAAAAAAAAAAAAAAAAAAAAAAAAAAAAAAAAAAAAAAAAAAAAAAAAAAAAAAAAAAAAAAAAAAAAAAAAAAAAAAAAAAAAAAAAAAAAAAAAAAAAAAAAAAAAAAAAAAAAAAAAAAAAAAAAAAAAAAAAAAAAAAAAAAAAAAAAAAAAAAAAAAAAAAAAAAAAAAAAAAAAAAAAAAAAAAAAAAAAAAAAAAAAAAAAAAAAAAAAAAAAAAAAAAAAAAAAAAAAAAAAAAAAAAAAAAAAAAAAAAAAAAAAAAAAAAAAAAAAAAAAAAAAAAAAAAAAAAAAAAAAAAAAAAAAAAAAAAAAAAAAAAAAAAAAAAAAAAAAAAAAAAAAAAAAAAAAAAAAAAAAAAAAAAAAAACAAAAAAAAAAAAAAAAAAATACATATAGATTAATACTATTTATGCCACCCAAATTGCGAATCGGTAGAATCCACGTCACTGTCGCCATCATTGCGGTGGATGTATTCATGATGTTCAGGGGAACCCGTCTTCTCGTCGCTGGGAGTTGCGTATTCCTCTCCCGGGTAAGTCACGTAACCTGCTAGCTGTCCACCATCGTTACACGGCTCGCCAATGCCTTGCCAAAACAATGCGTGCTGGAGCGTGGTCATTAATGTGGTATCAGCAAGAGTAAGATGCTGAATGACTTGTGCCAACCAGTCGACCTTCTGCTGCAGGTACGTGACGTATTGAGGGTTGAGGTTACTAGGATTTGCTCGGCGAGCTTCAATCTCGGCCATAAACGCCGACTTTTTAGCGTTTATGTTGTTAATCACGACCCTCACATCCGTTCTGTTCTTGTTGTTGTCAAGCATATGTAACTGCAACACGTTTTTTTATCTCCAACAACGTCATACCTGGCTGTGTGCTTGAACTACCAGAAAAGGTCCATTTTGGGTGTTTGAAAGTGTATTTTGGTAAATAAGTGTAGAGAAATGTGTGAAAGATATGTTTGTATTGAATAAGTGGGGGTTCGAATAAGTGAGGTTTAAAAAAAAAAAAAACTTTAATAAAATTAAAAAAAACCAAACTTTACGCTCCTCCTCGTCTTTGCTCTCGACCCATCGATGGGCAGCGACGAAGAGGCATTCGACGAGCTTGCTGCCAACAATGTCGATATCGACGAGATGGTGGACGAGGCTCACGAAGAGCCGTTGGGACCGGACTAATGGAAATGTTGATGATTTCACTATAATAGTACGTACAATGTTTCTACTCACTTTTGTTTCTATTCACCCAGTTGTGTTATGCAAATAAAACCACTGTACCTTTATTTTTTTGTTTCGTTTCAACATGTAAGTTACCTTTATCTAGCCACGTTAGTTTTTTTCTCTCTAAAAACACCTCAAGAAGAAAAAACTTACTTTAATAAAATTAAAAAAAACCAAACTTTACGCTCCTCCTCGTCTTTGCTCTCGACCCATCGATGGGCAGCGACGAAGAGGCATTCGACGAGCTTGCTGCCAACAATGTCGATATCGACGAGATGGTGGACGAGGCTCACGAAGAGCCGTTGGGACCGGACTAATGGAAATGTTGATGATTTCACTATAATAGTACGTACAATGTTTCTACTCACTTTTGTTTCTATTCACCCAGTTGTGTTATGCAAATAAAACCACTGTACCTTTATTTTTTTGTTTCGTTTCAACATGTAAGTTACCTTTATCTAGCCACGTTAGTTTTTTTCTCTCTAAAAACACCTCAAGAAGACTCCACTTCTTATAACCCCTTGTTTTTCACCTATTCGATCTTTTGATATATTTTTTTTTCTTACACAATTAAATAAAACACAAACACACATTACATTAAATATTTAAAGGCTAAATTAGGAATTAAAATAAAAATACTGATGATAAATTTACAAAAATACAAATGAACTCTAATTTAGGGGTTAAAATGAAAACTTTAAAAAACTCTATGGTTATTTCTCTATTTGACACATATTGCGGGGGTTGTTTATGATACTTTTATATTTTTTGAAAGGTGCAGAACAAATATCAAACAGAGGGTCTAGACTATGTTGTTTTAAATGGGTCCACGCTAGATAGTCCCCTCACCCAATACCTAATAAGGGGAAAACTCCCTAATAGTCCGCCCAAAGGCACGACAACATATTAGGGGAAAACTTTGCCTTCTAAGACTTAAACCTGGGTCTCCCAAATCCAAACCCCCATGGAGAGACTTCCTTACCATTGGATGGGTTGTGTTCATTTGAAAACTAAAATTTCCGTGCAAACTAGAAAACTGACAAAAACACACTGTAATCTGAACCTAACACAATGTGTTTTCTAAAACACATTGTGTTAAGTTTCAAATCACAGTTACCAATATGTTTTTTTTGATATTACTGCATAATCAGCCAAAAGAGATCGATTACAATTTGGACTTCGATAGTTTAGCATTGCAACACTAGCCTGAGTTCTACGATATAAAGTAGGAATTTATCAGAAGAACCACACTTTTTTGTATATACATCAGATCAAAAGATGAGTTTTGTGTTCTTCAAAGTTCAAACTTAGTTCCTGCAAAAAGGATATAGGTGAAAGGCTATTTTTACGACATAACTTCCCCTTACATGAGATCTTTAATCTTGCCTGGTTCATTTCTTTTTACAAACCTCCCCTGTAAAGAAAATAAAACAGAGTCATGTTTACGCAAAATATATCAACCTAACTCCCTATCAAAAACATGATGAACTCACCCGATAATTGAAACTCTTGACGCTGATGATGATCCTGATCCATGCTGGTTCCTCAAGCTCATCGCTGCCAACTGATTTACTAAGGACCAACTTGAATCAGTTTCCATGTTTACGGGCCATGTAATTGGAAGTGTAAGATTCCTGTAAATTCATATATTCAACACGATAAAACGTATGTTTTACTGCATGCGATATAGCCTACGATCACTAATCATTTAATACACACATAGGATTCGGATTCAAACTTACCCATCGACACATTTTTCTTTGCAGCGGTTCATCATGCTTTTAGTATAATTCCCATATACTTTTTCCATCAAATTCTTCTCCATTTCATCAATCTTAGAAGAAGGCAAGATATCCCAGATCTTTAGCACTTGGATGCAAAGAGAATCTTGTACTACAATGTCTACCGCCCAAATCAAACACAAGTCTTGTGTAACTTTGTACTTTTCGAGAATTGGACATGTTTTAGCTTCTTCTCTGTATTCTTCAGCATTTCCATCTTTATCCGGTTGACGCCAGATGCTACCAAGACTTCCTAGAAAGGAAATCACTTGCTTACAAATCTCAAAGGTTCTGAATCTTTTATTTCCTTCCGTGTCCACTTTAGCATTTATATCCATTTTTGGTTGACGCAGCCATCCACTTGCAAGTTTAGCAACAAGAGTTACCATTTTCTCTCGAATCTCAATATCATTTAACTTTGCAAATGTCTCCGAGAACATGTCACTGAACTTTATCTGCCATGTGCCAAAAACAAAAAGGATTTATTTACTAGCTAGAATTTATGTGCATGAAATATCGATCAGGACCTGAGAAACAATTAGACTGAACACGCAAAGACAAGTCCCATGTTTTTACTTACCTGCCATTTGGCCTCGCCAAAAAGGGGCGAGTCCATATTGAATATACAATCAAGTTCACGAAAATCATTTTTAGTGGCTTGAGCCAAGTTTGAGCCATGTTTAGATGAGCTGCTGTTACTGGAGTCAAATTTAGCCAAGTTTGAGCCTTGTTTGGGTGTCCTATCATCTTTGGTAAACCGAGCCAAGGTTTTGTCTTCGGTAGCATCATAGAAACAGCCACGATTCTTGGCATCAATAACTAAGTGCTTCCAGATAGAGCCACTATTCATTAAAGTCGATCCATTCCCCAAAATCCAAAGACAGTATCTGTAGATGAGAGATTAAATGAAAAAATGAGAAGATCATGCAGCAGCTATAGAGAACAAATACAATGGAACAAGAAAGTTGAGAAAGATTAGCTAATATGCTTGTTACCTGGCTCGGGTTAATGCCACATTCGTTCTTTGATGATTTGAAAGAAAGCCGATAGACCCTTTGCCATTACATCTCACAGTGGATATAATAATTACATCCTCCTCACTCCCTTGAAAGCCATCAACCGACCGGACGTTCACAATAAAGTAGTTTTCATAGCCCAAGTACTTTTTGCCAATTTTTTTCTGTATTGCATTAACCTGAGCTTTATATGGCGATATGCAACCAACACTTACCCTTCGCCTTCTTGCAACAGCTTCTATAGAGATAGCATAAAGAGTTCAAAGATCGATTAAGAGAGAAAAAAAAAACGAAAGAAAGAGACACAAGTACCTTTAAAGAGGTTTGCAATTATTTCAGTAGCAACAGCCGCTTCCATGAGATTCTTCGTGCTCTGATTCCTATCAAATTCCTCCTTTGCAGATGTTACATTTATAAATGAATATGAGCCATACATAGATCCTGGAAGAAAACGCTTTCCATAAGTGCTGCTCTTAACATTTGCCCCATCCAAGATCTGATTGTTGTAGAATTCCCTATTTGGGAATCGGCTTATGGATGGATGCATCCTGTATTGTACATTAAGAAGGTGCTTCTTATGCCCTAGTAACACAAGCCTCTCAAACAAGCTCCTTCCAAATTCAGCCTCCTTACAAATCTACAAAAGCAGTAAAATGTGTTGGAGTATGTGTGAAGCCAAGGACCAAAGCAAACAAAGTGGCAGGACCCACTTGTATCATCTCTAGACTTGTATCATCTCTACTTGTATCATCTCTAGAGTTATGCTTAGGCAGGGCCCACTTGTATCATATCTACGCTTACTCTCCTTTGTAAGCTAGCTATCTCAATCTCTATATAAGAGATATATCTGTATTTGTAATATTTGTACCCCAAGCCAGAAATAAATAAACATCTCCTAGTTACCCGGTGGACGTAGGTCAGACCCAGACCGAACCACGTTAAATCTATGTGTTATTCTTTCGATTAAAACTTGTGTTGTGTGTGTTCGTGTGATTCCCGAGTGTTGTTGATCCTAACAACTGGTATCAGAGCCATCGTTGTCGGTTGAATCATACGAACAGAAATCGAAGAAGAAGAACAAGAAGATACCTGGTGGTAGAGCTCGCGGGTTAGGGTCTCGTTGATCCAGTAATCGCCGCCAGTTCCTGGCCGCCGCCGCCGCTGTCCATCACGGAATCAGTCACGGATAGTGACTCGTTGCTGCTCATCCTCGCCAGAGATTTGTCGCTGCTGCTGTCGCCGGTTGTAACACCGGAGTTCTATCTTAATAGAGTTTTTTCTCTCTTTGTGTGAAGGAGAAAGAAGAAATAAGAAGCAGAGAGAGAGGGGTAAGGAGAAGAAGCAGAATAAATAAATAAGAAAAGGAGGGGGGCGCGGCACAAAAACTAGAAGAAAAAAAAAAGGGTATGTTTTTTTTTGTCAAGAAAAAGGGGTTGATTTTTGTTCGTGGGATTTGGCAGACAAAAGAAAGTGAGTTTTTTATCTCATTTTTTTTATTGAAGTTTCAAGTATTGGCAAGAATAACCCCTCAAATCAAAATTCCATCAATTTCCATCCATTGCCGTTAACTTTGAAACAAATAAGTTCTTTGTTTCGGTTATTACTTCCGCTCGCATAATTACCACTTTGCAGTACAAACCTGTTTGGTTAGTAGTATTTTGGTAATCCTTTTTTTAATGGCAGAAGATAGTAAGATCAAGGTTGATAAGTTTGATGGAAATGATTATGGGTTTTGGAAAATGCAAATTGAAGATCTGTTGTACCAGAAAAGTTTGCATTTGCCTATGTTGGGTGAACAACCAGATGACATGTACGATGATGAATGGAAGCTGTTGGATAGACAAGCTTTGGGTGTGCTTAGGCTTTCTTTGGCAAAGAGTGTTGCATATAACATTGTCAATGAAACAACCACATATGGTGTATTCAAAGCTTTGTCCAACATGTATGAGAAACCATCCGCTTCAAACAAGGTATTTCTCATCCGACAATTGGTTAACACCAAGATGAAGGAAGGCATGTCGGTGACCACTCACATAAACGAGTTCAACTCGATTATCTCTCGTTTAGCCTCCGTTGACATAAAGTTTGAAGATGAAGTACAAGCTTTACTCCTTTTATCATCTTTGCCCGACAGTTGGTCAGGCACAGTCACAGCCGTCAGTAGTGCATCTGGTACTACTAAGCTAACTTTTGATAGCATTCGTGACTTGATTTTGAATGAAGACATTAGAAGGAGAAGTTGTGGAGAATCTTCCAGTTCTAGTTCTCTGTTGAATACAGAAAACAGAGGAAGAAGAAATGATAGAGGACGTAATCGAGGCAGGTCAAAGTCTAGAAGAAGGGGACAGTCAAAGAACAGAAAAGATATTGAATGTTGGAACTGCAAAGAAAAAGGTCACTTTAGAAGCCAGTGTACAAAACCACCAGCTGAAAAGAAAGAAGTAAACAGTGTACGCTCTGAAGAATCAGATGATGCTCTCATCTGTTCTGTTGAAGATACAGCTGAATCCTGGATTATGGATTCCGGTGCTTCTTTTCATGCTGTCTCATGCCCAGATATAATCAAGAATCTACGAACAGGTAACCTTGGTAAAGTTCGTTTAGCCGATGGTAAAATGCTTGATATTACAGGTATTGGAGATGTAGACTTGAAAACCTCATTAGGAACTATATGGACATTGAAAGATGTCAGGGTTATTCCTAATTTGAGAAGGAAGTTGATTTCAGTTGGGAAGTTAGATGATGAAGGGCTTGATGTTCGCTTTGGGGGTGGACAATGGAAAGTGATCAAAGGCAATTTAGTGATTGCTAAAGGAAAGAAGAAAGGCACTCTCTACATGGTAGAAGTACCTGCTGAAGGTGTTAATGCTATGACACCTGGTCCAAGTCTATCCAATTTGTGGCACCAACGACTTGGACATATGAGCGATAAGGGATTGAAGATGTTGGCTCAGAAAGGGAAGTTTCCAGACTTGAAGAAATTGGAAACTGAATTTTGTGAATCGTGTGTCCTCGGGAAACAAAAGAGGGTTACTTTTGTGAAGACAGGAAAGACACCAAAAGCTCGAAAGCTGGAGCTTGTTCACTCGGATGTATATGGACCAACAAGTGTTTCATCACTAGGAGGCAAAAGCTACTATGTAACTTTCATTGACGATTCAACACGCAAGGTATGGGTCTATTTTATTAAACATAAATCTGATGTATTTGATGTTTTTAAGAAATGGAAATCTGCTGTTGAAAATGAAACTGATTTGAAGGTGAAATGCCTGAAGTCGGATAATGGTGGTGAATACATAAGCAAGGAGTTTGTTGACTACTGTGCTAATCAAGGGATAAAGATGATCAAGACTGTTCCAGGAACTCCTCAGCAGAATGGTGTAGCTGAGAGAATGAACAGAACTCTGAATGAAAGGGCTAGGAGCATGAGGTTGAATGCTGGGATGCCCAAGACATTCTGGGCTGAAGCAGTTAACACTGCTGCCTACTTGATCAACCGTTCACCATGTGTTCCCTTGGATTTCAAATTGCCAGAAGAAATGTGGCAAGGGAAGGAAGTAAGTCTCACACCTGAAAGTCTTTGGTTGTAATGCTTATAGTTTGTTAAAAGATGATGACAGGGATAAACTTGATTCAAAAACCAAGAAGTGCACATTCGTTGGTTATGGGTCAGACGAAATGGGTTATAGGCTTTGGGATAAAGAAAGCAAAAAGATAATCCGAAGTAAGAATGTCACCTTTAACGAAGCTGAGCTGTACAAAGACAGAAACATTCAAAGTCCAGAAGTTCAGAAGGAGTATGTTGAGTTTGAAAGTGATGAGAAGAATAAAGAAGTTTCAGTTGAAATCCCTGAATCTGGGGATGATACAACTGATAGTGGGAGCTCAGGAGGTAATTCCAGTAATGACTCTGAAGATGAAGAAACTACTCCTCCAGCTCCAGTATCTCCAGTCACGCCTCAACCAAGAAGATCTTCCAGAATTCCTAAACCAACACAAAAATACTCACCATCAGTCAACTACATTCTTTTGACAGAAAATGGTGAACCCCAGTGTTACTCTGAAGCTATGGGGTTGAAAGATTCATTGCAGTGGGAGCTAGCAATGAAAGATGAAATGAAGTCGCTTGAGAAGAACAAGACCTGGGTTCTAACAAAGCTTCCATCTGGGAAGAAGGCTCTTCACAACAAATGGGTTTTCAGGGTCAAGGATGAACATGATGGTACCAGAAGGTACAAAGCCAGATTAGTAGCCAAGGGGTTTCAACAGAAAGAGGGAATTGATTTCAATGAAATTTTCTCTCCAGTGGTAAAAATGACTACCATCCGGCTTATTCTCAGTATTGTAGCAGCAGAGAATTTGCATCTAGAGCAATTAGATGTAAAGACAGCTTTTCTACATGGTGACCTAGATGAAGACGTTTACATGACACAACCAGAGGGTTTTCAGATTAAAGGTAAAGAAAACTTGGTGTGTAAACTGAAGAAGAGTTTGTATGGTCTGAAACAAGCGCCCAGATTCAATGGTACAAGCCGAGAGCCAAGGTTTTGTCTTCGGTAGCATCATAGAAACAGCCACGATTCTTGGCATCAATAACTAAGTGCTTCCAGATAGAGCCACTATTCATTAAAGTCGATCCATTCCCCAAAATCCAAAGACAGTATCTGTAGATGAGAGATTAAATGAAAAAATGAGAAGATCATGCAGCAGCTATAGAGAACAAATACAATGGAACAAGAAAGTTGAGAAAGATTAGCTAATATGCTTGTTACCTGGCTCGGGTTAATGCCACATTCGTTCTTTGATGATTTGAAAGAAAGCCGATAGACCCTTTGCCATTACATCTCACAGTGGATATAATAATTACATCCTCCTCACTCCCTTGAAAGCCATCAACCGACCGGACGTTCACAATAAAGTAGTTTTCATAGCCCAAGTACTTTTTGCCAATTTTTTTCTGTATTGCATTAACCTGAGCTTTATATGGCGATATGCAACCAACACTTACCCTTCGCCTTCTTGCAACAGCTTCTATAGAGATAGCATAAAGAGTTCAAAGATCGATTAAGAGAGAAAAAAAAAACGAAAGAAAGAGACACAAGTACCTTTAAAGAGGTTTGCAATTATTTCAGTAGCAACAGCCGCTTCCATGAGATTCTTCGTGCTCTGATTCCTATCAAATTCCTCCTTTGCAGATGTTACATTTATAAATGAATATGAGCCATACATAGATCCTGGAAGAAAACGCTTTCCATAAGTGCTGCTCTTAACATTTGCCCCATCCAAGATCTGATTGTTGTAGAATTCCCTATTTGGGAATCGGCTTATGGATGGATGCATCCTGTATTGTACATTAAGAAGGTGCTTCTTATGCCCTAGTAACACAAGCCTCTCAAACAAGCTCCTTCCAAATTCAGCCTCCTTACAAATCTACAAAAGCAGTAAAATGTTCATTCTATAACTCACACACACGAGACTATCCAAATGTAGCATGTATAAAAGAAGATAAAAACCTTGCTTTGAACCATGGCTGGGAGTTGTCTTTCATCCCCAACTAGGATAGCATGTCGAATGCCTTCAAGCTGCAAAGGTATAAGAGATTCACATTCCTTTAGCTGAGCAGCCTCATCGATCACAAGAAATTCCAAAGGTTTCTTTATGCTAGTACGCAATTTTATGGAGCTTGATGCGGTGCAAAATATCAAACAAGCATTCGCCATACAAAAATCCCTAATTGAATTATATTCCTTTAGTTCTTGAAGGCAAAGAGTGTCTCGAAGGTGTTCGAGTATTTTGAGACTTGACATTCTGCAAGAATGTAAATCAATAATTCCTCTTTTCCGAACATCGTTTAATCCGCTTAGAGCTTCTCTTAACCCTACATTTTCAGCAACTGTTTCTTTGATTGATTGCTCAATAAGCCTAAGAGAACGGACTAGACAAATCATTTGTTTAGCTGACTCTACCGAAATAATAGATGTCGGCATATGTGTGTACAAGTTTTCAACACAAGATATAAGGTGATTTCCAAGAAACCTGAATCCATTTGTGACAAACTGCTCAAAAGTCAAAATATTTTCTTGTGAAGTTTTTCTGTTTGGTTTTCGGTTTGAATGCTGCTCAATTAACAAAAGGGTCTTCCAGTTCTTCTCTATCAGTGCTCTTTTTATACGCAAGTCATTTGACTCTTCATCTGTATGTTTTTCCTCATCATTTCGATCATCATGTTCAGCTAATAAGTACAATCGGTACTGATCTTCAGGATCCTCAAGGAAACGAATCATCCACTCGCTACTACTTTTCCATCCTGAACATGGGGCTAAACACTTGGAAAGACTCTTGATACGAAAGTTTAAGAATATATTAGAAAGATCTTTGTGATCGTTGATCTTCATTCTCTCACCATTCCCAAATAAAAGTATGTCTCCTAAACCATAAGTATCATGTGACAACGAGTCCCTTACTAAGCTCATAAGCCGTTTAGTAACTCCTACGACTGCAATATTCGTAGGTGCACAAGTAAGGGTTCTGCATTTTAATCCCAACAGCATAAACAATAACGAGCCAGTAGTTTAGTCTTTCCTGTCCCTGGAGGACCCCAAATTAACTTTGTTGTATTTCGGTGTCGACAGCCACTTTCAGCAATGCAGCTTAAAACAGCAGATTCTTGTGAACTATCAAGCTGGAAAGTTTTAACGGCTACTTTCATTTTCTGAAAAGTCATGTCTCTGGTTTTATCAATAGAACATGAAGCACAAGGTTCTTCAACCTGTTATAAGTAGTAGCAAGTGACTTAAATAAATTTGCAAAAAAGTAAGAATGTTAAAGATATAAAGAAAATATCATCTCATGCTTACGCTAGAATTAACCCGCAGCAATGTTTCGATCAACTTCTTCTTGTCTCCCTCTAGCTCTGAGTTAAGCGCTTTAGAGATACGAATATTTGTTGTTAAGTTGGTAAGAAAAACAACAAAGTGTTTCAAATTATGTCCTTCAACTTCTTGAAAATTGATTGGTCTGGATGATAAGACAAACGTCCTATATATTGAGTTGTCTATGTTCATGCCTTGCACTAAAGCAATGATATAAGTCTCGTTTGGCCTCTTTAGATCATCAATGGATTTGGGCCTTACAGTAGTCAAAGCAATGATATAAGTCTCGTTTGGCCTCTTTAGATCATCAATGGATTTGGGCCTTACAGTAGTCAAAGCAATGAGATCTCCAGCCTGAGGTTCATAAGATCCTTGATATGGAAGCATGATGGTATATAACAAGTCTTTAGGAGGCTTAATCCCTATAGAAATGTGCACATTAACAATCTCTGAAGTAGGACAACGGTTAACACTTTGTATATTTGAGAACAAGTCAGCATGTGTCTCCTCAAAAAGCAGATTAACAAATGACATTTTATACTCGGTTACAGATGAAAATGTCCTTGGAATCTCTGCTACCTGTTGAATTAAGGCTTGTTTCAATCATGGCAAGAACGTAAGAAACATAAAGCAACAATTCAAATAGAAGGAAACAGAGTTGCATAGAGTCATCTTTTAGGGTCTGCAAGTGGTCCTACCTCATAGCGAGAATTGCCTATTGCTAGAATACCGGGAAGAGATTATATACCCATCTACTACCAAATGAAAATTCATGATTGATAAACATCGCGTAATGACCCAAAACTAGAACCTACAATTGAAAATTCAGCACAGCACCAAGTAATCGGGGTAGTAGTAAATTTTAAAGGAACTCCAGTTGTATAGCTAGACATATAGTAAAACCTATAAGTATAATTTGTCCGGTCCAAACTTGGGAACAATATAAGATTGGACATTAATCGATAAAATAATAAGATAATAACCTTTTTGAAATCCAATGTATATATATTAGTCCCTACTTTCAAAATTCAAATTCTAAGATTGTCTAGTAAAAATGAATCTATAGTAACTTGTTTTTTGTTAACTCTATATCTTTTCTTTTTTTTTTTGTGAGGTTAGTTTCGATTAAGTGGAGGCAATTTTAACCTGCTAGACCTCCAACCCCCTCCTCATGAAAAATACCTTGAAAAATACCTTGAGATGAGAAACCCAAGACTCAAACCCGAGACCTTGGGAAAAACTCACCTCCGGGACCCATATAGTGGATTTAGAAGATACCCCTGGCCAACCCACCTCGTCTCATTGAACTTAAGATTTGGGATATTGTCTTCTCGTATTTCTGACCATGTTTAATGTACATGAAAAAGATACTGACTTGAAACTACTTTTTGTAATTTACTTTTTTGAAATTTAAAGTGAATATGTAAAAATTCTTCAAATTAATAAATTATTAATTCATATTATATCTCGCTAAATTAATAAAATATCTTGGTCTCAACGTAATTAATTTATAAAGGTTTTACTGTATGTAACTTTTGAGCTATTTTTTCTCATCCAAATACATAACGTAAGGTGGCCGAAAACTAAAGACCTACATAAACAAACCCGACAACATTTGCTCATTATTTGCCAGCGGTTATGGATGGCCATCTACCACTACACTATCCAAAATTAAAGATTTGAATGAATTTCGAGAAAAGTGAAGACAACAGATTTGTTGTTGGATCGAAATTCATCACCGTTTTGGCACACTACAAAAGGTCCTATGTCCGTCAATTATATTTTTTTATGTGTTAACACGCTTGCCTCTGAAGACAAGAGGTTGGTTCTATCGGGTTAAGAGGGTTCTATCAGGTTCACAGTTCTATCATCATGCCTTGCAAGGATAGAGGTCATTTTCTATCTTAAATAGAACCTCGAAGTACATAGGGGTAAAGTTGTCTGCATCTTAATTAGCATCCCTCAAACACTATATTATTATGAATCTAATAATAACATGTGATAGACAACAGCAACGGTACATGCCAAAGTGAGGTATGAGGAGGTAAGAAACAATCTTACCCAAAGTAAAGAGACTATTTCTATAAGGACCTCCGGCCAAACGGGAACGAATAATAGAATATAAGAGAGGTAAGTAACCTTACAAATAGATTAGAGTAACAACATGATGAGTAAAATGGTACGCACCTTTCCCTTGTATAGATTTTGATTGAGCACATCACTAAGAGACCAAGAAAACACCACATCAACCAACTCTTGATGCTTGTTACTAGTAACCTTTGCCATTTTCTTTTTATATATACTACTTCTTTGAAAGCAATATATTAAAAGTAGACAAACATCAATTATGAAAACAAATAGTAGTACCTAATTAGTAGTAAAGAGAGACGCAGCTAGTTTAAGTTTAGAAACTGAAGAGAACCGAAACTTGCATATTGGGAAAATGAAGGTTTGTTTGATGTTTGTATTATTGTATATTACACGTACGTACGTGAAGGATAAAAAGGAACTGAAGGTGGACTCGCTACTGTTTCCACTCTCCAAGAAGCAGCTTTAACTTAAACACTACTTAAAACTTAAAAGGATAACTTAAAAGGATAACGGGATTAATTCACAATATTCTAGTCGCCCGCTCAAAAAAATATATATGCTTCCTATTTATTCTAGTCGTTTCATATTGTATAGTTTAATTAATTTAATTTATAAATTAGCAATATAATTGTTATTTTACTTTATTAATATAAATCACGAATTCCAAAACTATTAACTTTTATCTTTACTCACATATAATGTGTATAACCTCTGTCATTTTAAGGGCAAGTTACGGAAATATCTAAATTAGCCCTAATACATTACTACTCTACCCATCTCTTGATATCCTAAAAATATCTTTAATAAAATGATTTACAAAATATATTACTCAACTTTTAAAATAACAACATTAATATTTTTTACATAAACTACCTTTACATCAATGACCTACACTACTTCTTGTCGCCACCGTCACAGCAGAGCCAGTCATCGCTGCCACCACATGTCATCGTCGTCGTTGTCGCCACCAGTCACCGTCTCCGTGCGGGAGTATAAGTAATGTCAACAACTAAATGATTAATTATTTATAAAAAATTTATACTTGATTTTTGTAATTAAAAATATCAAAAAAATTAGTTTTTATAATTAATAAAAATCGAAAATCACTTGTTAGAAAGATCTATTTTTTTTTGTAAAATATACGTGCTTTTAAGAAATTTTTAAAATATATCTATACTATTGTATACAAATTATACTCTCATGTTGAAAGTTACGAAAAAATGAGACACGGGAATTGAACAAACTAACCTTAATGAATTAAATCAACATAACCTTTAATATTAAATTACACTATCAGTCCCTTACATATATTATAAAATATCTCAACAATCCCTTTAAATCAAGGATGAGGATTCCCTAAAGTTGGGGAACTTGACTAGTCAAGTTAAGAGAATCATGGCCCTTGGATTAAAATCAAGGGCCAAGATTCAAATATCTTCTTTGAATCTTGGCCTTGATTTTAATCCAAGGGCCATGATTCTCTTAACTTGACCCATCAAGTTGTTTACAACTTTAGGGGATCTCCATACTTAAATCAAACACTTTTACATCAATTACCTACATCATTTAACGCCGTCCCATCATACTGCTGTTATCGTCGTCTCATTGCGCGCGTACCGTACTAGTATTAGAATATAATTATCCTAGAAAACATGAAGAGCTTAATTAAGGGCTTTAATTGCCTTATTTATGCCGGTCAAAGAAACGAAAAAAATAAAATTAGGGGCAGTTTGAAGTGATGGGTTGTGACCGGGTGGCTGACGGCCAGTGTTGGGTTCCCAAAGCATAGAAAGTATGATTGAAAAAAATACATGAACTAGGGGCAGTTTGAAGTGATAGGTTGTGACAGAAAATGCCTGACTCTTCGAGTGGTGATATGATTGCACTGTACATGTTCTAATCCAAATCCAAAGTATAGTTTGAATATACAGGATAGGTTTTAGGTAAAATAAAACATGTATTAAAGTAAAACAAATAAAACAATAGGTTTTTCTTCACTGAGAATCACCGTGCATCATGAAAATTATCGTGCATCAATTGTTTTGTGAATCTTCGTGCATCAATTTAAACATGATCTAAGGGTCAAGATCTTATCATATTTATTTTACTGTAATATTTGTTTTACAATACCCAACCCCTATATGGGTAATCATAGGCCTAAAAATAAGGGGTAGAGATCCTCTCAAGTTACCTCAACTTGAGGGGTAAAGTTGGAACAATCTTGACCCTTGAATTAAAATCAAGGGTTAAGATTTAAAGATGATTATTAAATCTTGACTCTTGATTTTAATTTAAGGGGCGAGATCTTTTTAACTTTACCTGAGAGAATCCCCACCCAAAAATAAAATGGTAACATATAAAAAATTAAGGAGTAAAATTAAAAAAGAGATTAAATGAAATCCACTTGTCATATTCATATGGTTTTTGAAAGATTTTTAAGCTAATTTTTAAAAGGATTAATCATCATTTTTCTATATATACAGGGTGCGTTTGGTTCGAATATCTTTGAAATTTATAATATGATCACACAATTGATAGATATTATATGTACCAATTTGTTAACTCTCCAACCGATTGATAAAAAAGATAGAAAAATACCGAATATTATTATATATACATTTCCCGTGGAACCTGACCACTGTAGCTTTTACTGTAGCTCTACAGTACCGGCATGTTGACGGCATGCTGACGTCAACTATTTTGTCCTTTTTTTATTTTTTTTACGATAGTATACTTTTTGAGTTTCGTATTTTTATCACTAAACTTTTTGGTTTTTTGACTTTAGTCCAAAATTTTTATAGAAACTTAAATGTACTTTATTTACTTTTACAAAGTTGTAAGTATAATTTACTTCTACAAAAGTTTTTTAACTTTAATCATCAAATCTTTATTTTTTACTTTTTATCACTTATTATAAGGTTTTTAACTTTTGTCATCGAACTCTTGGTTTTTCCAACTTTTGCAGCCCAATATTTTAACTTTCTACCCCTTATAGTAAACTTTAAGTGTCAAAACTTTTGGGTAATGCTATATGTATGTTAACATGACGCGACGGCGATCCGGGGCAACGCCCGGGGTTAAAATTCTTGTTGGTTGTATATTTCCGATCAACCAACTCTTCGATCTTAATTTTTTGTTAGGTTTGAGTTGAAATTTTTGACCTATATGTCACTCTGAATCACTTTTTAAATTAATACATTTGTAAAATATATATGCATTTCCTTACATTATATATATATATATATATACTAGTGCTCAGGCCCGTCCAATGGACGGGTAGTCTCAAAATATATTAATTAAAGCTAAAAAATTGGAATTCAAGTATATTAAATAGAAGTTGCATTGCGTACGAAGATCAAGTACTAATTCTTGATGAGTAAGTTTCTGCTTCATAAATCTCTATATATATTCTTAGTAAATTGATTCTTGATGACAACTTTTGATGTTCTTTTAGTCAAAGCTAATTCAAGAGTGTTTTTCTTATGCAACGAAAAGCTAGCGACCAAACAGTAATTTCTCTTGGTTTCCATCAAATATAGACGAATTAAAAATTTACACAGTAACGATATGATTCGAGCAACCATCAATATGACCAATATCACAACTTAATCAATACGAAAGCTAAAGAAGAAACATATGAAAATTAACTCCATATACATATTGATTCCAGTTTACCCTTTTTTTCCCCAACTTTAGTTAAATAAAAAGAGAAACAAAAAGTGTAGAGTATATAATTTGAAAAATACATACCAATTCATCAACAAAGACCATCTCGAACGTTTTGATTTTCTTCGGGTTGTTCCACTCCGAAACAGTCCATACATGCACAACACGGAGTCGTAGATGATGGTTAACATGTGTTGGCTTAAGATCTTCAAGATAAACTAATGTGGTCTTATTTTTTGTTGTTGAAGAAGAAGCCATAATAAACCTATAATGGACAACAAACTAAATTAAAAGAGATATTAATAACAATAACATAAGAATTCAATGTTAAATAATAATAATAATGATTAAATATGAACAAAGTATATAAATAAAAAAACCTTTTTGGTAGTCGATCGTAGTTTTTTTTTGGCCGTAGGTTTTTTTTGGTGTTGAGAATATGTAGGGTTTATATATATATAGATAATAATAATATTAAAGTTTTTTTATAAGATTTTTTTATTAAAGGTTGGCCATTTATTAAATAAATATTAAAAAAATAGATGATTAATAAGGAGGGAGTATTAGGCTAAAGGAGGGGGATTAGGGGTGTCAAGTGTACCCCCAACCTCCTCTTTTAGTTATATTATAGATATCTATAAACCCTTATAAAGGGTATTGAGATTAAGTTTAAGCGTCGTTTTCATTCCCATAATACCCTCCACAATTACATTATATTTTACACATCTTCTTCCAAAATGCCGAAATTACCCTTACCAAAATATTAAACCCAAAAAAAAAAAGAAACCCACAGCCGATCTCACATTCTCAGTCATTCTCACAATCTCACTCCCAGCAACCCCAATCTCCACCCATTTCACCACCATCTCAATCTCCGTCGCGGTTTGTATCGCCGGAATCTCACAAATCCCCCCAACCACCTGTGCCATATCTCCTAGCCACCGCCGCCTGAATCACCAACCACCGCCGCCGGAATCTCACAAATCGATGATGGCAAAAACAAATCGATGATCGGAATCTCACAAATCGATTATGGAATCTCACAAATTGATGATGGATCTCACAAATCGATGATGGATCTCACAAGTCTGATCTCAAATCGATGATGGATTTCCCATCAACGGATACCGGAATCTGACTAATTGTTTACGGTATTTTTTTTCTAATTGTTTACGGTATTTTTTTTTGTTTTCTCACTAATGGTTTACGGTTCCCAAATATGATTGCCTAAGCTTTTTTATTGACCTTAATTATTGGATGTTAGACCTCTTTTTGTTGTTTATTTATTTATTTTTTTGCTTAAATCTGATGGTTGTGGTGATTAGTATGAATTGTTGCCAAACGAATGCTGGTCGAATATAACAAATGTTTTTTTTATGCATTTGTTTGAAGGTGGTTGTACATTTGTATGAGTGAGCTTAATTTTGGTACCATTAGCTCATGAATGGCGTTTGTATGATTATAATGGGTTTCTTTTTGCAGTCACTTGGATCATAATGGAGCTCTTTCATACTTCACTGAAGTTTGTGGTTATAATGGACCAATTTACATGACGGTAAGCTTGGTTTGTGTTTTAATCAACTTTAATGGGATTATTTAGGTTTAATTTATGACCATAAAATACATGATCAATTAATCTGCAGAACCCTACAAAAGCCTTGGCTCCATTTATGTTGGAAGATTACCGGAAAGTGAATGGCTGAAAGGGGAGACGAAAACCAGTTCACTAATGAGAATATTTTTAATTGTATAAAGAAAGGTACCAATTCATCTTTTTTTAGTCTTTTTCATGCTAGGACATTAAAGATGCGCCGTTATTTTTGGGGTCTGATTATTCTTGAAGTTATCCTTTGAAGATCTATCAAATTCATGCCTTTTTTGTTATTTTTTCTCAGTTACGGCGGTGGATATTAAGCAAACGGTGCAAGTCGACAAGGATCTTCGAATCTGTGCTTAATATGCCGGACATGTATGCTACTATAACTTTTTGGCGCTTAAATAGTAATGTGTTTACTTAACTCACCTGCATTATGACATGTTTAACTTAATAACATAGGATTTGTGCTCCAAAAAGTCTCCTTTAAAACAAATTCAGTAATGAAAATGATGCCTTGGACAAGTTTTGATATTTTGATATGGAGTTTAGTCTTCTTTGTGAACTTTAAAGAAGTTTCGTCGTTTTCCATAGACATATTAAAAGCCATATTTTGGATCAATATTTTTGTACATTTTGGGGTATGGATTTATTTGGTATGTAGTCAACTAACAACATTATAGTCTTGATCTGTTTTAATAATGATTTGTGATTGAAATTTTTGGTTTTTATATATGGTAATGGTAATTTTTGGAAACTAATGTTTAAATTACATACACTACTAGAAACAGGGCTATCCTTGACCCGTTTTTTATGACCCACGCTAATAGATGACGCGCAAAGTGAGAAGTCATAAAATAAGGGTCATTACGAGTAAATTTGTTGTTGGGGATGACGCGTTTTCAGAAGCGTCATAACATATGGGTCATAATATGTTAAAATTTAGGTTTCTAGATGACGCTCGTTTTGCTTCATCCTAAATAGGGGTCATCGTTTTTTTGGCACGTTCCCTAAGCATCATTAATTACTTTTGTTTTATCTGCCAAAATTTTTTTCATCTCAAACCTTGAAAATTAACGCCCCGCCTTCTCAAAACTCTCAAAAAATCCTTCTCCCCGCCTTCTCAAAACTCTCAAAAAATCCTTCTCCCCCCTTCTCAAAACTTTTCAACTCAAAACCCTTCCCCCCTTCTCCCCCCTTCTCAAAAATCGATCCCGCCCTAATTTCCCATCAAACCCCGCCCTCTATTTTTCATCTCAAACCTTCAGTCGACATCAAACCCCGCCCTCTATTTTTCATCTCAAACCTTCACTTGACATCAAAAAATCGATCCCGCCCTAATTTCCCATCAAACCCCGCCCTCTATTTTTCATCTCAAACCTTCACTCGACATCAAACCCCTCTCAAAACTCTCAAAACACTGCCGCCCTAATTTCCCATCAGTTTGCCCTAATTTCACTCGACATCAGTTTGCCCTAATTTTGAAAGGTATAGTTTGCCCTAATTTATTTGTTTTCTGTTTTAATGTAGTTGTATAGTTTGCCCTAATTTGTTTTCTGTTTTAATTTGTTTTAATGTTTTCTGTTTTAATGTAGTTGTAGAGTTTTAATGTAGTTGTATAGTTTGCCCTAATTTGTTTTTTGTTTTAATTTGTTTGATTTTTAATGTAGCACACCAGGTGTTTGTGAAAATGTAAATAATGTAGTTTAATTTATCATTTTTTGGTTGCAAGATAACATTATTAATGTAAATCATTTTTTGGTGTTTTAGAGTTTTATCAGTTTAATATTTGTTGGTGTTTGTGAATAATATTTGTTAACTGTAAATGATTTGTATAGTTTTAAGGTGTTTGTGAATAATATTTGTTAACATGTAAGCTGGTGTTCTTGTTTTAGTTATTTAACATTTTTCTGTTTTACTAGGTAGTTATCTTTTTCTGTTTTAGGTTATGGATAAATCTTGGATTTTGTCCGATAGATTATCAATCGCATACGAGGAAGGTGTGAATGCCTTTTTAGAGTTTGCACAATGCAATAACCCAAATTCCGACGCCATTCCGTGTCCTTGTGTAAATTGTATCAATTTGTGTCACACTTCCATCTCCAACGTGCGTTATCACCTGTTTAAACACGGTTTCGATGAGAATTATAGTGTTTGGTCCTTCCACGGAGAAAATCCATCTAAGGATGAAGCTCAATGCCCTAATGAGTCTATACCTCCCGAGTTCGATTACACAAAGCAGATGCTACATGAGGCCTTCACATATGCAGAGAATGAACCTAGCTTATTGAAGTCACTTCTCGAAGAATGCAACAAGCCAATGTATGAAGGGTCTAAGTATAATGCACTAAATGGATTGCTGAAATTCCAAGCTTTGAAGGGTCAATTTGGCTGGTCTGATACAAGCTTTGATGCTTTATTGGGCGAGCTAAATGATGTTTTGCCTTCAAATAATACAATCCCTAAGTCGATATACGAGGACAAGAAGTTGCTGAAAGGAATAAGCATAGAATACATTAAGTATCATGCTTGTGAGAATGATTGTGTCTTGTTCTGGGATGAGCACAAGGATGATTCTCAATGTCCAACTTGTGGCACTTCTCGGTGGAAGGAGAATAGCAAGACAGTGCCGAGAAAAGTTGTTTGGTATTTCCCGCCCATTCCTAGATTTAGAAGAGTGTTCTCGTCACCAGAAACCGCACGTGACCTAACTTGGCACGCGCAAGGTCGGGTCAGTGATGGCAAGCTAAGACATCCTTGTGATTCCCCATCTTAGAAGCTTGTTGACGACAAGTGGAAAGAATTTGGAAAGGAATATAGGAATCTGAGATTAACCTTGTCCGCGGATGGTATAAACCCTCATAAGTCATTAAGTGCAAAGTATAGTTGTTGGTCGGTTACCCTAGCAACGTACAATCTGCCTTCTTATATGTGTATGTCAAGAAAGTTCATGATGTTGACTCTACTGATATCAGGTCCAAGGCAACCTGGTAACAGTATTGATGTCTACTTGGCACCACTAATAGCAGATCTGAAACAGTTGTGGGAACCTGGCGTTAAGACGTATGATGCTTATAAGAAACAGTTCTTCAATCTAAAATCAGTCTTACTTTGGACTATAAATGACTTTCCCGCGTATGGTGACCTGTCGGGATGTGTTACCAAAGGTTATAACGCGTGTCCAATATGCTCAGAGGATACCTACTCACAGTGGTTGCCAAAATCCAAAAAAGTATGCTTCCTCGGGCATAGAAGATTCCTCCCACTTACACATCCTTTTCGCAAAAGAAAAAAAGATTTCAATAATGAACATGAGAGCGGTGTGATGAAAAAACCGAGATCGGGTGAAGAAGTTTACGACTATCTGGAAGGGTTTACAACTAAATGGGGGAAGAAGAAAAAGGCAAAGAAGGAAGTGATCTGGAGGGTGTTGAAGAATAAAAAATCAAAGAAGAAAATGCCACGTCAGCAGAGAAGGCCAAAAAAGAAAAAAAGATTCAATAATGAACAAGAGAGCGGTGTGATGAAAAAACCGAGATCGGGTGAAGAAGTTTACGACTATCTGGAAGGGTTTACAACTAAATGGGGGAAGAAGAAAAAGGCAAAGAAGGAAGTGATCTGGAGGGTGTTGAAGAATAAAAAATCAAAGAAGAAAATGCCACGTCAGCAGAGAAGGCCAAAAAAGAAAAAAGAAACTATCGATGAGAGATCGAAATTTTGGCGTAAAAAATCAATCTTTTTTGAACTAGAGTACTGGAAGCATTTGCTTGTTCGTCATCAGTTAGATGTTATGCATATAGAAAAGAATGTATGTGAGAGTGTTTATGGGACGCTACTGAATTTGCAAGGCAAGACGAAGGACGGTTTAAAGGCACGACAAGATCTGGAGGAGTTAGGGATTAAGCCTGAGTTAATAAGTCAACCAAAAGGGAAGGGTCATTATCTGCCGCCTGCCATATACACATTAAATAGCGCGGAGAAACACATGTTTTATGACACGCTGTCTAACATAAAAGTGCCTGATGGGTATTCCTCCAATTTCAAGAATCTCGTGTCCGATGATAATTCGAAGATGAATGGATTGAAGTCCAACGACTGTCACGTACTAATGCAACATATTCTTCCTTTTGCAATAAAGGGGGTATTAGACGTGAAAGTTAGGAAGACTATTTTAAGGTTGTGTCACTTCTTCAACGAGCTGTGTAGTAAAGTAGTTGATGTTAGTAAGCTAGGCAAGCTGCAAACTGACATCGTAGTAACATTGTGTTTACTAGAGAAGTATTTTCCGCCTTCGTTTTTCGATGTCATGATTCACTTGATGGTGCATTTAGTCAGAGAGGTGAGGTTATGTGGCCCAGTCCACTTTAGGTGGATGTATCCGTTTGAGAGGTACATGAAAACACTAAAAGGTTATGTACGAAATCATTATCGACCCGAGGGCTGCATGGCAGAATGTTATGTGGCAGAGGAAGCATTAGAATTCTGTTCCGATTACTTGGAAAACATGAAATCAATTGGCAATCCTCATGATCGTGCTGATGAAAGAAACCGCACTGGCAAACCTTTATCGCAGGCTACCATCTGTGTTGTGGATTCTAAGTTACTTGATCAAGCTCATCTTTATGTATTAGGAAACACTGCCGACGTTGAACCATACATAGAGCAGCATCTGTTAGAACTGAAGGATCTTAACCCGCGTCGAAATAATACATGGTTGCAGAGCCAACATAGTCGGACGTTTATTGACTGGTTTAAGAACGAGGTTGAAAAGCGTTTGGCTAACGGGGAAAATACCGGTGACACTGTTCGTTGGTTGGCAAAGGACCCTGATTGTACAGTTGCAGTTAAAAAAGGAAAAAGCGTAGAAACTGTCGCCTCCATTGCAAAAGTGACTAAGAAAGGAAATCCGTGGAAAAAAATGATGACGAGAGGTCAGAGGAGAGTAAGGAAAAGAATTGAAGAAAGGATGGGATTGAAAATGACTGCAATGATGGTTGATGGACAAGTTGCAAAGGTCGATTTCATAAAAGTGCAATGCGAGGACGATTTGTTTGGGCACCCCAGTTACACGTACTTAAATTGGAATGATTTTGACAGTCTATTTGCAATGGATGAGTTAAGCGGGGGTGTCGTTGCTTCTTATATCATGTAAGTGATAAATATAGTTTATAAAAATTGGTACTTGTATGTTAACAGGACTAATTGAATGTAAACTTCGTATGTTAATTGTTAACAGGTACCTGTATGAGCAAATCAAGAATGGGTCACACAGAGATCATGGAGTTTGTTTCATGACCCCGACTGCGATCATGCATCATGAACGTAAAGCGAGGGCCAAGAATATCGAGGATGCAAGTCGAGTTATTGCAAGAAGGTTATCTACAAGGAAGCAAAATGACCTCGTCTTATTGCCATACAATCCCGGGTTAGATTTTCTACAATATTTAAATTAATTAATAAAAATTAACAGTAATTAACAGAATTTGATCTTTGTTTTTTGTAGAAGACATTGGGTGTTAGGCGTGATTAACATGAAGACAAGTACCTGCTATTATCTTGATTCCCTACCGGCTAGCGACGTCAATCTTCAGTTCAAGCAAATAGTGGATGCGTAAGTAATACAAATTATATAATCTTTATGATGTATGATGTAATACTTAACTGGGTTAATTCTTTGTAGGGCAATTGCATTGTATGATGTAGAAGCTGGAAACAATAAGAGGACTAAACTTAACTGGGTTAATTCTAAGGTTAGTTATTTGTTGAATATTATCTTGTGCTGCTGCTGTTTGTTAAGTATGTAGTTAGTTGTATGTTAAGTTAGTTAGTTAGTTACTTAGTTGGTTAGTACACCTGAAACTGATCGAGATCCAACTAGTTGATGTTGTTGTATGTTGCTGATTGTTAAACATGGAGGAAGTAGTTGTTGCATGTTGCTGAATTTATGCTGCAGAATTTATGCTGCTGATTGGATGTTGTTGTATATTTCTTGTGTAGTGTCCACGTCAGCCCGGAAGCACCGAATGTGGGTACTTCATGTTGAAGTTTATGAAGGAAGTAGTTAAACATGGAGTTCGGGTTCTCGAAAATCACAATGTAAGGAAGTATTATGTATTTTCCCATTTATAGCCGTTGCCCTAAATATATGTGATTGTTATGAAATTACCAATTTTGACCCAGTTATAAGTTACTGGTCGATATGGGTTACATTATTTCAAACAACCTAAATGTGCAGGCCTTTGATTAACTGACTGAACTGGGTCAAATGTGTTAAATGGGACTTGACTTATCTGAAATGTATTTAAATTGCGTGAACTCTTTGTCTGTGCATTTGTATATTTAAGTAATATCCAGTTTCTAAAATGTTGTTTTATTTTTGACTAGATTGGTGGTGATAGCAATGAGTACATGGATGCGGATTTAGACGATATTCGAGAAGAATGGGCAATTTATGTGTCGAATTTCATTTTTAGGTAGAAAGTATTGTAAACCGCATTTAGTTAAATTATCGGTATCTATTTGGACATGAATCGTTATGTAATGAATTGGTGACGCATGGTTTTGATATATATGAAATGCGTTAATTTTGTACTATTATCAGGTTAATTTATTGCCAGGTTTAATTTATTGCCAGGTTTATTATGTATATAATCAGGTTTTAAAAAACAGAAACTGGATTAAAAAAATTGATTTTATAGGTTATGACGCGCAAAAACATATGTCAACAAAGTGGGTCATAAAGGTTATGACTCTTTACTACGAAGGTCAAAAATGAGAGTCATAAATGCGTGTCATAAGTGCGCGTCATAGACGGATGACGCACAAATGCGGGTCATAAATATTTATGACTGGTCCTTCCTTGACGCGCATTTGCGCGTCATCCGTGCTCTTCTTGACGCGCAATGCGCGTCATCGATGGGCCTGTTTGTAGTAGTGATAAAAATTGTAACAGTATCTTTGTATTTTTGGAAATTTATTTTGTACACAAGCTTGATCCAGTTGCCCCAAAATTTATAATTTCATATTCTCAACTATATGGCTATAATAGGCAGGCTCTCTTGCTGCTCAGCTAGGTGACTCTACATATCCCCTTCTTGCTGGAACCTCTGGTACAGGTCATGCTGTTCGTGCTCAAAAGGTTGGAGTAGTCTTATCTTTTCCTTACTATTAAAGATGGTGAAATGGGTGTATGGTGCAACAGGTTAAAAATAGTACACCATTTAAGTCATACTTTTTTTCAGGTAAAAATATTCACGATATCATATACCTTTTAACAATGAAAGCCTATAGTATATAGTTATTGAATTCTCAATCATGCCCCCTTATAGTCCTTATGTACAATCTCATGTAACTTGATTAATTATTCATCTTTGTATATGTCATGCCACTGATTAAGTTCAACTTGGCTGATATAATCTATATCTCTGTAAAAGAGGGTTTGTGGGACAAATCAAGCTGACCAGTCCATTTTTCACCATTATCCAACCCATACAACCCACCAAACTTTTGCATATATCTATTTGTTAAAATGCTATTGTGAAATGTGAACGTCTTAAATGATTTTATTCTTGCAGGTCTGTGGGTTTTGTAGAGGGCTGGAGCATGGAAAGAAGCTTTTATGCATATTGATGAAGAACCATGGAAATAACCCATGGAGTCCTCAACATTTGTGGATATCAAAATGGTGCCTTTTCAGTCCATTATCGTCGAATGAAAGTAAGCTATGGCAAGTGAAGTATGCTAAATAGTTCTTTAAATGTGTATGTTTATCAAGTTGTGTTATGATCTTGTAAAGAGCATGACTGAGAGATCGAGAGTTGTAGATTGTTATTTGAAACTAAACAATAATGCAACAATTGGTTTGGCTGGTAATTTTTGTAAGTTATAGTTGTTTCATGTGACTATTGTAAATTATGGTGTGAAAGTTTTCTTAGCAGATGCCAAACGATGACGCACCCCAAAGTTGAGATTTAATTCATTTTTATCAATTAGTTCCATTATCTAGGCTTTAGACATGCACTCAAATTTAATTGAGTTGTAATTTGGCAAATTTTGTACTAAAAATGCCAAGATATAACTTTGCCAAAAGAAAAATAAAAGGGAAAATAAAAAGTGCTAACCTTGAAACTTTAGAGGACACAACATTAAGAAGTCTAAGAAAACATAGTGGATCAACTAACATGAAGCTAATATCATGTTTTAATTGTTAGCACCGCCGCAACGCGCAGGTTTCCCTCTAGTATATACTATATTATAAAGCAAATAAGGTTTCAACTTTCAATTTCAACAATGTACACATGATAATGCATGATGTATCATACATCAATGCCTCACAACTTCCAACTTTCATTTTCATCCATCTCCTCAAATCTCAACCACTCATTTTTTTCTCTCTCCTCCATAAATCATTTTATTCCTCTAATTCATTCAAAATATTTTATCTCAAAAACCGTACATCGATAAATTATAAAAATTATATGGGTGTTCTAAAAATTTCATGCTCTTTCATTAGAGATGTCATTCGATATACTTTCGACGAATTTTTAAATCCGAAGGCGGAGTCCGTACGGCTAAGGCATTTGGCTATCACACTCTATGATCCTATCACCTCCTATGACCTATCACACTCTATGACCTATCACCCCCACCATCTCACCGCCGCAACGCGCGGGTACTTTCTCTCGTATATATATACATATATATTACTAGATTATTATCCCGCGTAATACGCGGGTGAACATATATAATCAATATAATGTTTTCAGCTGTTCAAAAAAATAATAATCAATATAATGTTACCGTAAAAAAATAATAATCAATATAATGTTTTACAGCTGTTCAAAAAAATAATAATCAATATAATGTTTTACAGCTGTTCAAAAAAATAATAATCAATATAATGTTTTACAGCTGTTCAAAAAAATAATAATCAATATAATGTTTTACAGCTGTTCAAAAAAATAATAATCAATATAATGTTTTACAGCTGTTCAAAAAAATAATAATCAATATAATGTTTTACAGCTGTTCAAAAAAATAATAATCAATATAATGTTTTACAGCTGTTCAAAAAAATAATAATCAATATAATGTTTTACACGTTCAAAAAAATATATAATCAATATAATGTTTTCAGCTGTTCAAAAAAATAATAATCAATATAATGTTACCGTATAATAAAAAAAACATACATTAATACTTATATATACTACATGTTCGAAAAAAGTTGATATTATTGTTTCGCGCAAAAATTACCTAAGATAATTTTAGAAAGGATTAAAGATAATTTAAGAACCGAAGATTTGTAAGTGGGATTCGGTGTTCTAGGATCTTCAAATAAAAGTAAAGTTTTCTTAAAGATAAATGAAAATAACAACGACACCAGAATTTTGTTGACGGGGAAAAACCCTTGATTCAATTAAGAAATCTTAGGTAAAAAACCCCGGGAGGATTCAATCGATCCTACCTGCTATTCTTTTATTATTATTATTGTTTGTGAACGATTACAATGATATGAATGAATGAGTATGAATAACAGCTAAGAAACTAAGTAGTTGTGTGTTTGTAGAGCGAATGAGTGTGTTGAATGAGTGCTTGAATGATGAATGTTTGTGTGCAGAATGCCTATCCCTTTCTGAATGAGATCTTATTCTATTTATAGAGCTAGACGTTGAACTATATCTCCGAAATATCTGGGATCTTCCTGGACTTGCTCCTTACGCTGAAGAAATGGTAAATATGACCTTTGGGTATTATTCTTCACACGGTAAAACTGTTATCAATCCCGATTTTTGTGGTTGAAGTGGTAAACTATCCGTTGAAACACGTTTTCTTCATGTTATAAGCTTAAACTTTGATCCTGCATATAATATCCTTTGTACTAGATACATATTCGTTAGTGGAATTATAGATCCTGACGATATCAAGATCCTGCCATATCAAGATAATAAGATAACACAAACAGAACTAATGAATTAAACGAAACTAAGGATCCTTCAGAACAACGTATTGTTTAAGTAAATATCTCAGAAGGCTTAAAGTGTAAATTCTTGTTAGGATCCTAGTGGTGAAAATTCTACCCCAAACAATTGTCCCCAAAACTTATATTTCATTGCAAATAAAGATAAGTTTTATTATTTACGGTTACTTTTAGCAGTCAAAGCAAAGTCAAAGGGTAAACTTTGTACTGATGGGACTTCTACAACTACCCACATTTATATCCCACCATCCGCATATATCGACAGTTTTCCTTTCAGTTTCTTTACTACCTTGAGCGAATATGTAACAATTGTCATTTTTGGCCCACTAATTGTTGGAAATAATGAAAACAAACTTTTTGAATTTATATTGACGATATGATTTTGTTCACATTCTGTTCATATTATTGAGCCAAATGAAATATGAGGTTGGATTCCATGTCCTGTGATTGGACTACTGTGATTAGACATTATTTGGAGGAAACGTATATAAGAAGCTTTAGTATAATGTACAATTTCAGACAGTGTCGGTGGATAAATAATAATGGTACAAATAAGACAAAGGCCGACACAATTATATGAAAAGTATGAATACCCGTGAATTTATCACATACCATGTTTGGTTCATTAGCTGAATAATGCTACTAGTGGACACCCGACATAACTTTATGTAAAGAAATAATACCCGTGATCCCTTTTGTTTGTTTACTTGACTATGAATCAACAATACATCTTACTTTATAAATCTGATAAAAGATAACTAATGAAGGATATAAAAATTATAAGGTATTATGTCTAAAGCTTTAATAGAATCATATTTAAAGTTTAACAAAATAACGTCAACTATTTAGATTAAATCACGGGTTAAACATTTAGCGAACAATGATTATTAACTCTCTATACCGACATAAATAAGCAATCATTCAGAATGATTCTTTCGACAAAAATCCTTCTGCTTTTCCTTTTTAATTCGGCCCCCGGCCCCTCCCACGTTGTTATCCTTCTGTAAAGTTCTCCCTCTCTTATTATATACATATATAGATATTATACTATAGATATAGAGATAGATATGAGGATATAAAACTTCACCCTCCTTTCTTCTTCTCGGCTCCCTGCTCCATCTTTCTCGGCTGTAACTCTTCATCATCACCACCATCTCCTTTCTCCTTCTATCCCTCGGCACACACACATACATGTATATACTTACAGATATCGAGCTATCACCACCTTCGAACAACTATGTCACGAACAACACCACTACAACTTTCGACCTACTGCTCGTTCCTAGTTACATCTGCCGCTGCCACTATTCATAAACCACCATCTTCGATCTACTGCTGCTGCTGTTCGGTTTTCACTACCGAGAAACAATCACCTTTTTTTTTTCTATATAGATATGTTGATGCAAGCAATGGAGATAGATATCAAGTGTCACGGTTTTCTTCTTCTTTCTCAAACACCTACGAATATATACATACAAGTACGTATAGATATAGATATTGATATATATCCAACAACCATAACCGGCCATTACCCTCAACACTCCACCACCTTTTAAACATTACCATTACCGAGTCTACTGCTACTACTCATTGCTCGCTGCTAGCTACTTGTTATTCTACTGAAGTTGTTGATCGACAACTCACCACCACCTTTAAATATCACGAAACCACCATCACCATTGTTACTATTCATTAGGCATGAGCATGGTCATAAGACCGGACCGGACCGGACCGGACCGGCTAGGACCGAAGACCGAAATGGCATAAAAACCCAAACCGAAGACCGGCCCGAAACAAGCTCGGTCGGTCCGGTTCGGTCCCGGGTTTCCTCGGGTCGGGCCCGGTCTATGTAGTGTTGGACCGAAATGGCATAAAAACCCAAAAAGTGGGCTGAATGTCGGGTTTCGGTCCCAAAAAGTGGGCTGAATGTCGGGTTTCGGTCCAAAAAGTGGGCTGAATGTCGGGTTTCGGTCCAAAAAGTGGGCTGAAATGGCATAAAAACCCAAAAAGTGGGCTGAAATGGCATAAAAACCCAAAAAAGTCCTAAATGCTATTGAATGTCGGGTTTCGGTCCTGGACCGGCTTTTGCCGGGTTTTGGACCGAACCGGACCGAACCCGATATATCAATGAAATCCTAGACCGAAGACCGGACCGTTTGTGGCTCGGTCGGTCCGGTTCGGGCCGGTCTCGGTCGGGTTTTGATCGGGCTTCGGGTTTCCGGTCCATAGACCGAACCCGATATATCAATGAAATCCTAGACCGAAGACCGGACCGTTTGTGGCTCGGTCGGTCCGGTTCGGGCCGGTCTCGGTCGGGTTTTGATCGGGCTTCGGGTTTCCGGTCCATATGCTCATCCCTACTATTCATCGTCACCTTCGTTGCTACCGTTACTGTTTAATGATCAAGAAGCAGAACAACACGTTATAGCATCATTAAAACAGGTTAGTTAGTTCCTTATAAGCCTTCTATAGCAAATTCGAATCATGAAATACAAAGTTAAAATCTGTCCATTAACACCGTTAAATTTCTGACAGTTTCAGTCCTGAACCGTTAAACTGTTTACAGTCTTAGTCCTTTGTCCGTCAGTTTCTTACTAAACTGATGACTTTATTAAAATGGGTTATTATATACAGTTCCTTTACCGAAGGCTAATACGTTTGGGCTATTCGGGTACATTTCAGACTGTTACATACCTCATACTGTCTAACAGGCGTTTCAGGTAAGTTTCGTAAACCCTCCCTACTCAATTGAGATTCGGGCTGAAAAGTGTACATACTTGTTTAACTGTTGATTGTTGATTTGATTGATTGTATGATTGAATTGTTGATGTGGACATGTTAGCGCATTGGTTACTATGTAAGTCGCACCGTTAGCGCATTATTCATTATATAAGTCGCACCGTTAGCGCATTATTCATTATATAAGTCGCACCGTTAGCGCATTGTTAATTATTAACTATGTAAGCCGCACCGTTGTTGAATGTTATTGATTGTTATGGAGCGTTGTTGAACGTTATATGGAATCGTTGTTATTGAACGTTGACTTGTATTGAATTGTGATAATGTGAAACCTTATAGGTTTTCCTTGGATGTGATTAGTTCTCCTAATCCTCACTTATTGTTAACGGTTGTTATCCGACACAGTTATTCCTTGTTACTTGTCCCTACGAACTCACCAACTTTATGTTGACGCTCTTTAGTACTGTAACATTTGTGATTTTTACCAGTTTGACCGTGTATGTAATTCGAGTAACTAATTCAATAAATGAAAACTTTGACATAATTGCGTATATTTATCTGTAAATTGGGCTAAATATAATGTTATATTGGGCTTCTAGAATTAAGCCCATATTATGTGGTTATGATATTGGCCCATATGTGTTATGGAAATATAGACGGTAATTGAGTAACTGTAGTAACAGGGAAAAACGTATATACAAAACCTTAAGTATAATGTACGGTTTAAACAGTGTCGGTGGCACAGTGTCGGTGGTACAGTGTCGGTGGTTATCTAATAATTCCATTAATGGGACAAAAGCCGACATAACTTTTATAAAAGGGTGTATACCCGTGATCCTATTTATTTATATATAAAATAAATAATGTAAAAGTTTAACAATGAAATAATTGTCATTAACTTTACACATACTCATGCATGTGTTTACAGAATCAAGTTGGCAAATAATATAGGAATAATGTTACAAGAATTAGTTTAATAATCATCTTTTGTCTCTCTATATCTCGACATACACACACATAAACTAAAATGTAATTCTACTTTTAATATAATAATCCATGATGATCTTGTAAGTCAACAAATATGCAGTAGCAAAATTTGGAATTTGCTTTCGTAGTATCTATCCATATAAAAGTGGAGTGAATGGGAGAAGTGAAACAAAGATAACAAAACCAAAAGCCAATAGAATTCTTTCCTTTTACACCTCCTGCGCCCTCTCCATTCATCTACAACAACTAATAATTTTTCTTTAAAAACATTCATACGTGAACCATCAATCACCATCATCACCACGCTGTTTACTACTCCTGCTCGGTTGTTACTACTGAGAAGCTGCCGCTGTTTTGTTGATGTTGCTGATCACGACCACCAGACCACCTTTGTACTGCTGCTACTCGGTTTGCTGCTACCACTGAGCTACCATTTTTTCCACTCTTGCCGCTACTGTATTGCTACTGCTGCCCAATCACGGCTGCAAGCTGCTAGTCGCCGCTGTTATGTTACTACTACAACTCAACTATTAATCACGACTGCTGCGGCCGGTTTTCATTACCGAGAAATCACCACCTTTCGACCATCACCTCCACTACTTCTCTGAAACACCACCGTAAGTTATATATATATAAACCATGTATGTACGTGTGTGTAGTGCGTGTGATTATATATATATGTTATATATATGTATATGTATATATATATTATATGTACGTATAATATATATATATATGTATAAAAGATTATATAAATCAAAGTATATATATAAATATATATACTTAACTGCTATTAATGATTGTTATAAAAAGTGTTACAAAACAAGTCCATTTTCTGACAGTCTCAGTCCTGAACCGTTAAAATGTTTACAGTAATAGTCCTTCGCCCATCAGTTATTACTAAACTGATGACTCTATAAAAATGGGTTATTCTATACAGCTTCCTTTACCGGAGACTAATACGTTTGGGCTATTCGGGTACATTTCAGACTGTTACATACCTCATACTGTTTGACAGGCATTTCAGGTGAGTTTCGTAAACCCTCCCTACTCAATTGAGATTCGGGCTGAAAAGTGTACATGCTTGTTAATTGATTGTTTGTTTAAAGTATTGACTTGTTGCTCGGTTAACTTTGACTTCGTTATGAATACTTGTTGTGTTTTAGATAGTTGTACATACATGGAAGATAATTATACCTTTTATGAATAGTAGATGTGGTGGGAAGGCTGCGGGTGACCCAATATATAAGCATCGATGATTCCTTTAAAGTATAATTATAAGAAGTGTATGTGCATTGTATTTGTTGGTTGATTCACTTGTTATGATATAGACCGAGATGTCAATATGCTTAATTGTTGATTTGATTGAGTGTATGATTGAATTGTTGATATGGACACCGTTAGCGCATTGTTAATTATTAACTATGTAAGCCGCATTGTTGTTGAACGTTGTTAATTGTTATATGGATTCATTGTTGTTAAACGTTGGAACGTATGAACATGCCTTTGAAATATATGTAAGTCATGTGTTGATCATGCTGTTGAAAGACACATAAGTCATGCCGTTATACATGCTGTTGAAAGACACATAAGTCATGTTGTTGTACATGCATTTGGAATATATGTAAGTCATGCTGTAATGATCACGCCTTTGGAAGACATGTAAGTCGTGCCGAAACGTGTTGAATCGTGATATGTGTTGATGTTGTGCTAACGTATACCCTTTTAGGGTTTTCTTGATGTGATTAGGTATTCTAAACCCCGTATATCGTTAACGGTTGTATTCCCGATACGTTTATTCCTTGTTAAATGTCCCTACGAACTCACCAACTTTATGTTGACGCTCTTTAGTACACTTTTCAGGAAATCAAGTTAATCAGAGACAAAATGGATGATTGCATGCTTACTTGCTAGGATTGGACTAGCTTTGGACTTTCTGGATCCATGATCCTTACTTCCCTTTTATGGGTTACTTTTAGGATTAACTACTATCGATTGAATTGCCTTTTATTATTGATTGAACATGTATTTCGATGAATATTGATGATTGTATACGTTTGTACAAGTTTAAGGATTGTTTCAATCCTATGTTTTCATATAGTTTGACTCTACATAATTTCCCATGTCTTGCTATGCTTTTCTAAGTGATACCCCATGATTCCGCCATGTTGGGGTGTTACAGAATGGTATCAGAGCCGTGGTTGTAGAGAACTAGGAGGATTTACCTAGTCTATATCCATTGCACCCACATTTCATATTAGCATGCATGATAGGAAATTTTGTGTGCAACGTGAACTGTATGATGCATAAAAATGGTTTAAACGGAGTTCGTAGGTTACTTATGATTTGATGACTTGATTGTTATATGACAACTTGATGGACGTATATGATAGTGTCGGGATACACCGTGAATTGTGGAATTGTTGTGATAAACGTTGATGTGTGTGGAATCTTGGATGCATTTATTATTTGTCCCCCAGCAAAATGAAATGATGGCATTAATGGAGTATAACATTCGATAACCCTAGAGGCGCCTGATCAACAAATCTATGGTTATCCTATGTCATATAAAGTTAATGATCTCATGGATTGCGCCTCGTGGATAAAGTATAGTAGTTAACCCGATATGTTTAATGAGTGTTGGTTAGGTGGAGGGTTAGCCGCTGGTACACCCTGTATACATACCCGGTCAACACTTAGAGAACATATCGGAATCGAGTTTTGGACATCCATTCTATATATTAACGGTGTGGAGGGTTAGCCGATGGTACACCCTGTATACAAACACTTTTAATGTGTCGAATGTTGAAGTTAAAATTCGGACTATGCTTTACCCACCTTGTTATGACTTGACCCTTTTATTTATATAGTGTTGAATGTTGAAGTTAAAATTCGGACTATGCTTTACCCACCTTGTTATGACTTGACCCTTTTATTTATATAGTGTTGAATGTTTTCGTGATTGTATTGTTGATTGTAAATTGTACGATTGCTGAAATCTTAGATTATTGCGATGATAATATCCCTGTAGAGATAACTATATTCATGCAATGATTTATAAGGACTTGATGTGGAAATTGTGTATTACTTGAAGGTCAATTTTGATATTCAAATGTGAATTGTGTGGACTTGAATTTTATGTTAATAGAAATGGTAGTACAGGCATAGGGTATTTTGAACGGGTTAGTAATGCGATGGGCTGGACAATGGTATGCCTTATATTATAGGCATTATCGGATGGCCCATGTCTAAGTTATATTACTTATAATTGTCTACAATTATCAGTCATTGTTGGAATAACAGTATGAGAATAAGATCTAGAATACATGATTATTAAGGTCTTAGATATTTATAATCTATAATTGTAGACCAATGATTTATTATGAACTATAGACTAAGTTCAAACTTATAGTTACGATTGACTGATAGAATGAGCTAAGATTTTGGAGACTATAATGTTCAATTAAAGTGAGATACTATGAAATATTAGGAGACCTAGTATGTTAAGAGGCATTTTTACGAACATGAGGGTTGAGTTGGTAATTTAACGAATGTGTTCAAGAAATGACTAGAATAAGAGCAAACACGATGGTCGTAGAAGATTATGAACTTAAATGATTATATGCAGGAATAAAGTCTTGTAGTTTTCACTTTTAAATGATTTGTACTTAAGGTAAGAATACATGATGTTACTATGAAGTACTATTCGCTTATATAACGTAAGCAATGACGTCAAATGGAAATAATTTTTCAAAATGGCCGACAACAAATAAAATATCTGGATCTTCATGGAACAAGATAAAGTAGGATGGCTTTATCAGACTATTTTGATATAAGCAATAATAAAAGTGTTAACTACAAACAAATTATATATAAATTTCGCAATAAAGAAAAGAGGGAAATAGACATACGAAGATCACCAACTGTTTATGTAATCCTACTTTATAATTTAAGTAGCCAAATTCCTAAATCTATGAAGATCACACATTTATCTATTCAATGCATACTTGTTAGTCCCATGATTAACCCAATGATCTTTCAAGTCAATTGGACAATCGAGATCGTACCCTTCTAACAATAATTTCTCTATGACCTTTAAGAATGTACTACAACCCATTCTTCTCCCCGGCAACCTTACAATACGACTTGGCCCGACATATGTTGGTAACGGATACATGGAAAGAGAAGCTGTACAACAAACGGAGGTCCATCCCTCTGTACTCCACCCGCGACAAGTCCTAGGTATCCCTGTGCATGAGCATATCGGTGTTGGCATCTCTGATATGTTCATTTCTTCCCCAAATACTACCAAAGTAGTATTTTGTTTCATAAACTGGTAAGACCTTTTTGACCTTACATTTCTTTGGGCTTTCGAGGACGATACCTTTGCGGACTTTTTCTTTCGACTATAAAGCTTACAAATATAAGCCCATGAGTCTTCTACGTGCTTCTCATAATATGCGTCACCAATCGGATTGGGGTATAGTGTGGGCGAGTCTGACATTGGACGTTTGCCTGGTGCCCTGTTACCCTCCTCGGAAAATTCTGGTTGGAATGATGGTTCCGGTTGGAATGTTGATTTCAACTGGAATGTTGCTTCTGGGTATCGAAAGAGAAGTTTTGATATAAAGGGTTCATTGGGATTGGAGATGAAACTCCATGATGTACTGCATCAACAAAAGTTGGGAACGATGCACTGACATTTTCTGTTGGGAGTTCTAACTGTGATGTTGGTACTGTATTTTGGAGAAGCCAATTTTGGCAAAAATCATCGATTGATGTTCCCCATTCACTAGTACCAATCATCTGGTTTTGCCTTGCGTCCATGATTATATTGAGTTCTTCTTATCTACAATAAGTTTTGGTCAAACAATTGACATAACAAATATATAAGAAACATTATCAACAATATTATTCTGATTTAAAAACACATTCTAGACAACTTAAGATTTGATTTATAAATTTATAACAGATTCCAAATATTTCTATAAAATCCCTCTTGATTTCAATAATTAGGAGTTCTGTCAGAGCTCGACCCTGACATGTTACTTCCCCCAGCAGTATCTCTTTTTCTTCTCTTAAGAGGTGGAATATTGGGATTTTCTTCTTCTTCTTCAGATGACATAGCAAAAATGGACTTCTCCCTTTGAGAGAGATTATCTTCGTCTTGCTGAGCTAGGGCTCTTGCAAACTTTTCATCTTCTTTTATTTGACGATTCACAAGGATAGATTCCTCCTCTTCTAAAAATTTAGATAAAAGTTTTGCTAACTTTTCATCTTCAGAGGTTTGTTTCTCAAAAAGGTGGACATCTTCATCTACCATCGCCCTGTAATCTTCAAAGGAAATACCTAACATCACGGCCTCCTGCTTAATCCTTTTGACCCTATTTGTTTCAAGATCTTCAAGATCCTCTTGAGCCATTGGCCTTTTGCCTTTTGGATCGCTCGAAGAGGCACCGAAATTTTTCATTTTCTTATGATAAATCGTTGGAACAATATTGTTAATTAAGCGAACATGAATTAAAAGATAAAAGTTTTGCAAACTTTTCATCTTCTTTTATTTGACGATTCACAAGGATAGATTCCTCCTCTTCTAAAAATTTAGATAAAAGTTTTGCTAACTTTTCATCTTCTTTTATTTGACGATTCACAAGGATAGATTCCTCCTCTTCTAAAAATTTAGATAAAAGTTTTGCTAACTTTTCATCTTCAGAGGTTTGTTTCTCAAAAAGGTGGACATCTTCATCTACCATCGCCCTGTAATCTTCAAAGGAAATACCTAACATCACGGCCTCCTGCTTAATCCTTTTGACCCTATTTGTTTCAAGATCTTCAAGATCCTCTTGAGCCATTGGCCTTTTGCCTTTTGGATCGCTCGAAGAGGCACCGAAATTTTTCATTTTCTTATGATAAATCGTTGGAACAATATTGTTAATTAAGCGAACATGAATTAAAAGATAAAAGTTTTATATAAACATATAAATAGATAGTATATTATCCAAGATAGAAAGAAAGAGCACAAAAATGTAGCTTACCAAAGAGAAAGTCGGAGATCTGTTAGAACACAAGCTGGCTGTGAACGGAATAGCTAAAAACAAATTAACAGATGAAGAACTAAGTAAATAAAAGAGATAGAGAAAGAAGATTTAGTGTGCATTCTTCCTTAAGAAAAAGCGTTTCTATTATAGAGGATGAAAAGGGAAATGTGACCTGGAAGAACGGACAGGTGTGCATAAACTACAGTAATTTTAATCATTGTTACAGTAATTAGTAATTACTGAATTATTTTTTTACTAAAGATAAAATTTCTAAACTTTATCATCCCTTTAACCAAGGTTGAAAAGAGCTGAACAGTTTACTCAAAAGTGTATACTATGTTGAGAAAATCCTCAATTTAATTAATAGCTTAATGAATAAACCGTCTTCCACGCATCACTATTTTTCTTCACTGCTTCTTTTTCAAGAACCATATCAATTGCAAATTCATCTTTTTGAACCCTAGATGAATTTTTGATCCAAACTATTGTTTCAGGAGTGATCCAGGTAATATTTGTTTCTTTGACCCATGGATCGCCTTTAATGATTGAATTTAAGAAAATGAGACAAATGTTATCAACAAAAATATGTCGACTTTTCCAACTGGATAACAGTAGTGTCTTGGTAAAAGAACTTCAAATTTGAAAATAAGAATTATTTGAAAGGCTAAAATTATGATGGGCGATTAATGATTAAAATACACAAATGAACTTGGTATAAAAATCTATCAAGACAAATATGGGAAATTCTTTTAACTGGGGAATTTCCCTAATCGACAACAATCCCCAAAAGAGATCGAAGAAAGTTGTATTTCATTATTCGTACAATACAAGTGAAACTTGTTACGTTATTTAAGCGGAAATACAACAATTAGGGATACAACATATTTAAAAACCATACAAAGAAACCCAGGTGGTGACAAACAGTAAGGGAACAACGCCAAGAACAAACGCTACTAACCACGGATACGCCTCATCCAATGGAAGATGAGCCACAGTAATTAACCACACTATGATAATAATGTAAATCATGATTAGAAAAGGATTCAACATTTTTGATACAAGGTTTCGGGTTTTGCTTAGATTCTGAAGAAAGGAAAATGTTAAATTGATATGGCATGGAGAAAAGTATGCTAAGGTATTATTATATAGTCTAAAAAGGAGCCGTTTCTAACGGTCGAATATGGAAGATAAAGTGGATTTGAATCCTGTATAGTGCCTTAGTCAGACTTACCTGTGTCTAGACAAATCATCTATGCTATACTATAGGAATACAAGTTGTTGGTTATTAAGTATGTACAAATTATAGAATGTTTATATATGCTATCTCTAAATGTTAATCCAGTGGAGGATTGTGTGTAAGTTCATCCTACTCTGTTGAGAGTAGAAGGCATCAATTAGGGGATGCGCCTCGTATCTTTCTGTTAATTATGTGTGATTATCTAATGTAGAATAGATACTTAGATGCCATGTCCTCTAATATCGATTTATTGTCATTGAGATAAAACGTAAATCAAATTAAGTATAATTTTATTCGATACAATCTAGATTTCGAGGACGAAATTCCTTTAACGGGGGAATAATGTAACATTTGTGATTTTTACCAGTTTGACCGTGTATGTAATTCGAGTAACTAATTCAATAAATGAAAACTTTGACATAATTGCGTATATTTATCTGTAAATTGGGCTAAATATAATGTTATATTGGGCTTCTAGAATTAAGCCCATATTATGTGGTTATGATATTGGCCCATATGTGTTATGGAAATATAGACGGTAATTGAGTAACTGTAGTAACAGGGAAAAACGTATATACAAAACCTTAAGTATAATGTACGGTTTAAACAGTGTCGGTGGCACAGTGTCGGTGGTACAGTGTCGGTGGTTATCTAATAATTCCATTAATGGGACAAAAGCCGACATAACTTTTATAAAAGGGTGTATACCCGTGATCCTATTTATTTATATATAAAATAAATAATGTAAAAGTTTAACAATGAAATAATTGTCATTAACTTTACACATACTCATGCATGTGTTTACAGAATCAAGTTGGCAAATAATATAGGAATAATGTTACAAGAATTAGTTTAATAATCATCTTTTGTCTCTCTATATCTCGACATACACACACATAAACCAAAATGTAATTCTACTTTTAATATAATAATCCATGATGATCTTGTAAGTCAACAAATATGCAGTAGCAAAATTTGGAATTTGCTTTCGTAGTATCTATCCATATAAAAGTGGAGTGAATGGGAGAAGTGAAACAAAGATAACAAAACCAAAAGCCAATAGAATTCTTTCCTTTTACACCTCCTGCGCCCTCTCCATTCATCTACAACAACTAATAATTTTTCTTTAAAAACATTCATACGTGAACCATCAATCACCATCATCACCACGCTGTTTACTACTCCTGCTCGGTTGTTACTACTGAGAAGCTGCCGCTGTTTTGTTGATGTTGCTGATCACGACCACCAGACCACCTTTGTACTGCTGCTACTCGGTTTGCTGCTACCACTGAGCTACCATTTTTTCCACTCTTGCCGCTACTGTATTGCTACTGCTGCCCAATCACGGCTGCAAGCTGCTAGTCGCCGCTGTTATGTTACTACTACAACTCAACTATTAATCACGACTGCTGCGGCCGGTTTTCATTACCGAGAAATCACCACCTTTCGACCATCACCTCCACTACTTCTCTGAAACACCACCGTAAGTTATATATATATAAACCATGTATGTACGTGTGTGTAGTGCGTGTGATTATATATATATGTGATTATATATGTATATGTATATAATTATATATATATATATACGTATAAGTATATATATATGTATAAAAATTATATAAATCAAAGTATATATATAAATATATATACTTAACTGCTATTAATGATTGTTATAAAAAGTGTTACAAAACAAGTCCATTTTCTGACAGTCTCAGTCCTGAACCGTTAAAATGTTTACAGTAATAGTCCTTCGCCCATCAGTTATTACTAAACTGATGACTCTATAAAAATGGGTTATTCTATACAGCTTCCTTTACCGGAGACTAATACGTTTGGGCTATTCGGGTACATTTCAGACTGTTACATACCTCATACTGTTTGACAGGCATTTCAGGTGAGTTTCGTAAACCCTCCCTACTCAATTGAGATTCGGGCTGAAAAGTGTACATGCTTGTTAATTGATTGTTTGTTTAAAGTATTGACTTGTTGCTCGGTTAACTTTGACTTCGTTATGAATACTTGTTGTGTTTTAGATAGTTGTACATACATGGAAGATAATTATACCTTTTATGAATAGTAGATGTGGTGGGAAGGCTGCGGGTGACCCTATATATAAGCATCGATGATTCCTTTAAAGTATAATTATAAGAAGTGTATGTGCATTGTATTTGTTGGTTGATTCACTTGTTATGATATAGACCGAGATGTCAATATGCTTAATTGTTGATTTGATTGAGTGTATGATTGAATTGTTGATATGGACACCGTTAGCGCATTGTTAATTATTAACTATGTAAGCCGCATTGTTGTTGAACGTTGTTAATTGTTATATGGATTCATTGTTGTTAAACGTTGGAACGTATGAACATGCCTTTGAAATATATGTAAGTCATGTGTTGATCATGCTGTTGAAAGACACATAAGTCATGCCGTTATACATGCTGTTGAAAGACACATAAGTCATGTTGTTGTACATGCATTTGGAATATATGTAAGTCATGCCGTTATACATGCTGTTGAAAGACACATAAGTCATGTTGTTGTACATGCATTTGGAATATATGTAAGTCATGCCGTTATACATGCTGTTGAAAGACACATAAGTCATGTTGTTGTACATGCATTTGGAATATATGTAAGTCATGCTGTAATGATCACGCCTTTGGAAGACATGTAAGTCGTGCCGAAACGTGTTGAATCATGATATGTGTTGATGTTGTGCTAACGTATACCCTTTTAGGGTTTTCTTGATGTGATTAGGTATTCTAAACCCCGTATATCGTTAACGGTTGTATTCCCGATACGTTTATTCCTTGTTAAATGTCCCTACGAACTCACCAACTGTTAGAAATCCAAAAATAGTGATAAATTGTAATCTAGAATAGAAGAATTTCTTGTTGTTAAGTCATAGATAAATGATCACTAAGGTTGAGGGGCTAATTGTGATAATTAGCATAATTGTGTAATTAGACTATAAATAGCCCTCTCACACCTTAGAGATCATAACCTTGACATAACCTTTCATAACTTTTACACATACTTTAGAATCTTAATACCAGATCTACACACTTTCATACGATTCTCTCTCAAAACACACACAAACACCAAGAACACACACTCACCAAATCCGCCATTGATGAATTGAATTCAGTAGTTAAAATAGTGTTATAACAAGTGGTATCAGAGAGAAACATCAATCTGATGACGATCCATACCTGAATTCAATCACAAATTCATCAAAATCAAAGTTATTCACAAATTCTGTTCGAACTTTTCACCGTCTGGTTCTTCAAAATTCACACTTCAAATCACATAAAATCACAATTATTTGTTCATCAATAGATTTGTGGTAGTTGAAAACAGAATCCTGTCAAGTTTCAAGTTTCAATTCAATCTATATCTCGAGATTGAATTTTTGAGTTTTGGCGCGAATTTTTGGGATTTGATTCTGTTGTGTTTTGTGTTGAATTTTGTTCATAAACGTGTTGCGGACATGAATTCAAATAGTTTGCCAGTGATTTCATGATCTAACTCCCAGTAATTCAAAAGATATTGAAGTTTTAAAAGTTGTTAATGGAGTTTTTCTGGAAAACTGTTGAATTGAAGAAGACGACCAGAACGATCTTCACTAGGACGATCTTATCAAGATCGTCTTAGTCTTTGAAAGCTTGTTTCACTTACTTGTGTTTTGTGACTTGTTAGACGATCCTAACAAGATCGTTTTAAACAAGAGTGTGTTGTGGTAGTGTTTGATTCTGGCTAATTAATCCGAAAGGATTGGTTGGGTCATTTCAAATACTTAGAAGTTTTGGAAAGAAACCTAAAACGATCTTAAACCAAGATCGTTTCATTTCCTAGAACCTAAGACGATCTTCACATAGATCGTTTCATACCTTCAAAACCCAAGACGATCTTAACCAAGACCGTTTCATTTCCTGTTAACTCAAGATCGTTTCATTTCCTGGTTAACTCAAGATCGTTTCAATTTCTGTTTGTATCAAGATCGTTTCATTTCCTGGTTAACTCAAGATCGTTTCAATTTCTGTTTGTATCAAGATCGTTTCATTTCCTGGTTAACTCAAGATCGTTTCAATTTCTGTTTGTATCAAGATCGTTTCATTTCCTGGTTAACTCAAGATCGTTTCATTTTCAATACTTAACCAAATTTCATCAAGATTCCAAAACGATCTCACCTAGGACGATTTCACCTAGGACGATTTTGTTCAAAATGATCTAGCTCAAGACGATCTTACCTAGAGCTAATTGGTCAAGATCGTTTCACTTTCTGTTCAACTCAAGATCGTTTCAATTTCTGTTTGTATCAAGATCGTTTCAATTTCTGTTTGTATCAAGATCGTTTCATTTCCTGGTTAACTCAAGATCGTTTCATTTCCTGGTTAACTCAAGATCGTTTCATTTCCTGGTTAACTCAAGATCGTTTCATTTCCTGGTTAACTCAAGATCGTTTCATTTCCTGATCTTACCAAGATCGTTTCATTTTTCACTTTTAATTCAATACAATTTTTCAAATCAAATCAATCTCTAATGGCTTCTCGTGAAGCATTGGCATTGGGTTCAGATACAAGACCTCCAGTTCTCTACCGTGGTTCTTACGGACTATGGAAGAAACGATTTATGGACTATGTGGAAAGTCAGACAAATGGTCACATGATGAAAGATTCCATTCTTAATGGACTTGCCGTTCATCGCCATCCCACTACTGATGCAATTATTCTGACTCCTGATCTGTTGAATGCTGAATAAAAGGATCGAACAGCTGCAGATAACAGAGCTAGGTCATGCCTATACAAAGCTCTACCGGATGAAATCTATGGCTCTGTTGATTCTTATGATACAGCCAAGGAGATATGGGATGAGGTGGCTAGACAGATGGAGGGAGCTGACGTGACTTCGACAATAAGATTGACAAATATTCTGACTCCTGATCTGTTGAATGCTGAACAAAAGGATCGAACAGCTGCAGATAACAGAGCTAGGTCATGCCTATACAAAGCTCTACCGGATGAAATCTATGGCTCTGTTGATTCTTATGATACAGCCAAGGAGATATGGGATGAGGTGGCTAGACAGATGGAGGGAGCTGACGTGACTTCGACAATAAGATTGACAAATATTCTGACTCCTGATCTGTTGAATGCTGAACAAAAGGATCGAACAGCTGCAGATAACAGAGCTAGGTCATGCCTATACAAAGCTCTACCGGATGAAATCTATGGCTCTGTTGATTCTTATGATACAGCCAAGGAGATATGGGATGAGGTGGCTAGACAGATGGAGGGAGCTGACGTGACTTCGACAATAAGATTGACAAATATTCTGACTGAGTTTGACAACTTCTCCAAATTGCCTAATGAATCTCTTGAAGCTGTCTACTACAGATTCTGCAATGTCATAAATGAACTAAGGAAGAACAATGTCAAGAAAACTGAGATTGAGCTGAACATCAAATTCATCAAAGCTCTTGGTCCAGAATGGGAAGATTTTGGAACACAGATCAAGCAACATCAAAATCTGACCAAGTTCACCATTCATACTCTTTATGAATCCTTCAAACTCAATGAAAACCAAGTACTAAGCAAAGCTTCATCAAACAAAATGCCAGAAGTTGTATCTTCTGATCCTTTGGCATTGATAGTTGAGAAGAAGATTTCTGAAGCACTTAAGAAGCAAATGGTGGTTGTTTCTTCGTCTGATGAGGAGGGAGATGATCTGATGGCTACAAGAGATGGTGTTTCAGATGAACTATATCAAGCTCTTGCCGCGGTAACAAAGCATTTCAAGAGGAAATTTTACAAAGCGAGGCCAACAAACAACAATCTCCGCACCTCTTCTACAAGTGCATTTCCCAAGAAGGAACACTATCATCCAAGGAGCAATGAGCAAGGTGAAGCAAATGGATCAAGGTATGGTGAAGAGAAGAAAGCCTATGAGAAACCAACTGTTGAGAAGGGTAAGGCATCAGACAAAAAGTGCTACAATTGTGGTATTCCTGGACATTTTGCCGTTGACTGCAAACAACCTCGGAAGCGGGACTATGAGTACTACAAGCAGAAGATGCTGTTAGCCAAACAAGTTGAAGCAGGGCATGCATTGCTTGCTGAAGATGACAAATGGCTGTTGCTCACTGATGATGAAGATCAAGATCTCTCCGCTAATGTTTGCTATATGGCAAGATTGGCCAAAAACAAAGTCCTTGAAGCAGAAAGCACTGATGATGAATACCCAGATGATGAGGTAAATCTCGACTCTACTTTTTCTTTGGTTAAAGACAAAAAGTCTTGTAGATTAGCTTTATCTAATTTAACAACTCATATCAATTCTTTAGCCAACAAAAATAAAAAGTTGACAAATAGCATTTCATTTTCTAAAAGTGAATTTACAAAACTTCTTGAAGACCATTCAAGATCTTGAAAAGACCAATCAAGATCTTGAAATTCAAAAGACCAATGAATGGCTTCGGGCAAATGCAAGACAAATGGATGTTGATATTCTTAATAAAAAGCTTCAAGAAGCTAAACCAAACAACGTTGAATTCGAAAGGAAGATTTCTGATTTAAATCATAATTGTTTTTTAAAAGACATTGAGATAGAGAATCTTGAAAAACAAGTTGAAGCAGGTCATGCATTGCTTGCTGAAGATGACAAATGGCTGTTGCAGAAATCACTGATGATGAATACCCAGATGATGAGGTAAATCTCGACTCTACTTTTTCTTTGGTTAAAGACAAAAAGTCTTGTAGATTAGCTTTATCTAATTTAACAACTCATATCAATTCTTTAGCCAACAAAAATAAAAAGTTGACAAATAGCATTTCATTTTCTAAAAGTGAATTTACAAAACTTCTTGAAGAACATTCAAAATTACTTTTTGAATATGATGCTATTAAACAAGATTTTCAAGCTTACAAAGAAAAGATGTTGGTTAAAGAATGTGAGTTGAATGTCTCTCCTGATTTTAAGTTATTACAAAAATGTCAAAATCTAGAAAAAACCATTCAAGATCTTGAAAAGACCAATCAAGATCTTGAAAAGACCAATCAAGATCTTGAAATTCAAAAGACCAATGAATGGCTTCGGGCAAATGCAAGACAAATGGATGTTGATATTCTTAATAAAAAGCTTCAAGAAGCTAAACCAAACAACGTTGAATTCGAAAGGAAGATTTCTGATTTAAATCATAATTGTTTTTTAAAAGACATTGAGATAGAGAATCTTGAAAAACAAGTTGAGGAATTTAAAAAGAATATACTTTTCTATCAAGAAAAGCTATATAAAGTTGAACAAAATCCTTTCTTGAATTTCACTGCCTATTTCAACAAGTCAAAAATTGACAAAACAGAACTTCTTCTCGGGTTGGGATTTGAGAATATCACACCATTGCAAAAAGCCAAAGAGGAAATTGAACCCTTGTATGATGAAAAATTTCTAAGACTTGGTATGATACAACAATTTATTCGTCCATTGAATGATGAATTTGAGACTGATGACGTTGAGAGAACACCAAAACAGGAATTTTTGGTTAATTATGATGCAATAAATGATTCATACAAAACAAAAGAATCTTCAATTTTCAAATTGGAAGAAATTGAATCAAATTTTCAAAACCAAGAATCTGTCAGTAATCCACCCAAACCAACTAAAATGTACTTTCCAACCACATTTTTGGAAAAACAAATAGAGGGTTTACAACAAAAGGTGGAATCTCAACAAAAAGTTATTAATCACCTCAAGTCTCAAAGTCCGAATTCAGAGGATAAATGTATTGCTGTTGATACTAAGAAAGTTTGTGAGAATGTTTCTACTCAAACTGACCAAAGTGCCTCAGTAGAAAATTCTACCCAAACTACTTGTGATTCATCCACCAATACCTCTACCCAGACCTTGACTGATTCTCTTGAATGTACTTGTCAAAATACTGCTACTTTTATAGCTGATGATTGTGTGCAATCTGATCTTTCTGATGAAGAACTTGCACATAGTTTAGTTTTGATATGGTACTTCTATAGGTTTTAAAAAAAAAAAAAAAAAAAAAAAAAAAAAAAAAAAAAAAAAAAAAAAAAAAAAAAAAAAAAAAAAAAAAAAAAAAAAAAAAAAAAAAAAAAAAAAAAAAAAAAAAAAAAAAAAAAAAAAAAAAAAAAAAAAAAAAAAAAAAAAAAAAAAAAAAAAAAAAAAAAAAAAAAAAAAAAAAAAAAAAAAAAAAAAAAAAAAAAAAAAAAAAAAAAAAAAAAAAAAAAAAAAAAAAAAAAAAAAAAAAAAAAAAAAAAAAAAAAAAAAAAAAAAAAAAAAAAAAAAAAAAAAAAAAAAAAAAAAAAAAAAAAAAAAAAAAAAAAAAAAAAAAAAAAAAAAAAAAAAAAAAAAAAAAAAAAAAAAAAAAAAAAAAAAAAAAAAAAAAAAAAAAAAAAAAAAAAAAAAAAAAAAAAAAAAAAAAAAAAAAAAAAAAAAAAAAAAAAAAAAAAAAAAAAAAAAAAAAAAAAAAAAAAAAAAAAAAAAAAAAAAAAAAAAAAAAAAAAGAAGAGTAAAAGTGGTTCAAAAAAAAAAAAAAAAAAAAAAAAAAAAAAAAAAAAAAAAAAAAATAAAAAAAAAAAAAAAAAAAAAAAAAAAAAAAAAAAAAAAAAAAAAAAAACTAAAGATACATCAAATGGTTCAACTAGATATAGAGATAGATATGGGTGGTTTTCTCATGATAAACCAAAGAAGCAAGAAGTTTCCTCACCTCCAAAAGATTCCAAAAAGATAAGAGTGTTTAAAACTCCTAGTTCTAATCTTCTTAATTTCAATTCAACAGGTGGAAAGAGTTTAACTAGTGGTGCTAGATGGGTTGCTAATACTTTAGTACCTAAGATCACTAGTAATCTAAAGAATGTTGAGAAAAAGATTGAATCTACCAAAATCAAAGTGGAAACAAAAGTGGAATCTCAAAAACCATTGTCCAAAGCTCCAACTTCATATTACTCAAAGAAACGAGTTAAGACCAAACTCGTCAAGACTGAACCAAAGACCATTAAGTTAGAAACCTTTGTTGCTACCCCAGTGAAACATGTCAAAAAGGAACAAGCTGAAACCCCACACACGACAAAGTACACCAAAGTGAAACTTCCGAAAGACTATCCTAATGCTTCTCAATCTAGCTCTCAATCTAGCCTTTTACCTAAGGTGTCTAAGTCTAGCTCAGTTTCGCTAACTAAAGATACATCAAATGGTTCAACACCAAAGTGAAACTTCCGAAAGACTATCCTAATGCTTCTCAATCTAGCTCTCAATCTAGCTTTTTACCTAAGGTGTCTAAGTCTAGCTCAGTTTCGCTAACTAAAGATACATCAAATGGTTCAACTAGATATAGAGATAGATATGGGTGGTTTTCTCATGATAAACCAAAGAAGCAAGAAGTTTCCTCACCTCCAAAAGATTCCAAAAAGATAAGAGTGTTTAAAACTCCTAGTTCTAATCTTCTTAATTTCAATTCAACAGGTGGAAAGAGTTTAACTAGTGGTGCTAGATGGGTTGCTAATACTTTAGTACCTAAGATCACTAGTAATCTAAAGAATGTTGAGAAAAAGATGAAAAGAAGGAGGAGAAAATCTGTCAATGGGAGGAAAGGTGTTACTGTAAATCAAAACAATTCATCTGTGGATAATAATGTTGAATGTGCCAAGGCAAGGCCTTGTGAGCTTGTAAACAATTTTAATTCTCGTGTGGTTGATGTGAATGCTTGTAGACATGTTACTTTTAATTCTAATGTGAATGTTCGTACCTTTTATTCAAATGTGTTTGTTGATAATGTGCTTGTCAATGCTTATGTTGATTCAACAACATGTTTGAATGCGAATCCTAAGTTATATCTCCTGCCTGTTTTAACTAACCATAAAGGACCCGTCCTCAAGTGGGTACCTAAAAACGGTTAAATTTCATTGATTGCAGGAAATAACCATCTGTGTTTGGATACTCGATTCCGGGTGTTCGAAACACATGACTGGAAATAAATCTTTGCTCAAGAATTTCGTTGAAAGATTCATGGGAACAGTTCGCTTTGGAAACAACAATTTCGCTCCTATCTTAGGTTATGGAGACATTGAACGAAATGGAATTATCATCAAGAAAGTTCACTATGTTGAAGGATTAAGTCACAACTTGTTCAGTGTTGGACAATTCTGTGATAACAATCTTCAAGTTCTGTTTCGAAAATCTCTTTGCAAAGTCCAAACTCTAGATGGAGTTGATATTCTTTGTGGTGATCGTGATGATAACCTGTTTACCGTCAATCTTGATGATAACCAACCAACTGATAATATTTGTCTCATTTCAAAGGCTACTTCAAAGAATTCTTGGTTATGGCATAGAAGGCTCTCTCATCTGAATTTCCAAACTATCAATACTTTGGTCAATAAGCATCTTGTTGAAGGCTTACCTGACTATAAGTATGAAAGTGAGCATGTTTGTCCTTCTTGTGCTGTTGGGAAGATCAAAAGAACTTCTCATAAACCGAAGAAATCTCCAAATTCTTTAGCACCTCTTCATTTGCTTCACATGGATCTTTGTGGGCCGATGAAAGTACAAAGCCGAAATGGGAAGAAATACATCTTGGTTATTGTTGATGATTATTCAAGATATACTTGGGTCAAGTTCCTTGCATCCAAAGATGAAACAACTCAGATGTTGATAGATTTCATCACTAATACTCAAGTAAATCTTCAACTTCCAGTTCGTTACATCCGTTCGGATAATGGAACTGAGTTCAAGAATGCTGTTTTTGATGAATTCTGCAACTCCAAAGGAATCACTCATCAATTTTCAGCAGTTCGCACCCCACAACAAAACGGTGTTGTTGAAAGGAGAAATCGATCGCTGGTAGAAGCAGCAAGGACAATGCTTGCTTATTCCAAATTACCATCCAATATGTGGGCTGAAGCTGTTGACACTGCCTGTCACACTCAGAATCGGTCCATTATCAATCAGCGTTTCGAAAAGACTCCTTATGAGGTTGTTAACAAACGCAAACCCAACATCAACTACTTTCACATATTTGGGTGTGTTTGTTACACGTTGAATGATCGGGAGAATCTTGGAAAGTTCGAGAAGAAAGGTGATGAAGGATATTTTGTTGGTTATTCCAAAACATCAATTGCCTATCGAATCTATAATCGTCGAACCAACACAATTCAAGAAACAATGAATGTTTGGTTTGATGAGATGTCAGGCATGATTTTTGAGCAAGAAAGTTTGCTACCAACAAGTAATGATCCAAATTCTTTAGCACCTCTTCATTTGCTTCACATGGATCTTTGTGGGCCGATGAAAGTACAAAGCCGAAATGGGAAGAAATACATCTTGGTTATTGTTGATGATTATTCAAGATATACTTGGTCAATAAGCATCTTGTTGAAGGCTTACCTGACTATAAGTATGAAAGTGAGCATGTTTGTCCTTCTTGTGCTGTTGGGAAGATCAAAAGAACTTCTCATAAACCGAAGAAATCTCCAAATTCTTTAGCACCTCTTCATTTGCTTCACATGGATCTTTGTGGGCCGATGAAAGTACAAAGCCGAAATGGGAAGAAATACATCTTGGTTATTGTTGATGATTATTCAAGATATACTTGGGTCAAGTTCCTTGCATCCAAAGATGAAACAACTCAGATGTTGATAGATTTCATCACTAATACTCAAGTAAATCTTCAACTTCCAGTTCGTTACATCCGTTCGGATAATGGAACTGAGTTCAAGAATGCTGTTTTTGATGAATTCTGCAACTCCAAAGGAATCACTCATCAATTTTCAGCAGTTCGCACCCCACAACAAAACGGTGTTGTTGAAAGGAGAAATCGATCGCTGGTAGAAGCAGCAAGGACAATGCTTGCTTATTCCAAATTACCATCCAATATGTGGGCTGAAGCTGTTGACACTGCCTGTCACACTCAGAATCGGTCCATTATCAATCAGCGTTTCGAAAAGACTCCTTATGAGGTTGTTAACAAACGCAAACCCAACATCAACTACTTTCACATATTTGGGTGTGTTTGTTACACGTTGAATGATCGGGAGAATCTTGGAAAGTTCGAGAAGAAAGGTGATGAAGGATATTTTGTTGGTTATTCCAAAACATCAATTGCCTATCGAATCTATAATCGTCGAACCAACACAATTCAAGAAACAATGAATGTTTGGTTTGATGAGATGTCAGGCATGATTTTTGAGCAAGAAAGTTTGCTACCAACAAGTAATGATCCAAGTGCTTCAAGTCCTTCTACAAGGAATACTACCTTAGCTTCTAAATTCAAGAAGTTTCCAACTCCTACAAGTGATGAATTAGATATTCTTTTTGAAGAATTCTACAATTCAAAACCGATTCATGATCAAGAACCTCAAGTCATCGTTGAACCAATTGAACCCAATGAACCTCTTCATAACAACGATCCAGTTCCTGACAATATTCATGAATCTTCTTCAAATTCTTCAGAGCAAGAATCCTCGTCTCCTGATACTTCTCCACCATTCTCTCAGGATAATACTTCTCAAGTGAATGTTCAAGAACAACCTTCTCGATTAACTCAGACAACAAATCCATTGAACACTCCAAGTGTGTATGTACCACTTGACTTTGATCATCCAGCTTATGAGGAAAGAATTACACCAAGTTATGATAACATCTCTCAACATAACTCAAGCTTTAATGATGATGATGTTGATCTTCAACAACAAGATCTCCTTCCTCATGATCACAAGTGGACACGTATGCAGAAATACCATCCTACTGAACAAATTATTGGAGATCCACAAGCAGGAGTAACTACTCGTACTTCAGTGAATGAGTGTCTCGTTGCACTTTCTCTTAGCAATATCGAACCCAAAACAGTATCTGAAGCTCTTCGAGATCCAGAGTGGGTTAAGGCAATGCAAGAGGAACTCGCACAATTTGAAAGACTGAAAGTATGGAGATTAGTTCCAAATCCTAGAAAAGATGATCCAATCGGAACGAAGTGGATATTCAAAAACAAAAAGGATGAGAATGGAGTAGTAGTAAGAAATAAAGCTCGACTTGTTGCAAAGGGTTATTGCCAACAACCTGGTGTTGACTTCGACGAAACTTTTGCTCCAGTTGCAAGAATGGAGGCCATTCGGATATTCTTAGCTTATGCTGCATTCAGAAACTTTACTGTGTTTCAAATGGATGTGAAGACTGCTTTCCTGAATGGTGATCTCAAAGAAGAAGTTTACGTTGATCAACCAGAAGGTTTTGTTGATCCTCAAAGACCAAACCATGTCTACAGATTGGACAAGGCTCTCTACGGTCTTAAGCAAGCACCCCGAGCATGGTATGATTCTTTAACTACTTTCTTACTAAGAGGTGGCTTTACCAAAGGCACAATTGACCCTACCTTGTTCATTCGCAAACAAGGTAAGCATGTTCTACTTGTTCAAATATATGTTGATGAATTAGATATTCTTTTTGAAGAATTCTACAATTCAAAACCGATTCATGATCAAGAACCTCAAGTCATCGTTGAACCAATTGAACCCAATGAACCTCTTCATAACAACGATCCAGTTCCTGACAATATTCATGAATCTTCTTCAAATTCTTCAGAGCAAGAATCCTCGTCTCCTGATACTTCTCCACCATTCTCTCAGGATAATTCTTCTCAAGTGAATGTTCAAGAACAACCTTCTCGATTAACTCAGACAACAAATCCATTGAACACTCCAAGTGTGTATGTACCACTTGACTTTGATCATCCAGCTTATGAGGAAAGAATTACACCAAGTTATGATAACATCTCTCAACATAACTCAAGCTTTAATGATGATGATGTTGATCTTCAACAACAAGATCTCCTTCCTCATGATCACAAGTGGACACGTATGCAGAAATACCATCCTACTGAACAAATTATTGGAGATCCACAAGCAGGAGTAACTACTCGTACTTCAGTGAATGAGTGTCTCGTTGCACTTTCTCTTAGCAATATCGAACCCAAAACAGTATCTGAAGCTCTTCGAGATCCAGAGTGGGTTAAGGCAATGCAAGAGGAACTCGCACAATTTGAAAGACTGAAAGTATGGAGATTAGTTCCAAATCCTAGAAAAGATGATCCAATCGGAACGAAGTGGATATTCAAAAACAAAAAGGATGAGAATGGAGTAGTAGTAAGAAATAAAGCTCGACTTGTTGCAAAGGGTTATTGCCAACAACCTGGTGTTGACTTCGACGAAACTTTTGCTCCAGTTGCAAGAATGGAGGCCATTCGGATATTCTTAGCTTATGCTGCATTCAGAAACTTTACTGTGTTTCAAATGGATGTGAAGACTGCTTTCCTGAATGGTGATCTCAAAGAAGAAGTTTACGTTGATCAACCAGAAGGTTTTGTTGATCCTCAAAGACCAAACCATGTCTACAGATTGGACAAGGCTCTCTACGGTCTTAAGCAAGCACCCCGAGCATGGTATGATTCTTTAACTACTTTCTTACTAAGAGGTGGCTTTACCAAAGGCACAATTGACCCTACCTTGTTCATTCGCAAACAAGGTAAGCATGTTCTACTTGTTCAAATATATGTTGATGAATTAGATATTCTTTTTGAAGAATTCTACAATTCAAAACCGATTCATGATCAAGAACCTCAAGTCATCGTTGAACCAATTGAACCCAATGAACCTCTTCATAACAACGATCCAGTTCCTGACAATATTCATGAATCTTCTTCAAATTCTTCAGAGCAAGAAACCTCGTCTCCTGATACTTCTCCACCATTCTCTCAGGATAATTCTTCTCAAGTGAATGTTCAAGAACAACCTTCTCGATTAACTCAGACAACAAATCCATTGAACACTCCAAGTGTGTATGTACCACTTGACTTTGATCATCCAGCTTATGAGGAAAGAATTACACCAAGTTATGATAACATCTCTCAACATAACTCAAGCTTTAATGATGATGATGTTGATCTTCAACAACAAGATCTCCTTCCTCATGATCACAAGTGGACACGTATGCAGAAATACCATCCTACTGAACAAATTATTGGAGATCCACAAGCAGGAGTAACTACTCGTACTTCAGTGAATGAGTGTCTCGTTGCACTTTCTCTTAGCAATATCGAACCCAAAACAGTATCTGAAGCTCTTCGAGATCCAGAGTGGTTCAAGTCCTTCTACAAGGAATACTACCTTAGCTTCTAAATTCAAGAAGTTTCCAACTCCTACAAGTGATGAATTAGATATTCTTTTTGAAGAATTCTACAATTCAAAACCGATTCATGATCAAGAACCTCAAGTCATCGTTGAACCAATTGAACCCAATGAACCTCTTCATAACAACGATCCAGTTCCTGACAATATTCATGAATCTTCTTCAAATTCTTCAGAGCAAGAAACCTCGTCTCCTGATACTTCTCCACCATTCTCTCAGGATAATACTTCTCAAGTGAATGTTCAAGAACAACCTTCTCGATTAACTCAGACAACAAATCCATTGAACACTCCAAGTGTGTATGTACCACTTGACTTTGATCATCCAGCTTATGAGGAAAGAATTACACCAAGTTATGATAACATCTCTCAACATAACTCAAGCTTTAATGATGATGATGTTGATCTTCAACAACAAGATCTCCTTCCTCATGATCACAAGTGGACACGTATGCAGAAATACCATCCTTCTGAACAAATTATTGGAGATCCACAAGCAGGAGTAACTACTCGTACTTCAGTGAATGAGTGTCTCGTTGCACTTTCTCTTAGCAATATCGAACCCAAAACAGTATCTGAAGCTCTTCGAGATCCAGAGTGGGTTAAGGCAATGCAAGAGGAACTCGCACAATTTGAAAGACTGAAAGTATGGAGATTAGTTCCAAATCCTAGAAAAGATGATCCAATCGGAACGAAGTGGATATTCAAAAACAAAACTTTCAAATTTTTTTTCATGCACACATTTGATGTTTTTCCAATGATTTTCAATCAAATGGAGTTCGGTGATTAGTTTGCACATGAGTGATAAGTATTTCTCAAATTATACTCCATGAATTTCATCATCGCCGATGAGTTCTAACCCCGGAGTATTCACTTCTTTCATTAGATAGTGAGGGTATTTTGAGTGCTGTTGTTTTCGTGCAAATAGGATGGAGGGAGTAAAGTCGAAAAGTGAGAGGTTAAGGTGATATGTTGTGCGAAAAGGGTTAAAAGAAATGATACCCTTCCCCAAATTCTCAAAAAGCCGGGTAAAACACGCTCCTATCAGATTTCATTTGTTGATTTCTTGATATTGAAGAAGTCTTCATGGACCCAGTGAAGCGATGCACATCTTTACCTAACCACTCAAGTGTTTCTTAACAAATACTTGTTCATTCGCAAACAAGGTAAGCATGTTCTACTTGTTCAAATATATGTTGATGACATTATATTTGGGTCGACCAGTCAAACATTTTGCAGAAACTTTTCATCTCTTATGGTCAATCATTTTGAAATGAGCATGATTGGGGAAATGAATTACTTTTTGGGTCTTCAAATCAAACAATTACCAACTGGTATTTTTATATCACAAGGTAAATACATAAATGACATGTTGAAAAAGTTTGATATGACTTCATGTTCTTCAATTTCTACCCCAATGGCTGCTCGAACAAACATAAATGCTGATACAAATGGGAAACCATTTGACCAAAAGAGATATCGAAGTATGATTGGTTCGTTGTTGTACCTAACAGCATCTCGCCCAGATATAATGTTTGCAACATGTATGTGTGCTAGATATCAAGCTGCTCCAACTGATTTACATTATCAAGCTGTGAAACGAATTTTTCGTTATCTGAAGGGGACACCCGATTTAGGTCTCTGGTATCCAAGGGATACTGGATTCAATCTAACTGCATATTCAGATGCAGATCATGCTGGTTGTAAACTTGATCGCAAGAGCACTTCCGGTACTTTACAATTTTTAGGCGATAAAATTGTGAGTTGGTCTTCCAAGAAACAAAATTGTGTGTCACTATCAACGGCTGAAGCTGAATATGTGGCTGCGGCTAGTTGTTGTGCTCAGGTTTTATGGATGAAGACACAACTAACTGATTATGGTCTGAAATATGATCATATTCCTATCTATTGTGATTCTCAGAGTGCCATTGCCATTGCAGTCAACTCAGTAAACCACTCTCGCTCAAAGCATATTGATGTTAGATATCATTTTCTCAAAGATCATATTGAGAAAGGTGACATCGAGCTCTACTTTGTGGGTACTGACTTTCAACTTGCAGATTTGTTCACAAAACCATTGGATGAAAAGAGGTTTAACTTTCTTATCTCCAAGCTTGGTATGTTAAATCTTAAACCTTAATTCTTTTTCCATTTGAAGGAATTCTTGATACATTCCAGAAAACCAAAATACAAAATTTGAAAAGAGAAAATCAAAAACAAAATATAAAATTTTTTTCAAAAAATACACAAAAAGATATTTATTTCAATGGCTTGTATATACTATGTATGCAACCCGTTCTTAAATGATATATTTATTTGTAGAGTGTTTTTACATTCTAAGATATTGTTATTATACATATAAATTGATATAAGATAACAAGGAATCGAACGCCTTTGTGTACTAATGTGGTTATCAAATGCTTCGGTAGTGTTAACCATGATTTATATTCTTTGAAGCAATCTAGTGGTTGAAAAGCCGCAGACCGAACTATGTTAGAGACTTGTTTTGTGCATATCTCAATGATACATAGGAAATCCGAAAAATGTTATACATTTTAATCGGTCATTTCATTAATCCTTTTGATTTTTGAACATGCTAACGGATCATTCTTATCTGGTTTCATTTCTCATCACACAAGCACAGAAAACACCAACACCATGCAATAACGTTTGTCCCAACAACCTCAATCTTCCATTTTAGTCACCCCTAGGATTTCTTGGGTTAGGGCTAATGGTTCGGGTTGATGTTTTGATGGTTGATAGTTCTCCATGTGTACATTTGATCATGTTATTCTTGTTGACATTGAATCAATCAATATGTCCATAATGAGATTGGTTCCCAAATCTTGTCATTATGAGGGGGAGAAAATTTTATGATTGATTTACTGATTGATAAGGAAACAAGGAGAAAAGTTCGTGTTTGGTTTGGTTGTTTCACTAAGTGTTAGGCTTATCAAAGTTCTAGGATTATCAAAGTTTGTGTATAGAGGGAGAAAATTCTTCATGATGTGTCAATAGTTTCAGATTTTCACTAGATTTCAGTTGATTGAGAATTTGATTTTAAAAGGGGGAATCTGAATTGATGACATAGATAAGAATGAAACCAAAGATGAAAAGATTTTCACTAGATTTCAGTTGATTGAGAATTTGATTTTAAAAGGGGGAATCTGAATTGATGACATAGATAAGAATGAAACCAAAGATGAAAAGATTTTCACTAGATTTCAGTTGATTGAGAATTTGATTTTAAAAGGGGGAATCTGAATTGATGACATAGATAAGAATGAAACCAAAGATGAAAAGATTTTCACTCAAGATGCTTCAAAAGTTCAAAAATGCTCCAAAATGTGTATAATCATGGATTAAGGGGGAGCATGATTACTTCATAAGAATTTCATCCAAACTTCATTCAATTACTTACTCTCCAAAGTATTCAAGTTGATGTGACAAAGATCAAAGCTTCAAAAGAGTCTTCATCAAACATACTTCATTCAAGATCTTCAAGTCATACAACAACATTTTGTCAAGAAACTCCAATGCATACATCAAGGGGGAGAGTTCATATTCATGAAACTTCATTTCAAGAAGATGAGATTCATTCAAGAATCGAAGATTGATACATTCGAAACCAAGATTCATACCTTCCGCATTTCAAAAGACAACTCTGGTTCATGATTCAACAATTCTTGAAGATTCAAGTCACACACTTGTTCGACTTCATCATTCTCGTTCTTCAAGACTCACACGCATTCATTATTCTCTGTTCTAAAAGAACATTGAGAATCCTCACATGATTTAACTTCAAGAAGTTCAAGACCAAGACCAAGACTGAATCAAGTTCTCCAAAGACAAAAGAGAAAGCTTTGAAGACTTGTTTCAACACCCCAATTGTCTTCACCACCGGGCTCATCAAATTCATTCCTACAAGACGTTATAACACGTACTTCATTCATTACAATATATCACTAAGGGGGAGAATGTTAGAAATCCAAAAATAGTGATAAATTGTAATCTAGAATAGAAGAATTTCTTGTTGTTAAGTCATAGATAAATGATCACTAAGGTTGAGGGGCTAATTGTGACAATTAGCATAATTGTGTAATTAGACTATAAATAGCCCTCTCACACCTTAGAGATCATAACCTTGACATAACCTTTCATAACTTTTACACATACTTTAGAATCTTAATACCAGATCTACACACTTTCATACGATTCTCTCTCAAAACACACACAAACACCAAGAACACACACTCACCAAATCCGCCATTGATGAATTGAATTCAGTAGTTAAAATAGTGTTATAACACCAACTTTATGTTGACGCTCTTTAGTACACTTTTCAGGTAATCAAGTTAATCAGAGACAAAATGGATGATTGCATGCTTGCTTGCTAGGATTGGACTAGTTTTGGACTTTCTGGATCCATGATCCTTACTTCCCTTTTATGGGTTACTTTTAGGATTAACTACTATCGATTGAATTGCCTTTTATTATTGATTGAACATGTATTTCGATGAATATTGATGATTGTATACGTTTGTACAAGTTTAAGGATTGTTTCAATCCTATGTTTTCATATAGTTTGACTCTACATAATTTCCCATGTCTTGCTATGCTTTTCTAAGTGATACCCCATGATTCCGCCATGTTGGGGTGTTACAAGTACACTTTTCAGGTAATCAAGTTAATCAGAGACAAAATGGATGATTGCATGCTTGCTTGCTAGGATTGGACTAGTTTTGGACTTTCTGGATCCATGATCCTTACTTCCCTTTTATGGGTTACTTTTAGGATCAACTACTATCGATTGAATTGCCTTTTATTATTGATTGAACATGTATTTTGATGAATGTTGATGATTGTATACGTTTGTACAAGTTTAAGGATTGTTTCAATCCTATGTTTTCATATAGTTTGAATCTACATAATTTCCATGTCGTGCTGTGCTTTTCTAAGTGATACCCCATGATTCCGCCATGTTGGGGTGTTACAGAATGGTATCAGAGCCGTGGTTGTAGAGAATTAGGTGGATTGACCTAGTCTATAGCCATTGCACCCACATTTCATATTAGCATGCATGATAGGAAATTTGTGTGCAACGTGAACTGTATGATGCATAAAAATGGTTTAAACGGAGTTCGTAGGTTACTTATGATTTGATAACTTGATTGTTATATGACAACTTAATGGACGTATATGATAGTGTCAGGATACACCATGAATTGTGGAATTATTGTGATAAACGTTGATGTGTGTGGAATCTTGGATGCATTTATTATTTGTCCCCCAGCAAAATGAAATGATGGCATTAATGGAGTATAACATTCGATAACCCTAGAGGCGCCTGATCAACAAATCTATGGTTATCCTATGTTATATAAAGTTAATGATCTCATGGATTGCGCCTCGTGGATAAAGTATAGTAGCTAACCCGTTATGTTTTAATGAGTGTTGGTTAGGTGGAGGGTTAGCCGCTGGTACACCCTGTATACATACCCGGTCAACACTTAGAGAACATATCGGAACCGAGTTTTGGACATCCATTCTATATATTAACGGTGTGGAGGGTTAGCCGATGGTACACCCTGTATACAAACACTTTTAATGTGTCGAATGTTGAAGTTAAAATTCGGACTATGCTTTACCCACCTTATTATGACTTGACCCCTTTTATTTATATAGTGTTGAATGTTTCGTGATTGTAAATTATATGAATAATGATAAGTTATTATGAATTTGACATGATGGCACGATAGCTAAGACATTAGTACATTTGCCTTAGTATTATGATATGAATAATGTATTGAGAACTTGAACCTTGAATGATATGTTATGAACTTGAATTTGAACAGTATGTCATAAATTCGAACTGAAATGATATATTGTGAACAAGAGCTTGACTGATGCGATATGAGTTGGAACTTGTTAAAATTAGTGTGGAATTGAAATCTATGTTAATTGAAATAGTAGTACAGGTATAGGGGATTTTGGATGAGTTGGTAATGTGATGGGCTGGCCAATGGTATGTCTTATATTATAAGCATTACCGGATGACCCATGTCTAATCTATATTACTTATAATTGTCTACAATTATCAGTCATTGTTGGAATAACAGTATGAGAATAAGATCTAGAATACATGCTTATTAAGGCCTTAGATACTTATAATTTATAATTGTAGACCAAAGAATTATTATGAACTATAGACTAAGTTCAAATTTATAGCTATGATTGATTGATAGGATGAGACAAGAATTTTTGGAAACTATGGTAGTTAAATGAGTAAAATACTATGAAATGGTTATGTGATCTAGTGCGAACGAATGATTGGAAATTAATATGAATATTGAGATTAATTTAGTAATAATTTAACAAATGTTTTCAAGAAAATGGTTGGAAAAGAGCAAACAGAATAGTAGTAGAAGATTATGAACTTAAGTGATTATATGAAGGAATCAAGTCCCGTATATTTCACCTTATATTGGCCTTGTACCTAGAATAAGAACACATGATTTTACTAAGAGGTACTATTCGCTCATATAACGTAAGCAATGACGTCAAATGAAAATAATTTTTCAAAATGGCCGACAACAAATAAGATATCTGGATCTTGATGGAATAAGATAAAGTAGGATACATGCTTATTAAGGCCTTAGATACTTATAATTTATAATTGTAGACCAAAGAATTATTATGAACTATAGACTAAGTTCAAATTTATAGCTATGATTGATTGATAGGATGAGACAAGAATTTTTGGAAACTATGGTAGTTAAATGAGTAAAATACTATGAAATGGTTATGTGATCTAGTGCGAACGAATGATTGGAAATTAATATGAATATTGAGATTAATTTAGTAATAATTTAACAAATGTTTTCAAGAAAATGGTTGGAAAAGAGCAAACAGAATAGTAGTAGAAGATTATGAACTTAAGTGATTATATGAAGGAATCAAGTCCCGTATATTTCACCTTATATTGGCCTTGTACCTAGAATAAGAATACATGATTTTACTAAGAGGTACTATTCGCTCATATAACGTAAGCAATGACGTCAAATGAAAATAATTTTTCAAAATGGCCGACAACAAATAAGATATCTGGATCTTGATGGAATAAGATAAAGTAGGATGGCTTTATCAGACTATTTTGATATAAGCAATAATAAAAGTGTTAACTACAAACAAATTTCGCAATAAAGAAAAGAGGGAAATAGACATACGAAGATCACTAACTGTTTATGTAATCCTACTTTATAGTTTAAGTAGCCAAATTCCTGAATCTATGAAGATCACACATTTATCTATTCAATGCATACTTGTTAGTCCCATGTTTAACCCAATGATCCTTCAAGTCAATTGGACAATCGAGATCGTACCCTGCTAACAATAATTTCTCTATGACCTTTGAGAATGTACTACAACCCATTCTTCTCCCCGGCAACCTTACAATACGACTTGGCCCGACATATGTTGGCAACGGATACATGGAAAGAGTAGTTGTACAACAAGTGGAGGTCCATCCCTCTGTACTCCACCCGCGACAGGTCCTAGGTATCCCTGTGCATGAGCATATCGGTGTTGGCATCTCTGATATGTTCATTTCTTCTCCAAATACTACCAAAGTAGTATTAGGTTTCACAAACTGGTAAGACCTTTTCGACCTTACATTTCTTTGGGCTTTCGAGGACGATACTTTTGCGGACTTTTTCTTACGACTATAAAGCTCGCAAATATAAGCCCATGAGTCTTCTACGAGCTTCTCAAACTCTGGTCCATGATTCATTATCGTATCAACCGGTTCCACCCTATTCGAGGTTGAGACCTCATAATATGTGTCACTAATTGGATTGGGGTATAGTATGGGCGAGCCTGACATTGGACGTTTGCCTGGTGCCCTGTTACCCTCCTCGGAAGATTCTGGTTGGAATGATGGTTTCGGTTGGAATGTTGATTTCAACTGGAATGTTGCTTTTGGTGTATCAAAAGAGAAGTTTTGATATAAAGGGTTCATTGGGATTGGAGATGAAACTCCATGATGTACTGCATCAACAAGAGTTGGGAACGATGCACTGACATTTTCTGTTAGGGGTTCTAGCTGTGATGTTGGTACTGTATTTTGGAGAAGCCAGTCTTGGCAAAAATCATCGATTGATGTTCCCCATTCACTAGTACCAATCATGTTTTGCCATGCGTCCATGATTATATTGAGTTCTTCTTATCTACAATAAGTTTTGGTCAGACAATTGACATAACAAATACATAAGAAACCTCTCGTGATAACCTGTTTGCTTAATTATATTATCGTCTTTCGTTGTTAATACAACCTAAGACCTTAAACGCGCGCGGGTTTGCAATTTGACAGAGTTTCGATGTATTATCTTAATTAACTGTTAATCAATACGTATTATGTGTGTGTATTTATACTATACTGTTCATAAACGCGTGCTAATATGGACCGTATATCTTAAAGCCCATAGCCCATTAACAAACGCGTGTTTATATGTAAACACGTGATGACCACGTGTTTAGACAAACTCGTGTTACTGTAGCACGAGTTTAGGCAAACTCGTGTTACTGTAGCACGAGTTTGTACACACTTCCTTTTGTCATCTTTTAAGTATACTTTAATTACTCAAAATGTGACAAGTTTATCACTTGTATCTGTATGTTATTTATAATCACATTCATACAAGTCGTAAACATTAAACATACCAAAACTCTGATCAATATGTAATCATTCACATTACTTAAGTCAAAATAACAAGTTTAAACATAACATAAGTCTATGATTACATATTACAAAACATGAACATATACTGATCAAATCGCTGTTGCTGTTGTCAACAGAATCATGCACTTACAAATCTCTTAGAAGTTTCTTCATCAACCGTAGGGAATTCTTGAGAGCCTTCAGTAGCCTCCTCAATCTCACCTCCAGATACCACATGCTTCTTTCTTTTCAAGTTTTTCATTGTAGCAGCAATATCTGGAAATGCTTCAAACTGTGGCTCACTGGAATCAGTACCAGCAGCCTCTTCATCCTGCACAATGGATTCAGTACCAAAGGCTTTTTCAATTTCACTTGAACTTCCTTTTTCTTCTTAAATAACCCCTCGAGAACTGTCTCAGTAGCAGCAGAAGCAGCAGATTTTTCCCCCTTGGAATGACCACCAGTTCTTGACTGGAGATCATTCCACAACTGCTCAAGCATATGTCTGTCTGAAGAGCCAAACGTTCTGCCTGCTACTGGAGTGGTGATGTTAACAGTTTTTTGAAGCTCAGTCACTTCCTTTTTGAGAATTTGAAGTTCTGAAGGCAAGTGTTTTGGCAATTCATTATCAATCATCTTCACTACTTGAGGCAACAGCCCATCTTGAATATTTCTAAGAATTGACCCAGAGATTTCTTCAGTAATTGTTTTCAACATACCATGTCTGAACTTCTTAGTGCACTCATCACTAATGTTACTGATGATCGAACTCTGGCCAAGGGCTGGCCTGCTTTCCAGACGGCTCACTGACTCAATCAACTTCTGGACTTCTTCTTTCAGACCTGCCAGTGGTTGTACAATTTCTGTCTTGACTGCAGTCTGAACAGAAGCTACCAGCTTCTCCTCTAATCCCTGGACTGCCACTTTAATAGTTTCAGAATTTTTGTTGGTGGCCAGTACCAGTTCATTCAACTTCTCAAACACCAGCTTCTCATTTCCAGCAAACAGGTTTATTTCTGATGCAAGATTTTTGACAATAAGGATTTAAATTCAGAAACAACCTGGGAAGAAGACTGGAGTGATCTCTCCAGGTTTGTCACCTTATTTAAAAGGCCTTGGACCTCGGTGGAAGAAGAAGTGGAGAGACCACTTGGAGGAGCAAGTTCAGAAGCAATCCTGGTTACCAGAGAAACTTGTGCCTGGACTCCTTCAGTGGATGTTTCAGATGTTATAACAGTGGAGTCCAGCACACGGTGTTCAGGAAAGTCCAGTGGTGTTACAAGTGGTGGAGGTTGAACTGATGAAATTTGGAGAGAACTGGGGTTGAAGTATGGTGTATTTGGAGGAAGTGAAGATGGTGGTGGTGGAGGTGGTACAAAGGTTGATTCTGGTGGCGGTGGTGGAGCATTTAATGATTCAGGAGGTGGTGGCATATCAGTGGATTCTGGTGGAGGAGGTATATCTGATGAAGCAATATCACCCAGAAAATCCATGTTTGCATCAAAATTATCATCATCAGACAAAGGTGACTCATCTTCTTCCCATACTGGAGCTTCACCAACTGTCTGATCACCAACTTCCCTATTCAAATCAATCTGAGCATCCTGCTCAACATTTTCTTGTTCCACAATCAAAGTGCCATCTGCATTCATTATATCACCAGCCGAAGAATGTGAAACTGGAATTACTAGAGGTGAGGCTCCAGTAACCCCAGTTTGTGCAAGAGTTGTGTCAGAAATATGGCTAAGTACAAGAGATTGTGCTGACACGGACTCTACTGAGGGTTGGGTTGACCCTCTATTTTCTTCACCACTCACCCCTACAATAATGTTGGGAGTGGTTGCTTGTAAGTTTTCCCTTGAGACATCTCCAGATTCCCGTTGGGAGGAACCTGGATGGCTATCAACGGCACTACTGGGAGCGACCACATCTCCCACTTTCCTAAGACGATGAGGTTTAACATTTCTTGGTCGTCTGGAGGGGTTTTCAGGTAAGATATTCACATTCTGCTGAGGGTCAGGAACCACCTGGGTTATTGGTGGTACCATTTCAGCATTGAAGACTCTAGTGGGTCCTTCATTATTTTGAAGCCCGCCTGGAGCCTCTTCCAAATCATCTGGTGATGATGCATCGGTTTCATCATTTCTAAAATGGTTGAGCATATTAGGAGGGATATCAATTTCACCAGTTGTAGATTTTAATTGGGTTAAATCCCTCATATACTCAGGATCATGGGTGCTAGAAAGTTTTGCCATCCAATTATTCATGTTTATTCGGATGGCCGACGCTTCTAAAGCAATGTGTGGTGCTCTTTTAACGGCGGGTGGAGGAGCATAAGTAGCAGAAAGAAGATTTTTGTTGGAGTTTGATTGTCGAGGGGCCATTTTATACAAGCAAATAACCCAGAAAAGAAAGAAAAGATGATGATTTACAGCTTTTTAGGGTTAGATTTTATGAATTTATGATGAAAGAGAGTGATGATTGGAAATTGAATGAAAAAGAGAGTAAATGAAGGAATTTTGGGAGTAAATACTTTCGAAATGAAGTGAAAAAGAGTAAATATGGGTATTTATAGAGGAGAGAGAAAATGGAATTCAAAACGGTTAATTTGAAATTATTCAAAGTAATTTTGATCGATTTTGAAATCCGCATTTAATGCATCCCATCACACATAAATGTATGACAGTTTGACAGCCCACAAAAATAACCAACTTGTACTTTTTATCTTCCCAAGGTAAAATATCCATCATTAAGTTTGAAAAATGTTATGCCACGTGGATAGAAACAGTAACTATCCATTCAAAAGGTTTGCCTACGTGGCATACACAATGACCAAGTATTAAAATATTATGACTGACATACCATGACTCATTTTAGTGCATCTGGAGGTTGACTGGACACTCCAGGATCACTGGTGGATTATGCCAGTGAAGTATGCACTAATGGTACTCTGGAGGACTTCCAGTAATGTACCAGTGATATTTTCCAGAAAATTTCTTCCAGTGGGAAAATAAATTCCCCTGAAATTAAAAACATTTTAAGGACAAAAATATATGGTCTGAGTCTTCCCCCTGGAATGGTGATCCATAAATCTATAATGCAAAGATAGTATCACAAAGGCGTTCGATAGCTAAGCTGGCATAAGATTTATAAATCTGGAAATCAAAGAACCCTGCCAGTGTCACAAAGGCATTCATAACAAGGTTCCAGATTAAGGGTTCAACATTCCCAACTCACCAACAAGATATTCAAAAGTTTTTACATCCAGTGGTTTAGTAAAAATGTCAGCGAGTTGTTTGTCAGTGGGAATAAAATGGATTTCAATATCATTTTCCATAATATGATCACGAATGAAATGATACCTGATGTCAATGTGCTTTGTCTTTGAGTGCATGACTGGATTGTTTGAGATAGAAATGGCACTGGTATTATCACAAAAGATTGGGGTCTTTGAATACTTAATACCATAATCAAGCAACTGGTTTCATCCAGAGTATCTGAGCACAACAACTGGCTGCAGATACATACTCAGCTTCGGCAGTTGACAATGAAATTGAAGTTTGCTTCTTACTGGTCCAGCTGACCAGTTTGCCACCAAGGAAATGACATCCACCAGTAGTGGATTTCCTGTCTATCTTACAACCTGCATGATCTGAATCTGAATAAACCATTAGATCCATGCCTGAGCCTTTGGGATACCAAAGGCCCAAACTGGGGACACCCTTAAGGTATTTCAGTATGCGCTTTACAGCAAGCATATGAGATTCTTTTGATTAGACTGATATCTGGCACATAAACATGTTGAAAACTATATCTGGTCTACTGGCAGTTAAATACATCAGTGAACCAACCATGCCTCTATAGACAGTGATTGTCACTGGTTTTCCATCTGGATCAGAGTCCAGAGTAATGGTGCAGAAATTGGAGTGGGTTTAGATGGTGAAGAGTTCATATCATATTTCTTTAAAAGATCTCTAACATATTTTTCTTGATTAATAAAAATACCATCACTGGTTTGTTTAATCTGAAGACCTAGAAAAAATGTTAATTCACCCATTAAACTCATTTCATATTCTGAAGACATGAATTTAGAAAATTTCTTGCACATATTTTCATTAGTAGACCCAAAAATAATATCATCAACATAAATTTGTACCAGCAGAAGATTACCTTTTTCACAAAGAATAAATAAGGTATTGTCAATTGCACCTCTTTTAAAACCATTTTTCAACAAGTGTTTAGTCAGAGTATCATACCAGGCACGTGGGGCTTGTCTGAGACCATAAAGTGCTTTGTCCAGACGATATACCCAATGTGGATGCTTTTCATCAACGAAACCTGGTGGTTGTCTGACATAAACTTCTTCCAGTTTTCCATTCAAAAATGCACTTTTTACGTCCATCTGGTAGACCTTGAATTGATGATGAGCAGCAAATGCTAAGAATATTCTGATCGCTTCAAGTCTAGCCACTGGAGCAAATGATTCATCAAAATCAACATCTGATTGGCAATATCCTTGAGCAACCAATCTGGCTTGTTTCTGATAACATGGCCATCTTCATCTACCTTATTCCTGAAGATCCATCTGGTTCCAATTGGTTCTTTCTTGCCAACTGGGAAAGGAACCAGGTTCCAAACCTTATTCCTTTCAAACTGGTGTAGCTCTTCTTGCATAGCTATCACCAGCTTGGATCTTCCATAGCCTCGTCAATCTTCTTCGGTTCTATCAGTGATATAGAAGCTGACGTATAAACATTGTTCACTGGAGGCTCTTCTGGTCTGAACCCCTCTACTGGAGTCTCCTATGATTTGATCAATAGGATGTGCTTTTGACCACCTAGAGTATTGACCAGGAT
>CM067169.1:9926217-9971734 GCA_034093135.1 Erigeron breviscapus | reverse complement strand
GTAGGTCCAGTAGAACACGTTTCTGGTCAGATCTTCAGTGAGGCTCCAGTAGTCGGGTCTGGAGCGAAACCAGCAAAACAAGTTTCTTAACAAACCTAAATAAGGTTCCAGTAGTCCAGTCTGGAGCCAGTCCAGTAAGTCTGGACTAAATCTGGACCTAACACAAAACATGCAGAGGCAAGTAAGTGCATCGGTAATGAGCACTTATTTGAGATTATTTCTTGAAAAGAAACTCATTCCAGGATCATGTGTTGAACAGTATCTGAGATTGAAATACTTAAACACAGACCTTTATTTCCTGCAAAACATAATCAAGGTTTTCTAGGTACCCATCTTTGAATGGGTCCTTTTGGGTTAGTGGAATCATTCAAAGTATACAGATGGGGTTTTCGAACAAGAGGTTTATTCTTAAGATTCATCACAATCCCATTGGAATCAACAATCAAGGGTTTAGAAATCACAGTAGAAGGTTTAGAATTTATTACAGACCATGGTTTAGCTAAATTACTCAAATTTGAATCAAATTTCCTATCAGGAACTTTCTTCTTGTAATCATTAGCTATCCAACTTCTTCTAACTGGTGATGTATTGTACACTTGACTTTTAGCATAGCCAGTAGATTTTATCAATGATGATTTAGAAATCCACTTATGGTTACTAGCTAAGCTCTTCTCTCCTTTACCAGATAAACTCTTAGATTCAGTTCGAGGAGTTAAAAACACATTCTGTTTTTGCTTTGCTTGGTGGAAGAATTGATATTCTGTTTCTTTTGAGTTGCAACAGTGAACCTACCATACTGATCTCTATAACTAGTTATACCATTAGATGTATCCTTAATTAGCAAAACTTGGCTAGTTTTAGACATCTTAGGTAAAGAACTAGATTGAGAGATAGCTTTAGAAGCAGAGATTCTAGAAACAGATGAAATATCAACTTTAAACTTTGAGTTAGCATAAATGGTATTCTTACCTTTGACTGCTGGGGCATGCTGACCTTTGGGTGTATAAAATGAAGTTGGAGCAAACTTAGATTTAGATTCCTTCTTTGGTTTAGATTTTTTAGGTGAGAGTTTTTCAAGCTCTTTTTCAACTTCTGGTGCAAAAACATGATCAGTTTCCAAAAACTTATCTAATTCTTCAACAGAAAGATATGGATAAGTAAACTGTAATTCTTTTGGTTGAACTTCTGATTTTAAAACAGTTTTGTTAGTCAACTTTTCAATCAATGCTTTTGCTTTAGCCTTCAGATCAGTAGGAATCTCAATCTTTTGCTCTAAGTTCAATTTATTTTGGTCAACAGGGGTGATTGAAAGGGTATCAAAAGAAAGTATTTTCTTGACAGAAGCAAGATTTTTAGCTTTCAAAGCTTGAACTTTCTCTTCAATATAGAAAAATGATGATAGCATTGAGGTAGACATATCATGAATCTCTTGAGGAGAGATGCTATGACCCTGCATATCTTTGTTAAAATTCTCACTCCCATTGGATGGAGTGGAGCAATTAACATAAGTTAGATCATGGTCCATTTCAGTCTTGGTGGTCTCACTTGCTTTTTGAGAATGATTTTGAGTTTTCAGATGTTCAATGACTTGTTGTTGAGACTCAATCTGTTGTTTTAAACCTTCAATTTCTTTTTCCAATATGGTAGTTGGAATGTAAAATCTTTCTGAGATTGGTTTTGAACAATCTTTTTGAGACTCATTTTCAGGAATTGAAATGCTGTCTATTTCTTCTAACTCATAGATGGATCTTTTATGAGTTTTCTTGTATGTGTCATTAATAGCAACATAATCAATCTGAAAACTGTTTGGTTTTTGTCTTTCAACATCATCTGACTCAAAGTCATCCTCAGATGGTCTGATGAATTCTTGAATCATGCCAAGTCTAAGATATTTTTCATCATAAAGTGGACCAAGGTCTTCTTTTTGGATTTTTTCTAAATGTGCTGGATTCTCATAACCCCCCCCCCCCCCCCCCCCCCCCCCCCCCCCCCCCCCCCCCCCCCCCCCCCCCCCCCCCCCCCCCCCCCCCCCCCCCCCCCCCCCCCCCCCCCCCCCCCCCCCCCCCCCCCCCCCCCCCCCCCCCCCCCCCCCCCCCCCCCCCCCCCCCCCCCCCCCCCCCCCCCCCCCCCCCCCCCCCCCCCCCCCCCCCCCCCCCCCCCCCCCCCCCCCCCCCCCCCCCCCCCCCCCCCCCCCCCCCCCCCCCCCCCCCCCCCCCCCCCCCCCCCCCCCCCCCCCCCCCCCCCCCCCCCCCCCCCCCCCCCCCCCCCCCCCCCCCCCCCCCCCCCCCCCCCCCCCCCCCCCCCCCCCCCCCCCCCCCCCCCCCCCCCCCCCCCCCCCCCCCCCCCCCCCCCCCCCCCCCCCCCCCCCCCCCCCCCCCCCCCCCCCCCCCCCCCCCCCCCCCCCCCCCCCCCCCCCCCCCCCCCCCCCCCCCCCCCCCCCCCCCCCCCCCCCCCCCCCCCCCCCCCCCCCCCCCCCCCCCCCCCCCCCCCCCCCCCCCCCCCCCCCCCCCCCCCCCCCCCCCCCCCCCCCCCCCCCCCCCCCCCCCCCCCCCCCCCCCCCCCCCCCCCCCCCCCCCCCCCCCCCCCCCCCCCCCCCCCCCCCCCCCCCCCCCCCCCCCCCCCCCCCCCCCCCCCCCCCCCCCCCCCCCCCCCCCCCCCCCCCCCCCCCCCCCCCCCCCCCCCCCCCCCCCCCCCCCCCCCCCCCCCCCCCCCCCCCCCCCCCCCCCCCCCCCCCCCCCCCCCCCCCCCCCCCCCCCCCCCCCCCCCCCCCCCCCCCCCCCCCCCCCCCCCCCCCCCCCCCCCCCCCCCCCCCCCCCCCCCCCCCCCCCCCCCCCCCCCCCCCCCCCCCCCCCCCCCCCCCCCCCCCCCCCCCCCCCCCCCCCCCCCCCCCCCCCCCCCCCCCCCCCCCCCCCCCCCCCCCCCCCCCCCCCCCCCCCCCCCCCCCCCCCCCCCCCCCCCCCCCCCCCCCCCCCCCCCCCCCCCCCCCCCCCCCCCCCCCCCCCCCCCCCCCCCCCCCCCCCCCCCCCCCCCCCCCCCCCCCCCCCCCCCCCCCCCCCCCCCCCCCCCCCCCCCCCCCCCCCCCCCCCCCCCCCCCCCCCCCCCCCCCCCCCCCCCCCCCCCCCCCCCCCCCCCCCCCCCCCCCCCCCCCCCCCCCCCCCCCCCCCCCCCCCCCCCCCCCCCCCCCCCCCCCCCCCCCCCCCCCCCCCCCCCCCCCCCCCCCCCCCCCCCCCCCCCCCCCCCCCCCCCCCCCCCCCCCCCCCCCCCCCCCCCCCCCCCCCCCCCCCCCCCCCCCCCCCCCCCCCCCCCCCCCCCCCCCCCCCCCCCCCCCCCCCCCCCCCCCCCCCCCCCCCCCCCCCCCCCCCCCCCCCCCCCCCCCCCCCCCCCCCCCCCCCCCCCCCCCCCCCCCCCCCCCCCCCCCCCCCCCCCCCCCCCCCCCCCCCCCCCCCCCCCCCCCCCCCCCCCCCCCCCCCCCCCCCCCCCCCCCCCCCCCCCCCCCCCCCCCCCCCCCCCCCCCCCCCCCCCCCCCCCCCCCCCCCCCCCCCCCCCCCCCCCCCCCCCCCCCCCCCCCCCCCCCCCCCCCCCCCCCCCCCCCCCCCCCCCCCCCCCCCCCCCCCCCCCCCCCCCCCCCCCCCCCCCCCCCCCCCCCCCCCCCCCCCCCCCCCCCCCCCCCCCCCCCCCCCCCCCCCCCCCCCCCCCCCCCCCCCCCCCCCCCCCCCCCCCCCCCCCCCCCCCCCCCCCCCCCCCCCCCCCCCCCCCCCCCCCCCCCCCCCCCCCCCCCCCCCCCCCCCCCCCCCCCCCCCCCCCCCCCCCCCCCCCCCCCCCCCCCCCCCCCCCCCCCCCCCCCCCCCCCCCCCCCCCCCCCCCCCCCCCCCCCCCCCCCCCCCCCCCCCCCCCCCCCCCCCCCCCCCCCCCCCCCCCCCCCCCCCCCCCCCCCCCCCCCCCGCAACATAATCAATCTGAAAACTGTTTGGTTTTTGTCTTTCAACATCATCTGACTCAAAGTCATCCTCAGATGGTCTGATGAATTCTTAAATCATGCCAAGTCTAAGATATTTTTCATCATAAAGTGGACCAAGGTCTTCTTTTTGGATCTTTTCTAAATGTGCTGGATTCTCATAACCCAACCCAAGAAGAAGTTTTGATCTATCAATCTTTGACTTATTGTAATAAGCAGTGAAATTCAGAAGAGGATTTTGTTCAATTTTATAGATTTTTTCTTGATAAAACAAGATGTTTGCTTTCAAATCCTCAACTTGTTTTTGAAGAGTCTCAATTTCAACTCCTTTGAGAAAACAAGTACTGTTTAGATCAGAAATCTGTCTTTCATGTTTTTCACAGTTAGGTCTAAAATCTTTCATTTTATTTGTGAGAAACTCAACATCAGCTTGTCTTGCATTTGCTCTTAACCATTCATTTGTTTTCTCAAGCTTTAAAGTCTCAATGGTTTGCTTGAGTGAATGGACAGTCTTTTCAAGGTCTTGACATTTGTTGGTCAAATGAGCATTGGGTGAAACAACTTGAGAACTGTTACTTGACAAATGCATTTCTTTTAAGGAATCATAGTTCACTTTGAGAGCTTCATGAGCTATTGAGAGTTCTGAAAAATCTTCATTAAGTTTATCAAACTCTTGTTTAGCCATTTTCAAATTAATTTTCAAAGTAAGATTTTGCTTTGTCAAAGTATCAGCAGTTGTTTGGACAGACAAGTAATCATCTTTGGAGATGAATTGTACCTCACTTGTTGTTGTTTGTGAAGGATTGGTTGTTGAAGAAACAGATGTCATCAAGCATGTGAGATCTTCAGAATCAGCATCAATATCTCCAAATAGCCATGGTTTCATCTTTTGTTGTTTGGCTAAGAAATTCTTTCTGATCTGAAGTTCTGAAATCATCATTGTTGTCATTGAAATGAATAAACAATGATTTGTAAACTGTTTTTGATGTTTTTGATTTTTGAGAGAAAAAAAATAATACGATCTTGACAAGATCGTCTTAAAAAATTTTGGAAAATAAAACGATCTTGAAGAAGATCATCTTAGAAACTGGTTGAAAATTTTCTAAGTATGAGTGAAGAAATGGTAGGACGATCTTGAAAGAAGATCGTCTTAAGAAAATTTAATGAAGAAAGGTAAGACGGTCTTGGATAAAGATCGTCTTAAGGATTAGTTAAGAAAAGGTAAGACGATCTTGGATGAAGATCGTCTTAAGAATTTGAATGAGTGAATAATTTTCTAAGTATAGAAAATGTTGGAAATTTATTGTTGAGCAAAACCAATCTCAAAGAGATTAGTTACCCAAGGAAGTGTGTGATTCCCAATCACAACAACTTCAAGTGTTCAATCCACAACACACAGTTCACACAGAACCAAAAATGTTAGGACGATCTTGGGAAGATCGTCTTAACACCAAAACAAGGTAGACACTAGGACGATCTTGAAGGAGATCGTCTTAGCAAGATCGTTTTAGAGGAAAACTGCAAGAACACCAGAAAAAAAACAAAATAGTCGAGAATTTCACTAATTTGCTTGTAATTCACTCAATTTTGAGAATTAGAACTCGAATCAAACCCAGAAATGTTCAGAATACGATCGCGCACAACCCTAGAAACAATTCCATTGCTTAAATCAACTCAAACTGATAATACAAAATCTCATCAACTTTCCAAAAATTTTGGATTTTGATCAATACTGTGAATTGGATTCTAAAACTTGACAGGATGTTTTTAGAGGTGATTTAGAATGTATCTGTGAACAAAAACAGGAAAATTGAGTGAAAATTGATGGTGAATTGGTGAAGATCAGTGACGGTTAAAACGGTTATGGTGATGAAACACGAATTCTCAATTTTGAACAAAATTTGCATCAATCTGCTTGAAATTTGTTCTGGATCGTCAACAGATTGTTGTTTTTCTCTGATACCACTTGTTATAACTCATATAATTCGTGTTGTAGTGCGGAAGTAAGATAATCAACAATGGTGGAAAGTGTGTGTGTTAGTGTGTGTTCTTGAGAGAGAAAGGTGTGTGAGAGGGAAGCAGGTTTGATTAATTATCAAAATGTGAAAAAGAGATTACAAATATTGAAGGCTTGAGGGGTATTTATACTCTAAGTATATTACATAAGCTCCCCCTCAACCTTACATTATATACATAAAATACAATGTTTAGAAATACAACTAAGCACTATTTTATATTTCTAACAGTTTTGTGTTACTCCTACATCTTAAATTTTAATTAATACTTATTTTATATAGTCAAACATTTCAAACTTTCATGATATATAAATTAGAGTTAATGACATAAATCGTCCCTGTGGTTTACCTAAATAGTCACGTTTCGTCCTTTAAAATTAAAAACCTCAAGGGCAGTCCTTTATAAGATGTAACACTCCAAGCCAAGGCTCAGAATATCACGGAAATCATATAGCACAAGGTGGAATTAATGTAGAACATGACTAAATGCAAATAAAGGATTCAGTGAACCCAACCAATAAAAGAAATAAGTATCAAAAATATAGCAGAAGCAAGTAATCGTCAAAGTTTACAAAACAACATCAAAAGAAAGCTATCAATCCTAAGTATAATGCAACATAAGGCAAATGGATCCTTGATCCATATAAGTCCAGTCCGGTTTCAACAGCAAGCAAACAATCAAACTCCACGCCCTGGATAACCTGGTTACCTGAAAAGTGTACTAAGCATAGTCAACACAAGGTTGGTGAGTTCGTAGTAATGGTCCTTAAGGAACCATCATCAATAATCATAATATACGAGTAGAGGCAAAACATGACTTACAGTGAGCCTCTAAGTAACACAATAACGTCCAACAACAAGATCACACAAAACAAGTAAGCGTGTAATAAGAGTGCACAAATGATGTAAATACTGCCAAAATTCATGTGCCAAAAGCATAAACAGTCATAATGCATATCATATCGTATATCAAAATCATAACAACCATGCCACAATTGCACCAAATAGGGTGTACTTGCATGTGAACCGCGTATAAACACCAACCACAAATTCAACCAACTATACGTACATACACTTAGGAGGATTCTACTTTCCTCGGATCCTAGATGCTTATATATAGGGTCACCCGCAGCCTTCCCACCACATCTAAAACCCAATGAAGGCATAACCGACTTCCATGTATGCACGTCTATCCTAGCAGTAATAATATTAATAACAATAACCATAATAATAATGCCTAAGTGTACCATGACAACAACAATCATTACAACACAATATTCTCAAGTCTAACAACTTGGTAGTACATCGTACATTGCGCGATCTCAAGTGTATGACACTTGGAAGTACATGGAATCCATTCATCAAGTAAGTATACTTGGAAGTACATCAACCAAACCTCAAGTACGAACCTAACCACAAATTCAATCACCAAAACCATCATAACACAAATCAATCAAACTACAATGCACATACATTTCATACGACTTTACATTTAAGGAATCATAGAGGTTTATATATAGGGTCACCCGCAGCCTTCCCACCACATCTACAACTCATTAAAGGTATCATCGTCTTCCATGTATATACAACTATCCTAATCACAATATTCAATCAAACTACAATGCACATACATTTCATACGGCTTTACATTTAAGGAATCATAGATGTTTATATATAGGGTCACCCGCAGCCTTCCCACCACATCTACAACTCATTAAAGGTATCATCGTCTTCCACGTATATACAACTATCCTAATCACAATATCAAATCATTTCAATCATAAGGGCAAAGTAATCGCGTATAATAGATGAGCACGTGAAACATTAACATCAAATCATGTGTCGTACGTAAGTAAGACCACAACGTATACCAAATGCGTGTCAAAGACGTCATCAATGCAACAATAAAAGTATGCTTGAGTGTGTACCGTACAAGTCAAGTATAACAAGGCGTATATGCCCATTCCAAACACATTCCCAATATCCATCAATTTCTCTAAACAAAGCGTACATACACTTCGGAGGATTTTACTTTCGTCAAGTTCTAGATGCTTATGTATAGGGTCATCCGCAGCCTTCCCACCACATCTAAAACCTTTTGAAAGTAAAACCGACCTCTATGTATACACCACTATCCTAATTTATTTAACACAATCACCTACGAGTCAATCAAGCGTGTCATTTCATCTATCATTTCGTTAGCGGACAATAAAACAATAAGGCAAGGGTTAACTTAAGTCAATCCACTAATCCAAACAAACAACAAAACACGTATGTGCACACTTTTCAGCCCGAATCTCAAATGAGTAGGGAACTACGGAACTCACCTTGTCGGCAAAGAAGCTAGTATTGAGTTAGTATGCGATTATAAGCGAGTATCGGGATCCACACATCCACAACCTATAAATATACATCATAATACCATAATGTCAACTCTATAACCTTAAACAAGTTGATTTAGCACAATTAAGTCGAGTCACAAACCTCTAGACACTTCTATAACTTTAACGGGTAAGAACACGACGCATTTGACTTGACATTTTTAGAAATGAGAGAAGTTCCAAACAAAAAGAGTGTTACTACAAGAAACTAGACTCTCACACGATTCTAACGATAGGTCATACGACTTATTTGGACTTACGGATCAAAAGTTATTAACGTTTGAAAGAAAACTGACACGCGAAAATTACAGTGTATATTCACTGCGCCGCAGTGAGCCAATGCCAAGCTCACTGCGCCGCAGTGAGCTAACACAAAACAAGACAGGCCCTAGCCACTGCGCCGCAGTGGGCTAGCCCATTGCCACTGCGCCGCAGTGGCCCAGTTTCGTACCAGAAGCAGCAGCAGCTCTTTTATGCAGAAGATGAACCCAAAACCCTAAACCACATGAACCAAAACCCTAAATCGACATCTAAGACTTATGGACTCGTTTCAAAGGTACATATGACATTTTAGTACCTAAATACACTTTCCCAAACCCTCTTTTCCAACCATAACATCATCAAATTCTTCAAACGATTCAAAACCCTATTTAAACCCTAATTGACTCAAAACTCATTTTAAGTCGTTTTAGGACATGTAAATACTCGAAGTGACCAGAAATGAATAGATAAACATAAATAGATGTAAAAGGGATGAATTAGACTTACCAAAATTTCTCTCACGAGCTAGAACCCGAAATGGGTCAAAATGGGTAAAATGCTAGAACTTCAACTTGATTCTTCGATATGACGGCAAAGAGATGAAGACGATGATGATTCTCAAGTTAAACTAGTTTCAAAACGCCAAATGATTCTAGAGTAAAGAAAATATTGAATGGGTTGGTCTTGCTTTTATTTAGAGAGAAAAAGGAAGAAAGAAAAGAAAGAGATAGAGAATTTGTGTGGTAAAAGAAAGAGATAAGGGGGAGAAATGGGTCAAAATGGGTAAAATGCTAGAACTTCAACTTGATTCTTCGATATGACGGCAAAGAGATGAAGACGATGATGATTCTCAAGTTAAACTAGTTTCAAAACGCCAAATGATTCTAGAGTAAAGAAAATATTGAATGGGTTGGTCTTGCTTTTATTTAGAGAGAAAAAGGAAGAAAGAAAAGAAAGAGATAGAGAATTTGTGTGGTAAAAGAAAGAGATAAGGGGGAGAAATGGGTCAAGGGGGGCTGGTGGGTCGTGGACTACCCACGGGCCGACCCGTTTCCCTTCTCTAGTCAATTTACAATCGTTACACATTTAAACACCGATCAAAACACATTATTGACCCGAATACGACACATTGCCATTTAATTCACGAAACGACCCAAATAGTTTCATTAACCTATATTGTTAGTCATATTACACGTAAAGTCAACGAGTCAAAATTCGCGGATGTTACATAAGAGGATAAGGATCACGTTTGGTCCTTTGACTATTTGATCGTCATCTCTCCTCCGTTAACACCCTCACGTGCGATGTCTTTTTCATAAATAAAGGACCATGGATTCCGAGTTCTACAAACAAACATATATATGAGTATTTTATAAATTGTAAAAAATAAACTCAAATCCAAGTTCTATATTCATCTTCAAATCTAATCTTCAAATCCAATATACATATTAGTTTATAACATGAACTATTACCATGGAAAATTAATCTACACAGCAAGATTCCTCTTTGGAGATGTATTCCGGACACATTCACACTCGTCATCAGCCGGAAAAACTCGCCGGAAACCGTCGGCTACCCTACCAAACTTCAGCACCTTCACCATGTCTAACCCTATACGCATTCCACCATCTATTATCTCTAAAAATCAACAAAGGAACACAACCATCACCACCCAACACCCCAGCCGCCAACTGCCACCATTGTTGCAGCCGCCCTCCCCCATCGCCGGAGAAGCACTAACAGCGGCGCCCCACCACCAAAGTGCCGCCACCTCTCTCCCTATCATCTTATACATCATCAAAACTCAAAACCCATCACTTTTATTTCATTAATTTTCGGATCTAAACAAAGCCCACCAACATATCTATGCTTTCACCATTTTCGAACTTGCTACTGTGGAAAAGAAAGGGTGGGTAGAGTGTGAAAGATATATATATATAGTGAAAAGTTATTTTAAGAACCCAAAAAAAGGCAAGAACCCTTAAGAACTTTTTCCACCAATTTAATTAAGGGTAATTAAGTAATTTTCTTAATCAATATTTAATTTAAAAGAAAATTAGATATTTTAAATCCCATGAATATCTCTCCTGCTTAACAGTTATTTGCTTTTATTTTAATTTCTTGTATACAATTGGGACTACATTTTGTGTTCGTCAATGATACTTTTTTTTATTGCCCTGTTATATATCTCAATATTTGTTTGTCAAAGCTTTGCATGCTTCACAAAATAGTATTGTATGCGCTCATAACAAATTACCCCAACATAAAAACTACTCGTATTTCGCAACTTAATTGGTTACATACAAGTTCAAAACAATTGGATTAACATAAGAAACACCTTAGCAGAAAGGAAATCTGGTAATCATAAATAGCATGAAGTTTGTTCAACCCCATAAAATAAAAATAAAAAAACGAAAAACCACCACAACAAAAGGTAACTGACTTGATTCACTAGTACTTAAAGAAATACTAACTAACTAAACCATCCACAAATGCTTTTGGCCTTTTTCTTTGCTGCATACTCATTAGCTCCAGCGATAATCTTTGTTGTGTACTTCTTCCGTATGCTTAGCTGTTTTCTCTTTGAACCACTTTTTACATCAATGTCACACTCTGATTTCCCATCTTGTGCGCCCATGAAACACGCCCTTTGACACATCAAGAAAACTCTACAATGATTATCACTATACGCCAGATCAATTCCAAATCTGTTGGCGTCATATCTTTAAGACCCTTCCATGATATGCGCTCAACCTTTCCAAATAAGCCATGTCCGAATTGATGCTGCATTTTTACAAAAACTTAACAAGTTATTACCTAATAAACTTACGCTGAAACTCTATTAGATTTGTATATACTTATATTAACGTTACCAATCTTTCTGGTACTGTTTTGTTATTTGGCTCCTAAATCATCATCTGCGTCATTGTCTTAAGATTGTAACATATTAAGTAGTAGTGATTGTCCTGTTGCATTGGAAAGAAATCTGCAAATTAAACAAAATATATTATTCCACCAATGCACATTGTTCGTACAATGGTAGCTACATATGTATATATATGATATTGGTGGATGCACGTTGTTCGTACGATGATAGTTATACATGTATTCAAATGATTAGTGGTTGATGCATGTTGTTCATATTTATATTCATAACATGACAAAACTAAAATGTTCTTATAGACAATAGCTATGCTCACACCGAGTACATATAATCATTTATATGGAAGGACAAATCCACATTTGAGTATTTATATTCATATTTTGACAAAAACTAACTTGTTCTTAAAGACTAAGGGACATATACTCACTATGATCACATATAATCGCATATCGATTCATATATGCTCACACCGATCACATATAATCATGATCACATATCGATTCACATATGCTCACGCTCTGATCACATATAATCACACCGAGTACATATAATCATTTATATAGAAGCATACTGAGTACATATAATCATTTAAAGTGTGATTATATGCTCCCACTGAGCACATATAATCATTTATATAGAAGCACATATCCACATTTGAGCATGTCCATATATACATTCATATTTTAACAAAAACTAAATTGTTCTTAAAGACTAAGAGACATATACTCACTATGATCACATATAATCGCATATCGATTCATATATGCTCACACCGATCACATATAATCATGATCACATATCGATTCACATATGCTCACGTTGATCACATATAACCATGAGCATGTATTCTCAAACTTTAATAATCTAATTATTTACTACAAAACAGACTTGTGAACATATGCTCACAAGATCAAGTGTAATCATGTATACGAAATTAACATATGCTTACTTCAAAAAAAAGTACACAAACACAAATTTTACCCATTATTATTACAATTATCCCCCTTGATCCCAGTTAATTGTTACTCAGGGTAGCCATATATCACACTTATTTTTTGCACGTTTATGACACTTGTAATCACATCTTATCCTTTTGAGTTACATGTAATGCATTTTATCCTTTACAACCACATGTAATCACCTTGATCACATATAATCATGACTCACAAATGTTACAACCCCTATTAGCTTACTCACCAGCTTGTCATACCATCTTTTTAATGTCTTATATATTTATTTTATCAAGGTTTACACATGCACACAACACATAGTCATACATTTATAACAAGTCAAATCATGTATGACAAATAATTTTCATTAACTTCTTCCAATTGTATTCATTTTCCCAAATTCAGCCACGATGCACATATGATCACATTCAAAAGCAACTCTGCATACATTTCCACTTATATGACTGTTTCTTTACATAGATCACAACTAATCGTACATCGAACAAACAAGAACCACATATATTTGTAAGCCGAAACACTAAACCAATCACATGATCACAAATAACCAACACTATAGCAATTAAAACAGGAAATCAGTCCACCAATCAAAAAAAAAAAGTAAAAAGATTACCTTTGCCCTTCATCTCAATTATGTATGAGCAAAGCCCTAATCTTCCAGTTTATAAACAAGAAAATAATCGACTATTTTTCAATTGGGTATACGGAATCACATATGCTCACCGCCCTATTTATAATAGATCATCAATGATTATATCGACTTTATCTTTTTCTGTAACACCCCAAGCCGAGGCTCGAAATATCACGGAAATCATATAGCGCAAGGTGGGATTACAATAGAAAAAGAACTAAATGCAAATAAAGATTCAGTGAATCCATTAATATACGAAACAAGTACCAAAATACATAAGGAGCAAATAACCATCAAAGTTTACAAAAGAACATCCCGAAGATGGCAAATCGATCCTAAGTATAATGCAGAAGAGAAGGTCGATGAATCCTTGATTCATAAAGTCCAAAGCCCGGGTTTAACAGCAAGCAAGCAACTAAACTCCACGTCCGGGGATAACCTGATTACCTGAAAAGTGTACTAAGCATAGTCAACACAAGGTTGGTGAGTTCGTAGAAATGGTCCATAAAGAACCAGCGTCAATAATCACAATGTACGAGTAGAGGCTAGACATGACTTACAGCGAGCCTCTAAGTAACACAATAACGTCCAATAAACAACAAAATCTTCAATTCCATCCGGTAGTGTCAAAATAGGAGCATCACATAGTATATCTTTAAGAGTTTGGAAGGCGTTTTCTTGTCTTTCTCCCCATTCAAAATTTCTCTCCTTTTGAGTCAAGAGAGTGAGTGGTTGTGCAATACGGGAGAAATTTTCAATAAATCTTCTATAGTAACCCGCCAATCCAAGGAATTGGCGGATCTCGGATGGCGTTTCGGGTCTTCTCCAATTCTTGACCGCTTCAATTTTGCTTGGGTCCACGTGAATACCATCCTTGCTCACTACGTGACCAAGAAAGTGGACTTCTTCCAACCAAAACTCACACTTGGAGAATTTTGCATACAATTTATCCTTCCTTAGTAGTTCAAGCACCTCACGCAAGTGCTCAACATGCTCCTCCTTCGTCTTCGAGTATACAAGTATGTCATCAATGAACACAATGACAGACTTGTCTAAGTATGGTTGGCACACCCGGTTCATCAAGTCCATGAACACCGTCGGTGCATTAGTCAACCCGAAGGGCATTACGGTGAATTCAAAGTGACCATACCTTGTGCGAAAAGCTGTCTTGGGGATATCATCTTCATGTACTCGGAGTTGATGATAACCCGAGCGAAGATCGATTTTAGAGAAGTGCTTAGCACCTTGAAATTGAACAAATAAGTCATCGATTCTAGGGAGGGGATATCGGTTTTTCACAGTGAGCTTGTTTAATTCCCGGTAATCAATACACATTCTGAAGGACCCGTCTTTCTTTTTGACGAAGAGAATAGGAGCACCCCAAGGAGATTGACTAGGGCGAATGAAACCCTTCTCTTGGAGTTCCTTGAGTTGAGTTTGTAATTCTTGCATTTCGGTTAAGGCTAGTCTATACGGAGCTTTTGCTACGGGCACGGCTTCGGGGATAAGATTAATACGAAAATCAAGTTCACGAGGTGGAGGTAATCCCGGTAAGTCATCCGGAAAAACATCGGGAAATTCACAAACAATAGGAACGGTCTTCAATTCTACCTTTGTGACGGTAGCACTAAAGACTTTAGGATTAGAGGAATCGGAGATTTCGCCTTGAACCCTAAGAATTCTACCGTTAGTCAAAGGTATCTTAACAACTCTCTCACCACAATCAATCGTCGCATTTACCGCCGCTAACCAATCCATACCCACTATAATGTCAAAACTACCAATGTCAAGAGGCATGAGGTCAATGAAGAAGTCGACGTCTTCTAAAGTCAAGACACAGTCGTGAAGTATTTGACTAAGTCTAGTTAGTGACCCGTTTACCATTTCAATATCAAGCACATAGTTTAGAGCACAAGGATGCACATCAATCAAAGGAACAAAGTTAGAGGACACGAGGCTATAATCGGCCCCGGAATCAAATAGAACGGTTGCATAGTGACCATTAAGGAGAAAGGTACCTGCTACTACGTTGGGATCGTTGCGGGCTTCATTTGCATTGGCCGCAAAGGCTCGGCCGCGTGGTTGCACTTGATGGCCTTGTTGTCCCCGGTTTTGGTTAGGCCCGACCATTTGTAGTTGGTTGGGGTGGATGGCTACTTGCACTTGTTGTCCCACCCATCGAGGACAATTATTACGATAGTGGTCACGACTACCACATTCAAAACATTCACCTCTTCGTTGGTTACCTTGAGGAGGGACGGCCCGAACAGGAGCCACATTCATTGGGCCCGTTCTTGGAGCTCTACAATTCTTGGATTCGTGCCCAACTTGGTTGCAGTTAAAGCATGCCCCACATGGAGCATTGGCGGGATGATGCCTGTTGCATCTCCCACAGAAAGGATGAGGCCTAGCATAAGGTTTCCTAGTTGGTTCCACCGCCGCCATTACTCTACCCCTATATGCATTCTTGGGGTCAAACCTTCCCACTTTCTTTACCCCACTAGACTCTGCCACTTCTTTCCTCTTGTTTGTTGAGGATTTGCTTAAAACACCGCTTCTCAACAAATCTTCAGTCACACTCCCGGCTCGGTTAACCGCATCGGCCAAAGAAGTAGGCATGTTAGAGTTTACATAAGATCGAACTTGAGGATTCAAGCCCAATACAAACTTCTGGATGGCCTGAGACTCGGAACCCACCAAGTGAGGAATGAGGGTAGACAACTCTTGAAATCGTCTAACATAGCTCTTGTAATCAGCTCCTTCCATGTTGAGATTAGCAAACTCAATGGTCAAGTTTTGCTAGTTCCCCCCCCCCTTTTTTTTTTTTTTTTTTTTCCCCCCCCCCCCCCCCCCCCCCCCCCCCCCCATAGGGAGGACAAAACTTTGCCTTCACTTTGTCCTTGAAATCGACCCATTCCAAGTTATAAGTCCGCCCCAAAGTTATCTCTTGGTTCCACCAACTCAAGGCGTCATGTCTAAACATGCCGGATGCATAAGAAATCCGGTCGTCGTATGTGCAATGACTTCTTTCAATCACTGCCTCAATCTCTTCAAACACCTTATACACTCAGTGGGACCACCTCTTCCATTAAACTCCGGTGCTCCACAGCTTTTGAAGTCCTTAAATATACACCCCTGTCGGTATCCCCCATATTGATTATACATGGGCATGCGGTTATCAATTCTCACTGGTTCCTCTTCTTCGTTTTCTACGGCCTGAGGTTGAGCATTTTCATTATTCACATTTTCTGGGGCTTCATTGTTTTGAGGCCCATTGTTTTGCCCAAGACTTGCCGTGACTTGAGCAATAATGGTTGGCATGATATTGGTGATCGTTTGAGCGATCACCTCAGCCATGTTTGGCTCAGGAGCTTCACCACGACCCCTTCCTTGGCCCCTACCACGACCTCTACCACGGCCCCTACCACGGCCCCTACCTCTACCTCCTTGTTCCTCCGGTTGAGCTTCCTGTTGAGGTTCTTCCGATTCAGCCCTATAGTTCGTTCCGGCTCTCCTTGGTCTCACCATTTCTATAAAACAAGTGACACGTTGACCCAAGAGTTAGTCTCAAATGCTCACATGTTAGTCACACAAGTAGTCAATGCTCTCATACCGATACCACATACTCATTTCATATCGTTAAGCTAAGGCAAGAGTGCTAGAATCCTATGGGATTGTTACTTAGCATGTCATCATGTCAAATTCATTACAATTGTCTATCATTAACTCAAGTAATCATGCTCAAAACATCATGCAATCAAATAACTAACACGAATGTTTCAAAGTATAATCCGAATTCGATATGCTCTCTAGTTATCGACCGGGTATGTATACAGGGTGTACCAATGGCTAACCTTCCACCTAATCAACTTCCATTAAGCATATCGGTTCCTTATTATACTTTAAGCCACACGTGCGCAATCCACAATGTCATGAACTTGTTATAATGTTGAGTAACCATAAAAGAGTTGATCGGGTTCTTTTAGGGTTGCCACAATATTATACTAAGTTAATGGCATCACTTCATTTTGCCCTAAATCATCAAATTAGCTCCAACCAATAACAACAACAAACCATATTAACCACATTCATCACATTGAATTCAAGCTATCACACAAGTGGTCTTAACTACGAACTCACACGGGGATTCACATAATTCACATTGCACACGAATTTCTTAACCATGCATGCTATATGAAGAGTTTTAACTTAAGCCGTAGTCTAGGTCAAACCGCCTAATTCTCTACGACCACGCATGGGCCACCATTCTGTAACACCCCAAGCCGAGGCTCGAAATATCACGGAAATCATATAGCGCAAGGTGGGATTACAATAGAACAAGAACTAAATGCAAATAAAGATTCAGTGAATCCATTAATATACGAAACAAGTACCAAAATACATAAGGAGCAAATAACCATCAAAGTTTACAAAAGAACATCCCGAAGATGGCAAATCGATCCTAAGTATAATGCAAAAGAGAAGGTCGGTGAATCCTTGATTCATAAAGTCCAAAGCCCGGGTTTAACAGCAAGCAAGCAACTAAACTCCACGTCCGGGGATAACCTGATTACCTGAAAAGTGTACTAAGCATAGTCAACACAAGGTTGGTGAGTTCGTAGTAATGGTCCATAAAGAACCAGCGTCAATAATCACAATGTACGAGTAGAGGCTAGACATGACTTACAGCGAGCCTCTAAGTAACACAATAACGTCCAACAACAAGATTACACAAGACAAGTAAGTGTGTAATATGAATGCACAAATGATATACGTAACAATGCAAGTGCCGAATGCATAAATAAGCCAACATGCCTATCTTATGCGTGAACTCAAGTCACCTATGCAACGATACCCGCCTGTCATCACAATGAACAAGGCTGTATCTCAAAATCATCGAGATATATATGTCTATATACTCGGATGTCATGTCACCAACATCTCATGGACAAGTGTATACATCTATACACTAGGATGTTTGAGTCCTCAACCGAGGGATTATGTACTACGTATGCATGCTTACAATCAATCGTATATGCATCAATCACGAATCGCCTGTCATAAATCCACAACCAATACTCGTCAATCATAAACCAATAATCACAATTTAAACCAACTATACGTACATACACTTAAGAGGATTATCCATTCTTCGAGCCCCAGATGCTTATATATAGGGTCACCCGCAGCCTTCCCACCACATCTAAAACCCAATGAAGGAATAACCGACTTCCATGTAGGTACGTCTATCCTAGTATTAATGAAATACTTAACAAGGCATAAACCAAGTCATTCAAACGTGATAAACCGTCTCATCAATCCAACATTTAAATCAAATAAATCAATCAATCAACAACGTAAGTAAACACGCAAGTTTACACTTTTCAGCCCGAATCTCAAGCGAGTAGGGAGATACGAAACTCACCTCGATTGGTTATGAAAAGTTAAGTTGATATAAAGTCGAGTTATTGTCGTACAATGTTCAATTCACGTCCAACACCTAAATATCGATCATATACATTCACATCAACATACATAAACACATATACGTAGTTATCAAATACTCGGCAAAACCCTAATTAAACCCTAAATTGACCCAAAACTCATTTTAAGTCGATTTAGAACCGGTAAATGTACGAGATGACTAGAAACGAGTAAACTAACATAAATAGAAGTAAATGGGATGAATTAGACTTACCAAAACTTCCTTTTCGAGCTAGAACCCAATTTATGGCAAAATGGGTAAGAATGCAAGAACTTCAACCTTTGATTCTTCGTATAGACGATAATGTGGTATAGATGACGATGATTCTAGTGTTATATCCGTTCCAAACACCAAGTCGATGATAGATAGATGAAGAAATGAAATGAGTTCCTTAGCCTTCTTTTACTTAGAGAGAAAATGAGAAAGGGATAGATAAGAAATGAAAGGAGGGGAGGAAGAGATTAGGAGAGAAATGGGTCAATGGTGGCTGGTGGGTCGTGGACTACCCACGGGCCGACTCGTTTCTCTTCTCAAGCCAAATTACAATCGTTACACATTTAAACACCGATCAAAACATATTACCGACCCGAATAAACCACATTGTCATTTAATTCATAAAACGACCCAAATAACTTCCACATTATCATTTAGTCACCAAAACGACCCGAATACTTCATTAACATAAATTGTTAGTCATATTACACGTAAAGTCAACGGGTCAAAATTCACGGATGTTACATGATCTTAAGTCACCTTCTTCCATGATCTTTACCCTATAATTAAAAAAAATAACTTTTTTAATTAAAAAAGTAATTTTGAATAAAAGAAATGCTAAATATGAAAAATTATTTTTTATTTAAAATAAAGTTTGATTGAATTGTTAAAGAGAGTGTAAGATTTAAAATCCTATTAAAATTTAAAGCTACCGATTTATTCTAATTTATATTTAGTTTTAAGTCAAAACATTAATACATGCAAAATAAAATAGTGCAAAAAGTAATTTTTAGTAAATAGTGATTGAGTTGTGAATAGGGATAATGTACCACTCATTTCTCTAGTGTACTCTAGTCACATAAGTAAGATGATTTGAGATGACAAATTATAGGAATATACATATTTTTTGCCTTTCAAAAAATAAGGAATACAAATTTTTTTTCTCTTAATGTAGAAAAAAATGATATAAAACTGGAAAATTATATATATACTAAAAACCTATGTAAATGTACAAGTACTTTATGCGTGGAATGTACAAGCTTTTAAAGCACATACTAATTTTAACCAAATTTCGTTTTAACCCCTTAAATTTAAACCAAATTTTGTTTTAACCCCCTAAAATTTTTATTTTTTAACTTTTACCTCACATCAAAGTTTTCGCTTTCATTTTCGTGATGCTAAACTTTTAGGTTCTCATGTTTTCATCAAACAACTTTCACACAGTTACGGTTTTACTTTTAAACATTTGGTCTTTGATTATTTTCATTTGTCTTTTTATACATATAGCATTTTCATTATACAATAACTTTTATCATCGATACGTCTTACGTTCATGTTACATTTAAAACATTAATATAGTTATTGTTTATGTTTTTATACATCTTAATATTCTTTTACATTATTTTTATTGTATTGCTACATGTTTAGTTGTTTTTTTAATGAAAGTTTTCATCTTTTAACTAGTATCCCACATCAAAATTTTCGTTTTCATTTTTATTGACACTAAACTTTTGGGTTCTCAGGTTTTCATCATACAATTTGCACACAGTTATGGTTTTACTTTTAAAGATTTGGTTTTTGATTATTTTCTTCCGTTTTTATACATATATATATAACGTTTTTAATATATAATAATTTTCATCATGCTTACGTCTTACATTCATGAAACATTTAAAGCATTAATATAGTTATTGTTTGTGTTCTTATACGACTTATTATTCCTTTACAATATTTTTAATGTTATTGCTAGATGGTTAGTTGTCATTCTTAAAGTTTGAGTTCGAATATTTGACATAAATTTGCCAAAACTTTATTGTATAAAAAACGTACTTCCCTCAACGCGCGAGGTCAATAACTAGTATATATACTATTTGCCATTTGGAAAGTTGTACATATAGGAAACTGTAAAGTTTTCATGGAAGAAATAACTTGAAAGTTGTAATCAACCCCTTGGAAACTAAACTTACTGATTCCATTCCATGACTTCATTCACTTAATTGCATCTGTTTCTCGTTAATACACTCAAACTAACAATAGTATAAAAATTACAAGAAACAAAGATTGTTACTTTTCTAAACACCAACAACTGTGCAAGTAACTTTGATTAACATTTTTCTTCTTCTTTCTCCATTTATCTGTACATTCTTAGTTAAATTATTAGTGATATTCTTTTAGTATATGATCATGATCAGTTGCTTCATTAACCTGTTTTGAACATCCTGTATATTGATTAATTGTTACATGGTTTTTTTAAGGATCTAAGACAAAGCAAAGAAGTGGAAAAACAAGTCATGGCGACTGATTCGGACAAGAAAAAACCCGAAAACAAGGGTGACAAATTGGTTGATGAGGTTTTTTCTTGGACTCTTGGTGACGTACTTAACAGAAATCTCTACAAAAGAAAGGTTTGTGAAAATAATACATTTATATATTCTCATGTACAGTACTATATATATGTCACTGCTTTGTAGATAAAGATTTTTGCCTGTTTCTTGTATAAATTTAGCAGCATTATAATATATGCTGATTGATATATATTTGCTTTATGTATTTGTAAGATTCAGTGAGTGTCATAGTTAAGATAACCAGTTTCATTATAAGTATACAATACACACCTTCATTTTTAAAACAACAGGTGCATGCATACTGATTATTCTTGAGTTTATGTCACTATATATTACTAAATATTATTCTTCACTTTTTCCTCTGTTTCTGACTACACCAAATCATTTGTCTATCCACTTTTTGAGGAGACACACGCAGACCTTCTTTCAAGCGTTTTAGGAATCAATCGTGCTCCCACTGCAGCCATCGTTAAAGTGATAAGGCCAAAATGTGTTGATGAACCCGAGACGCCAAACAGATACTACCATGAAAAACTCCCCAAATCATTAATTTACACAATCTTGCTCAGGAGACACCAAGGATCTTACGTACCCGAGGTTGGAGATCTTTTCGCCTTGACAGATGCAAGGCCAAGATGTGTTGATGATCTCAAGAGGCCAAACAGATTTTTCGTCACTGCTTTAGTTCAAAGAATGAAGTTGAACAAATCACTTTGTAAGCTTATGGTTTTGTCATCAAAACCAATCAATCCAGATTTTCGTAGGAACAATGTAAAATATTTTGCTGTTTCTCTTATCAATTTGTCAACAAATATTCGTATCTCACAAGCCCTTCACTCAGAGATAGAAGGGAACACACTGGATATGATCAAAACCGTGCTACGGACTGATACCTCTGTAAGATTAACCAACACCTTTTTCTCCTCCAACCTTATTAATTTTTTTGGACATTACTTAAACACTAAATAAACTTTAACAGATTGAAGAAAATTGTAGTGAGTGCTCTATTAATACATATAGAAACATGCCTTTATTTAAGATGAAAGAAGCTCTTGAAACTTTCCAACTTGATAGTTCACAAGAAGCTGCTGTTTTGAACTGCATTGCTGCAAGAGATTGTCGTCACCAGAATACAATCAAGTTAATATGGGGTCCTCCAGGGACCGGAAAGACAAAAACAATCAGTTCGTTGTTACATATGTTGTTGAAGATGAAATGCAGAACGCTTACTTGTGCACCAACAAATATTGCGGTTTTAGGAGTTGCCAAACGAGTAATGAGCTTCGTGAGAGACTCCTTGGTGTATGATACTTATGGTTTAGGAGATATAGTTTTATTTGGGAATGGACAGAGAATGAAGATAGACGACTGCAAAGATCTTTCTGATATATTCTTAAGTTTACGCGTCAAGATTCTTTCTGATTGTCTAGCTCCGTTGTCAGGCTGGAAAGGTAGCTGTGAGTGGATGATTCGTTTTCTTGAGGATCCACAGGACCAGTACTTGTCATATGTAATGCAAAATTCAAGAGTTGATGATGATGGAGAGTGTAATCGCTCTAATGACGAGAAAGATGATTGCAGCATCAAAAGTAACAAAAATGGAGAAAGTGATGGAATTGAAGACGACGACGACGATGATGATAGCAGCACTGAATTTTGTGGTGATGAGGATTTCTTTATTGAAGAAGAGGAGCCGAGTGACTCGAAAATGAAGAAAGCAATGAAAGTTCAGAACTGGAAGACCATCATTGTAAGAATCTTAAATAATGAAAAGCATGGTAGAAATAACAAGAATGACAATAAAAATGAGCAGTCTCCGAAAGAGAATTCGAACAAAAAGAATGTTGATCAAGTGAAGTTATTGACTTTTGAGGAGTTTGTTATGAATGGGTTCGTTTCTTGGAAATCATCTTATATCTTGTATTGAAAGCTTATACACCCATATGCCGACATCATACATTTCCGCGAAGTCAGCTAAAGAAATGATTAAGGTTGTAAGTTCTCTTAAACGTCTTGAAGAATTACTGAAAGTTGCAGTTTCTGAAGATATTGATATGAGAGAAGTCTTGAATGGATTTGGGGATTCTTGGGCTGGAGATAGTAATGACTTATATGCATGCAGAATGTCAAGTATTGAATCACTGAAATACCTTCAAAAGACATTGTGTTTTCCAGAATTTAAAGAAGATCATGAAATTAGACGATTTTTATGATAAAAGAATCTTGGATGGTGCAAATGTTAGGAGTAGTAGTTACGGGAAGCATTTTCTTCAAGGAAATATGTATGGCTCGTACTCATTTATTAACGTAACTTCTGGCAAGGAAGAGTTTGATAAGGGTCATAGCATGCAAAATCTCATGGAAGTGGCCGTTATTGGTGAAATCATTGCGAATCTCTTTAAAGGTACCTCTACCTTCTTTTTTTTCTTCTCTAGGTAGATTGGTCATTTTACTTTTGTTAATTTATTCTCAGAATCTGTTGCAAGAAAACATAAGGTAAGTGTTGGATGCATATCACCTTACAAGGCTCAAGTAAATGCACTACAGAAAAAGCTTGGTAACAAGTACATAGGTTCAGATTACTTCACTGTGAATGTGCGGTCGGTTGATGGATTTCAAGGAAGTGAGGAGGACGTGATCATAATATCTACCGTGAGATGCAATGGAAAAGGATCAGTTGGTTTTCTTTCAAATCGTCAAAGAGCAAATGTAGCACTGACTCGAGCAAGGTATGTATGATAAGACTATGAGCTAGATAATATGATTGTTTTTCTTCCCTTCCTTTTCTTTGGTTCTTTTCACTTCATAGTTTATTCATTTATCACAGATACTGCTTGTGGATATTGGGAAATGGATCAACTTTGATGAATAGTGGCTCTATTTGGAAGGAATTAGTTGTTGATGCGAAGGATTGTGGATGTTTCTACAATGTTGATGATGACGAAAACTTGGCACAAGCCACCATGTTTGCTTTGCTTGAACTTGGCCAATTTGATAGCTTATTCAACACAGATTCCTCACTTTTCAATGAAGCCAAATGGCAGGTAAGAAGGAAACTGTCTGGTTTTTATCTAATATACAATCATACACTACCAAGCCTAAGCTATTTACCCATAAAGACCGTTCATGCACATATTAAGAAGTTTTTTTTTCTGGTTTATTATAGGTGAAATTTAATGATAAATTCTTGGAAACCATTGCAAGACTCGACGACCGTGAGATTAGTAAGAAAGTGATTTCTCTTCTAATTAAGCTTTCGAGTGGCTGGCGTGAACTGGAAAAAGATGGAGATACTAAAGTAGTCATAGATGGAACTTGTACAATTGTCGAAAAGTATAAGGTGACACAAGACTTGCATTTGATTTGGGCAGTAGACATCATAGCACAAAATTCTGTTTGCATCCAGGTTCTTAAGTTTTGGGACGTTTTACCTGGTACCAAGATTGATGAACTAGTGAAAATGTTAATGGAAAAAGAATACGGGAATTATACTATGAATATGATAAGACGCTGCAAGGAAATACGTGTTGAAGGGTATGTTTGAAATGCAACTCTTTGCCTATAGACTTTAATTATGAGTTAAATGTTATAAAATAGATTGCTGTTTTTAATCAATTTATACCATTGTAAACTATTATCAGGAACCTGACACTTCCAGTTTCATGGCCCATGAACTCGGACACGGATCAAAGTTGGTCCTTGTCAAATCAGTTGGCTGGGCTGAGCTTAAAAAACCAGCCTTCCTCGTCATCGTCATCATTTTTAAGAGCTTCAAGTGGCTGGTAAGTTCTTGGACCATGTTTATGTGTATCATCTGCTTGTACATTGCAGAAATCTGAGTCTTTTTGTTTGTCGTGTTTAGGGGGTTTGGTAATCGGAAATCCAATAGGTATGGTGATTTAGGATCTCGTGGAAGGGGGCCAAAGTGGTAAAAGAAAATGAAACGTGGAGAACTCATAGATGATTCTTTTGACCTGTTTTGTGTCTAAAACATCAAAATGAGGTACTCTGTTTTTTGGTGAAAGAATGTGTGGTTTCTGTAATGTAAGAAACTCTTTGTTCTATTTTAATATGATAGAACTTTATAGTTCTAAGATATACAACATGATGTTCGGTGTGTGTATTGCAATGACCAGGAGTGGTACTCTTGTACAGTTATATATAAAGAAATCGACTCAAAGAGCCAAAAAAAACTTAGCACTGATGAAACATTAAAACGCATCCGTGAAGGTCCATATATAGATTTCGCACAATTACAACAGTCGATGTTAAGAGACATGAAATTTTCTTAATTTTACCATATCAAAGCACGTTGAAAAATAAAAGACCGAATCAAGTGTACAATGAGATTAGACAGTCTTACTGGTGTTTCACAAACAGACAACAAGATTAGACATACTTATGATCAACCACCTCCAAAGTGGATTAGTGGTTAACATTATGGACTTCTTACTACGATCTTAAAGGCGGACAAGAAAGGTTCGGAAATGGTCATGGTATGCCCGGGCTAGGTTGATACATCTGAGTCAAAAAGACTATACATCTCAAAGTTCCACGTATTCAGTAATAAGTTGACCAACAAAAATTTTCAAGCTTTATATCACATCAGAGCCAAGTAGACTTGTAATCAAGTTTATAGATAGTGTTTACTATTATCAGTAACTGAAGATTTAATTAACAGTGCTCAGACTGATCTAAAAGTTTCATATCAACGTACACCAAACTCAGTGAAAACAGGGCTGGAACATAGACACTAACTGATATGTGATCGATTGGAATAACCTGATAACTTCCTCAAGTATAAAGGCTTTGTTATACCAATTTTGGCAGAAGAAACGTAATCAGATGCATGTTCAAATAATGTCATCAACGAAAGAATTGAATACTATACATTTTAACAGATTTTCTTGTTTTTCACACAATCCAAGACTCTAACTAGGAATGGGTTGACTTTCAGTTTAAAAAGGTTATTGATTTTCTACCAAACGGAAATAGAGACACCCAAAGTAAACCAACCAAGAATTGGTTCGTTGGTGTGTTTTGAATTTACCCAACTAAAATGACTTCAAAATTTAGTTTTAGTTCATTTTTCAAGTAGCATTTCAAATGCCAAATTAAATTTTATCATATCAAACTATTTGAAACAATTAATGTGTATTTGAATTTGGAATTAGGCTATTAGAATAAATTTAGTTCTATTTACTAGGATTAGCTTATTAGAAACCTGTTTAACAATAAAATGTTTACTCAAGTTTTGGGCAGAAGCCGATTGAACATACACCACCAAAACAGAACCAATAAACCAATTCCTTATTCGATTTCTCCCCCAAATAAGCCATTCCGAATAACCCAAATGACGAATGAACTGGATCGGTTATTTGGTTAATCTGAATAATAAAACACCCTAACTCTGATCACAGATCGAAGAGCAGAGCATCAACACATTAACTTCTTTATTATAAGAATAAGAATTACTGATACAAGTCATTTGCAATTCACATCATTTACAAGAAACAAGAAATGCAATCAAACCCAGTTACAATCTTTAATCAGACAATAGAGCATGACCAGATTCCACGAAATTGTAGATAATAGAGCATGACCAGATTCCACGAAATTGTAGATAGCTTCCACGTGTGTACCATTATAACAATTGAAACAGACCTGTCATCAGGGTTATATCCTAAGTGTCAGAGACTCAGACATGTTGCTTAATATCTAAATGTTAAACTCGGCGTTAATTTAGCATCTGCTACTCGCTTATATTTAATGTTTCGAAGGTTCATGTGTTGGGCTAGCGAATCACCATAACCACCAAAAACAAGTTGCAGCTTTCACAATTTATTGAGATCGAACTTTCATGCTATTCAAGTGGAGTTTCAAATACATGCACACAGAAAACAACTACAAAATATATCATTTAAAATCAAGACATTACTTATGAACAGCACGATGCAGCACGAGCTCCTTCAGCTGGTCTGTCAACAAGAACCATTCCAGCTGGATTTTGGGTAGGCTGAGCTCTAGGGAGCCTCTTAGCTGTTTCAAAAAGAACAAATACAATTAAAAAAAAATAGATGCATCTAAAGAGAAACCAAGAACTACCAAATGAATGGATGATGCATTTCTTGTTCTACAACCACTAGGTCACCATAAGACCGTGACAAAAAGAACAAATACAATTAAAAAAAAATAGATGCATCTAAAGAGAAACCAAGAACTACCAAATGAATGGATGATGCATTTCTTGTTCTACAACCACTAGGTCACCATAAGACCGTGACAAAAAGAACAAATACAATTAAAAAAAAATAGATGCATCTAAAGAGAAACCAAGAACTACCAAATGAATGGATGATGCATTTCTTGTTCTACAACCACTAGGTCACCATAAGACCGTGACAAAAAGAACAAATACAATTAAAAAAAAATAGATGCATCTAAAGAGAAACCAAGAACTACCAAATGAATGGATGATGCATTTCTTGTTCTACAACCACTAGGTCACCATAAGACCGTGACAAAAAGAACAAATACAATTAAAAAAAAATAGATGCATCTAAAGAGAAACCAAGAACTACCAAATGAATGGATGATGCATTTCTTGTTCTACAACCACTAGGTCACCATAAGACCGTGACAAAAAGAACAAATACAATTAAAAAAAAATAGATGCATCTAAAGAGAAACCAAGAACTACCAAATGAATGGATGATGCATTTCTTGTTCTACAACCACTAGGTCACCATAAGACCGTGACAAAAAGAACAAATACAATTAAAAAAAAATAGATGCATCTAAAGAGAAACCAAGAACTACCAAATGAATGGATGATGCATTTCTTGTTCTACAACCACTAGGTCACCATAAGACCGTGACAAAAAGAACAAATACAATTAAAAAAAAATAGATGCATCTAAAGAGAAACCAAGAACTACCAAATGAATGGATGATGCATTTCTTGTTCTACAACCACTAGGTCACCATAAGACCGTGACAAAAAGAACAAATACAATTAAAAAAAAATAGATGCATCTAAAGAGAAACCAAGAACTACCAAATGAATGGATGATGCATTTCTTGTTCTACAACCACTAGGTCACCATAAGACCGTGACAAAAAGAACAAATACAATTAAAAAAAAATAGATGCATCTAAAGAGAAACCAAGAACTACCAAATGAATGGATGATGCATTTCTTGTTCTACAACCACTAGGTCACCATAAGACCGTGACAAAAAGAACAAATACAATTAAAAAAAAATAGATGCATCTAAAGAGAAACCAAGAACTACCAAATGAATGGATGATGCATTTCTTGTTCTACAACCACTAGGTCACCATAAGACCGTGACAAAAAGAACAAATACAATTAAAAAAAAATAGATGCATCTAAAGAGAAACCAAGAACTACCAAATGAATGGATGATGCATTTCTTGTTCTACAACCACTAGGTCACCATAAGACCGTGACAAAAAGAACAAATACAATTAAAAAAAAATAGATGCATCTAAAGAGAAACCAAGAACTACCAAATGAATGGATGATGCATTTCTTGTTCTACAACCACTAGGTCACCATAAGACCGTGACAAAAAGAACAATATGTAGATTATGCTACGGATGATAGAATTTCCAAACATGAATGCTCAAATAGTTTAATCTTAAATGATGCAATAATTCAAATAGAGAATTGAGGGCTTTTCAAAAGATAATCAGCTAAAATACATTTTACAGAATAAAACTAAACACCCTTTTAAAAAACTCTTCTATTTAAAACAAAATATCTACCTCACATATTTCAAGAATAACCTTACAAGAGGCAATGAAGGAGTCAAAACCACAAGGCATATAACAGAGTACTTATAAATTCAACCAAAAGCTTTCGTGAAAAGTTTCGTGTAAGTAACATCAACTTTCAAATGGATGCTGGCATGAGACTCGTAAAGAGCATACGTTGATTGAGTTGAATGCACAAACTAGGTTGATTGAGTTTAAGCATATAGTACAAGAGCATACGTTGATTGAGTTGAATGCACAAACTAGGTTGATTGAGTTTAAGCATATAGACGCAAAAAATAAAAAGGCAACAGCCATTCTATCGTACTTCAGAGTCTCCTCCTGCTAACATCAATAATCCAAAATTCAATGTCATGAAAATAAAGATGGGAAATGATACATACTTCTGCTGTTACTTTCCTCTTCTCTTCCAGATCAGCTTTATTACCAGCAAGAGCCATAACCATGTTAGGGTTACCTGACACAACCGAGTAATAAAATATGAATTGGTTATAAAATTTGGCAAAGTGAAAGAAACAAAGACTAAAAAAATTATAGAATAACAACAAGCAATTGGTTCCTTGCTCTAATAAGCAATGCAATTACACTCAAAAGATATTTAACTAAATTTGACTCCACTCTTACTAATACTAAATACCATAATAGGCATGAAACCCAACTTAGATAATATCTGCTCACCTTGCTTTTGAAGTTCTTGAACCCACTTCTTAGCCCGTGTAAACGAATCCTAAAAGATAGGCAGATAAAAAAGAAAATGAATTAAAGATTTCCAAACACAAGAACCAGTAGAAAACCACAGGATATTACATCACAAACCAAACCACATTGAGACACCACTAATAAAATTCAGTAGAAAATTACTAAATTAGTGTATGTAAATACAACATTCAACTATTAATAACTTAAAAACAATCATTTCGGGATTATGAGCATTCAAAAAACAACTTACGGAAACCTGAACAAAGCTCATAAGATCATATACCATAAGGACCCGAAATAAAAGACTGAAACCCAATTACATTAATCAAAAAGTAGCGATCCACAAGTAAAGATTAGTACCCGAACTGTACCAGACGATATGCACAAATAACAAGTAGTTAACAATTACGGAGTACTTCACTACAAACTCAATTATGATTCCATAAAGTATTATACGCCAAAACCATCTATACAATATCCGTACAAGTAAAGATCAAATAGAAAACGCGATAATAATGAGACGAAAAAGGAAGTAATACCGAGCTAGTTATATCGTAGACGATAATAGCAGCAGCAGCACCTCTATAATACATAGGAGCCAAACTATGATACCTTTCTTGTCCAGCTGTATCCCATATCTCAAATTTCACCGTCGCATCGTTCACCGCTACTGTTTGCGAAAAAAACGCCGCTCCGATCGTCGATTCCTTTTATCACCAATCCACACACACACACACATAAATTATAATCACCAATCCACACACACACACAATTATACATATATCAACATATACATATACAAATACACATAAAAAAAATCAATTCAAAATACTAAATTCAAAAGTCAAACCCTGGAAAAAAGTCAAGATCAAAATTCAATTTAAAGTAACTAACCTGAAATTCAAGAAATTGACCTTTGACAAAACGTAATACAAGGACTTGATTTACCAGCATATCTCCAAGCAAAACCTACAAAAAATTTATAAAAAAAAATTTAATAAAATTAATATTAATAAGTGAAATTAAAAAGGGAATTCAATGATAATAGTACCAATTTAGCGTTGAGATTATTGTGGGGTGCTGTAGCCATGGATTTTGATTGAATTGATTAATTAGGGTTTCAGAAATTTGGGGGGGGGGGGTTTTTTTTTTTAATTAACTCAAAACGGTTAGTTTATTAAAAGTTGGTCCCACACATTCAATTTGCAACGGTCCCTTTTGATTTTATGGAGGGCGGGCTCCCAAACCTCCCATGAAGCCGTTGAACCATAAATTTCATGCCGGCGGCGGTGTTACCGCCGGGTTGAGGACATAAAATCACCAAGCCGTTGTCCACTCCTAGTGCCTTATAGTGATTTTCTAAAATTTATTTATTATAAGTTCTTTCTAGAATGTACTTTTCTTTTTTAGTTTTTAAACGAGGCCTAAAGGCGCGTGCGTTGCACGCCGAGGATGAATTGAAGTTGATGCGTGTTGTAGACGCATGCTATTGATATAAATCTTGCAGAAGTGAAACACCTATCTCAGCAAAGTTTTATTGCTAACTTTGATTTTGTCAGTGGACCTTTTTAGATTTTAATTGAAGTCAAAAGGTAAGTATCTATATATAAATATAAATTTGAAAAGTACACTAAAAAAACATTTCCTTAAAAAACATTACCATTTTCTATTTAAAACAAAAAAAAAACAAAATAATGAGAAAAAAAAAAAAATTCAACTAACAAATTATTTAAAACAAATTATATTTTAAAAAACTAACAAAATATGTAAATATATAATACTAGAAGGTTTGTTTTGTAAATATTGTACTAAAAAAAAAAAAGTAAAGTTGGTGGCTGCAGTTCATCTTCTTCCTTCGACATACACACACAGACGGTTAGTTTGAGTTCAAAAATTACTGATTTTTTTTTTTAATTAACTCAAAACGGTTAGTTTATTAAAAGTTGGTCCCACACATTCAATTTGCAACGGTCCCTTTTGATTTTATGGAGGGCGGGCTCCCAAACCTCCCATGAAGCCGTTGAACCATAAATTTCATGCCGGCGGCGGTGTTACCGCCGGGTTGAGGACATAAAATCACCAAGCCGTTGTCCACTCCTAGTGCCTTATAGTGATTTTCTAAAATTTATTTATTATAAGTTCTTTCTAGAATGTACTTTTCTTTTTTAGTTTTTAAACGAGGCCTAAAGGCGCGTGCGTTGCACGCCGAGGATGAATTGAAGTTGATGCGTGTTGTAGACGCATGCTATTGATATAAATCTTGCAGAAGTGAAACACCTATCTCAGCAAAGTTTTATTGCTAACTTTGATTTTGTCAGTGGACCTTTTTAGATTTTAATTGAAGTCAAAAGGTAAGTATCTATATATAAATATAAATTTGAAAAATACACTAAAAAAACAACTATTTCTTTACATATATCATTGTTTTCACCATTACTATGTGTTCGTATAGATTGGATACAAAAAGCTTTAGTATTACAGCAGAACTAAAGTTTGACATGTTGATTCAAATCATAATTCAAATCATTTAAAAAGTAAACATCAAAAAATGTGTTATTTAAGTAGTTACTTACCCAAACTCCATAATAACGTCTAGTATAGTATTACCGGATAGCCATTGCAAATGGTTAGTGTAGCAATATCAATCATGTTTGTTTTGCCATAAACCTGTGATAAACACTTCTTAAAATATGATCTTATGGATGTCAACATGACAAAATTACATCACTGGATCAAAACACATGGCATACAAAGTTTGAAGAGATTTTTAGTAAGGAAAATGATTGATATGCCTAAATAATAGGCATAAAGATGTGCCTACAAATCTAGTGATGACACATGACATGATTAAAGGTGGAGATTAAGAAAGAGAAAGAGTGACATCCATGTGTCATCTGTTGAATGTTTTAGGCATAATTTTAGGCTATATTTTAGACATATATATCATTACCCTTCTAGTAAACTTACTTCGTTGTTATGTTAAAATAATATACTTGTTTAATGAAATCATTCTTTCAACTACATTTCCTTTTGAATATCATACATACAGTGTTGTTGGTTTCATAAAAGTTTCTAGACACACCCATTTCTTAAATAAAAAACATGTGTATAAACTAACCGAATCAATAGAAACTAAAGTTCGGTTCAGTTATTTTGTTCAATGATCCAAATTAACCACATCTACAAATGTATACTCCTCATTGCATCCAAACTATTTCAATTAGGAACTGAAAATGAAACCCTCGTACATTAAAGTTAATAAAAATGAATAAAATTTGATATTAAATTACCTGGCGCCAAAAAAGATATGCAAAAACTTTTTAAGGCTCATATTATAAGTTGATGACGGAGAATAATGATCTAAAAAAAAAGAAGGTGAATGATAATTTAATACCGTTTCTATATATATCAACCATATAAAACTCAATATTATTTCCCCTTAATTAATATTACATAAAAAGAATAACAAAATGTGTGTGTGAAATTTTTTGAATAATAATAAAAAAAAAATAATCAACAAACATACTTTTTATATCGAATAAAAATCACAAACCTCGAATCCTTACCCGATAACAAAACTCTTAATATTTGACAAAAACATGATAGATGCAATAATTATTTATTATTCCATAAATTGTCACTCCACCTTTCGGATTCCAACCTATGCCTTTTAGATGTTAAACATGTAAGACCATAACCCTTCACATACAAACCTCTTAAACACCATATAGGATAATAAAGCATTGATTATTTTAAAATCAACACAACAATTGCTTTTTGAATAAAAAAAACTAAGGAAAGTATTGATAATTTATAAACTACCACTATATTATGCATAATAACATCATACTCCAAAGAAATTAACTATGACCATGGATTCAAACTGTTTCATTATTAAGATGGAGTAACGTAAGAAAACTTGGATGACTTATGGCATTCCCTCCATTATGTGAAATAAAGTGTTAATGAATTAAACATAAATGAATATCATATCATACTCCGTGATTCACTAAACCAAATGTTAAATAAGAAATCATTAATAAAAATTCATTAATAAGAGAGATAACTTTAGTTTTAGCATTGATGCCAAAACTCAACTGTGAGTCCCAAATATAGATGATTAAAACCCGACTGGCAAGTAGTTCTAACTGGAAGTTGACCAGTTCAGAATACGATCCAGATATGGATGAACAATACGATAAAGATACTGAAAGTAAATGCAAGAAACAATAAGGGCTGAAACTATATAAATAATATGTATATTTTAAGTATGTAGCATTGAGACACGATGTACTTTTTCAATGTATTTGATTTATTGATATAAACAAATAAAAGGTTGTTGCGGAACAAAGATAAACACCCAAGTGTAAATATCTAAACAACCTAGAAATACAAGTGATCTAATAACTTGGAAATACTCGTAAGGATTACTTAGAGTATGTCTCACAAGTTGCAATGCTAAGGTTTCGAGCCATTTGCAAGTTGTGAGAAGACTTATATTTATAGACCAAGTCCATGATGACGTGGACCAGATCGTACAAATATGGTTGGGAACATTTAAGGAATTAAAGCTAATTCCTTACATGCGTACTTTTAAGGTTTAAGTATGTAAGTCAATTGATGTGACTTATCATACCTTATTCTCAACCTTTACTTTACCTTGTACTTTTATTAATAGTTAAATCTATTAACTGGGTAAAGAAATGTAAAGTAAAAAGTCTTCCTCGTAATCAGTGTAAAAGTGTGTGAGTACTTTTACACTGAGATGCTTCAGTCTTCGATCAGGTAGAATCAACTTCTGAGCTCCACATCTGAGCTGATTCTCTTTCTTCAGACTTCAGTCTTTGACTTCATTCTGAACGGTATTCTGATACGTTGATCTGAACTGAAGTGAAGTGAAGCTTCAGTGAACTAATTCTGAACGACTTCAGAATTTTGTACAAGTATTCTTCACTGAGCTTCAGCTATTTCTGAACAAATTATACTTGGTCGATTTTCGACCTAACAAATTCCCCCTATTTGTTCTGAAATAGTGCATGCATCTCAGACTTCTATCTATACATGTTTGTAAGTCTGAAATGCAAGTTTTTTTGTTTAAGTTATAAAAATTTTCTAAGTACATCTTATAGATCATTGATGTCTCAGAATTTTACTTGTGGTTTTTCTAACTTAAACCTATCATCTACTTATAAGCTACAAAATGTAACATATATATACAAACTGAAGTGTTTGTTACATTTGCAAATATTTATACAAGTACATGATAATCTGAAAAGGAACTACTTCTTGGCAGGCCTTGAACCAGAAGGTGCTTCAGTAGGTTTCCTCTTCAGTGGAGAATGATCCTTCTTTCCAAACAATCTGCCTTCAATCTCTACCTTGGTCTGCATCTTTTGTTGTATTCTTGATAACCATGCACCAATCAAAGCAGATTTCGGCTTCCCCCTCAGTATTTGGATCATCTCCCTATGCTCAGAAATCCCAAACTCGTGCACTGAAACCTGATGATATTCTTCAGCTGCCCTTCCTTCTCTTTTAACAACCAAGTCAAAAAGCTTCAATCCATCAGCTTTTGTTACTTCCATATCAACTATTTTGGCTGGATGAGATCGATGCTTTAGATAATGCTCATATTGATCCTTCTCATGCTTTCTTTGGATCTCAGTAGCATCATCAGACATTGGCTTGAAGGTAGAAAGATCAGCATCACGAATATTCTTTCTTGATGATCTTGGTCCAGTCAATTTGGGCTTTGTGGGTGGCCTTGATAATTCTTTTTCAACCTTCAGAACTCCAGCCAGAATTTCCTTCTTTTTAATTGCCATATCCTTTTCTCTATTTTTCACCAAGTCCTCAATGGACATTTTGAATGTGAGATGGTCCAGCTTTTGTTCTAAGGAAGAATAATTCACCCCATATTCATATTCGAGCATATCAACAACAGCTTTCTGCACTCTTGGATCATTTTTAATTTTCAGATATCTTTCAAGAGAGAGACCAAGAGCTGCAGCATCAACATGATCAAGGGTCCCCATCTTCAGATGTTGTTCCCTTCTCTTCCCTTATTTTCCGTCCACATAATGAATTGATTAGAGACTTGCTTCTGCAAAGCCTCTAATTTCTTGTTATCAGCATTAGGATCATGAAGTGGATAACCGTGTTCATCTTTCTTTGTAGGTTCATCCACCACTGGGGCCTTGCCCTTATCTTTCTTAGCAGGTTCAGAAGCTTGCATTTCAGATTTCTGAACCTGTTCTCCCTGAACTGAGACACTACCAGATGGTACCTCAGCTTGCTTCTTGGTTGCTTCTATCAATTCTTGAGTACTTGAAAGCAGACCAATAGGCACATTTCCCCCTTTGGGGACCTCAGAAGGCATCTTGGCATATACATCAATAGCAGTCTGAATGGCCTTCAGAGGTTCCCAACTCTGCTGCAGAAGGCAATCAGAAATGCCTTTTGCCATGGTAGAGAACTGAGCCCTTAACCTGAATGATGAGTTAAGGTTCAGAGTCTCTTTTTCAGTAAGCTCTTTCAGCAATTTCCTATCTTCTTCAGAGAATGAAGGAGGAGGAGCAACAACATTTTCCTTTTTGAGTAGGGTCAGAATTTCATCTAACTGTTTGGACTGGCCTTTAACAACTTCTTCAAGAGTAGATACAGATTTCTGAACTTCTTCAACAGCTTTATCTACCTTCTCTGAAGTGTCTTGAGTGAGTTCTAAGACCATCCTTCTGATCCCTCCTTCAACCTTTTCAGCCACAGAAGCTGAAATCTGAGCAACAAGATTCTGAGAAATCTCAGACTTCAGCCTCTCAATCACATCACCACAAATAGAAGACCCAAGTTCTTTCTCATTGACACTTGGTCTTTAACCAATTCATTCACCTCCTTCCCGACTGCCATAACTTCTTGTTTTATTAATTCAATACCAGATGTCAAGTTCGCAACAACTGAAGCTTGCACATCTCTTTTGGCCAGTCTGAAGGCTTCCCTTATAGCCATACTTATCTTATTACATGAATGTACCAGCTCATTTAGCTTCCCACTTACTAGTCCCTCATTCCTAGCAACCTTGGTGAACTCAGTTCCAAGAAACATCTGAGCACCCTTCATTTCAGCCAGGGACGTAGTATTGGCAGTTAGAGTTTTAGTTAAGTCCTCTACCTTGAGAAGTAGGCTTTGGACTTCGGTGTTTTGTTTCTCTAACTGTGCTTCTACACTCAAAGGAGGAGGTGGTTGTGCAGAAACAGAAGCCACAAAGGGAATTCTACCAAGCCCATCTAATGCCTTTTCCAATTGCATTTCAGTTGGACTCTCAGATTCAGTGGCAGAGTCCAACTCCTTTTCAGCTTGATCATCATAATTAATGGGCCTTGGTACTTGGTGAATTTGTGGGTGTAAGTGTTCGAGTTGTGGTTGAAAACGTGGTGAAGTAACATAGGCAGGTGCAGAGCCGGGTGGAAAATATGGATGTTGATGTGAAGTTTCAGGTTGGCGATATGGTTGTTCAATATTTTGGATTTCTGGGGGAGGTTGGACGTTTGTGAGGCTTAAGGTTGGCTCAGAATCAGAAGACTGATTCTCCTCCAGTAAGCCCTCATCAAACTCGAAGTCAGCAAAGGAATCAAGATTCCCTTGAGGTGGCTCATCATCATCCCAGAGGTCAGTCGTAACTGTAGTCTGATCAGATATGCCCTGGTTCAGATCACTGGTACCTGAACCAGCTTCTGGTTCAACAACTGCTGCTGCAGATGCATCGTCACCAGATTTATGGGTTGGCTCAGCCATAGCTTCATCGCCAGAGACAGTAGACATAGGGATTGCCTTAATGATTCTCGTACCATCATCAAGAACCACTTCATCGGCCGTAGAGTCTGGAATCTCAGTCTCAGGTGGTGTCACACCAAAGACTTCATCAATTCGTGCTGCAGTAGAGTATAAGATTTGTGAAGTTACAGGGGGTGCGCGTGCAGACACGGACTCTATTGTGTGCTGGGGGGACACACTTATATTTTCTTCACCATCTCCTCCTAAAGAAGTTTTGGAGATGGCTGCTTGTGGGTTTCCCTTTAGACTCGATTCCTCTGGTTCTTGTTGGGAAGATCCAGAGGGGTTTGCTTCGGTACTAATGTCCTTGGGCTGTGAGGACGGCTTAAATTTACGACGTTTTAATAAGCCCTTTGGAGATCCTCAGGTTGGTCAATGGAGGAGGGAGGTGGTGGTTGGGTAGAAGAAGTTGCTGGGGTTTAAACAACTTCAACATTTGACCACCAGGTGCACCAATGGGTCTCGCATTCTTTTGCGACCCGCTCGGTGACCTTTCTGAGCCAGCCGGTCGTGCTGTTTCAGTTTTATGAATTACCTGAAGCATAGCAGCGGAGAGCTCTGGTTCTGGATCTGAAGTAGATAGCTTTGATAGATCCCTGCAGAACTCTGTCGCTGAAGATTCAAGCCCCTCCAAATGATACGCATCTCTAAGCATGTTTATGAAGCAAATGCTCAGAAATCTAGGGAATGAGATATGTGGACTTCTTTTCCCTTTTAATTTTGTTACCAGCTGAGAGAAAAGTATCTCAGTAAAGTCCACCTCAATCCCATGCCACAAGTAATACCCAATTTCTACTTGTGTTAAGGAAATCTGGTCCAATCCACCATAATTTCCTCCTAGGCACTCGACAATCTAAGTCCAAAAATATCTCCAACAATTTCCAAATCCAGACAAAAAGATGTGTCCAGATGTCTTCAGATTGCCGTCTGCATCAACCATGTCATTATGACCAGTGGCCTGTAGTACCTCCCTGAAATTAACTCCCTTAAGCCTTTTTGCATAGGCTGAAGAAGAGGGAAGGTAGTTCAAATGAAGGGCCTCCTGAAACCCATCAAGTGAAAGGATATACTGCTTAGTGCCTTCTTGTAAAGAAAAAGCAATGGACTTTTCATCCTTGCTCAGAGTAGCAGTATACCAGAATTCAAGTAAGTATCTATGATACATTACTTGAGGATTTGCAGTCAAGGCGTAATGGAGAGGGGATTGTTCAAGAAATTTATTTATCCTCCCCATTAAAGTTTTGCCTTTGGCGTTCAGTGCGGCCATGAAATTATTCATATTGAATCTAAGGGTCGATGGCTCGAACCCTTTTGGCCATTGTGCACTGGCCTTGACTACTTTGGATGGTGTGTATTCGAAAGCTATTAGAGATTTGACTACTTTAGCCATTATTTCTACAAGGGAAAACTGAATATGAAAGATTAATTTAGGGTTTTGGAGTTATGAAGGAATGAGAAGAATAGAGAGAGAATGATGATTGGGAGTAAATGTAAGGAGAAGTAAATGAAGAATTGTTTTGGAAAGGGTATTTATATTTATGGTGGAATACAAAGGTTTTCCAAAATAAATGAAATAAAATGATTTTGAAATTCAAACCCAAAAATGAAATATTATTTTAATGAAATCAGTTTTGATCGGGTTTGAAGTCCGAAAATAATTTTGGGTTATACGTCCGCATTTAATGCAACGACGGCTATGACCCCACATTTTTACAAAACTTTTCAACACTTTAAAGAAAAAGTGATCATTACTTTCCATTTACGGCGCAACTTGTGTGACACGTCAGCAAAAAGCATCATTATTCAAACGTTAAACAGTAACCTTCACGTGTTCACACAACGACCAAGTATCCAAAATACATTATAAAGGACTGACTCATTTCAGAAATAATATACAAAATCTGAGCATGATCAGATTTAAGGAATCTGAACCATCTCAGTTTACACAATTATTCTGAAATCATTTCAGAAATTCTGAAGCATTTCAGTCAAAATACTTTTCTGAAAGCAAAGTTCCCCCTTAGAGAAAAATTCTTTAAACATAAAAATATTTGACACTTCCCCCTGAGGTGATGCTATACAGGATTTAGCATACCTAACTCACTGATGAGATGTTTAAACATTTTGACATCCAAGGGTTTTGTAAAAACATCAGCGAGTTGTTTATCAGTGGGAATGAAATGAAGTTCAATGTCACCTTTAATAATGTGATCTCTAATAAAATGATACCTGGGGTCGATATGCTTGGTTTTGGAGTGCATGACAGGATTGTGAGAGATGGCAATGGCACTGGTGTTATCACAAAATATAGGAGTCTTTGTATACTTAACACCATAATCAGTTAGTTAGTTCTTCATCCACAAAATCTGAGCGCAGCAACTGGCTGCAGAAATGTATTCAGCTTCAGCTGTGGAGAGTGATACTGCAGTCTGCTTCTTACTTGTCCAACTAACCAATTTGCCACCTAGGAAATGACAACCACCTGTGGTACTTTTCCTATCTATTTTACAACCTGCATGATCAGAATCTGAGTAACCCATTAGATCTAGACTTGAGCCTTTGGGATACCAAAGACCAAGTCTGGGGACACCTTTAAGGTATCTGAAAATCCTTTTCACAGCATTTGTGTGTGCTTCTCTGGGATCAGACTGAAATCTTGCACAAAGGCATGTTGCAAACATTATGTCAGGTCTACTAGTAGTTAAGTACATGAGGGATCCCACCATACCACGATATTTTGTGGGATCCACTTGTTTTCCATTGGGATCTGAGTCCAAAGTTAATGGTGCAGAAATAGGAGTATCTTTTGATGAGACTGAATCAAATTGATATTTCTTTATTAAATCTCTGACATATTTTTCATGATTTATAAAAATACCATCACTGGTTTGTTTCACCTGAAGACCTAGAAAATATGTCAGTTCACCCATCATACTCATTTCATACTCAGATGACATTATTTCAGAAAACTGTTCACACATTTTATTATTTTTAGAACCAAACACAATATCATCAACATAAATTTGTACAATTAAGATATCACTTTTATCATGCAATATGAATAAAGTGTTATCTATTGCACCCCTTTTAAAACCATTTTTCAGAAGATGTTTAGTAAGAGTATCATACCAGGCTCTAGGTGCTTGTCTCAGACCATATAATGCTTTGTTCAGTCTGTACACCCAATGAGGTCTTTCTTCATTTATGAACCCTGGTGGCTGATGAACATACACCACTTCTTCCAATTCACCATTCAAAAATGCACTTTTAACATCCATCTGATAGACTTTGAACTCATGATGAGCTGCAAAAGCTAAGAAAATTCTGATAGCTTCTAGTCTAGCAACTGGTGCAAAAGTTTCATCAAAGTCTACTCCTTCTTCTTGTGAGTAACCCTTTGCAACAAGTCTTTCCTTGTTTCGAATCACGTGACCATCTTCATCCATCTTGTTTCTGAAGACCCATCTTGTCCCAATTGGTTCTTTCTTTAGATTACTGGGACATGGAACAAGTTCCCAAACATCGTTCCTCTTAAACTGATTGAGCTCATCTTGCATGGCTTCAATCCAGCTAGGGTCATTCATAGCCTCGTCAATCTTCTTCGGTTCTATTAGTGATAAGAAGCTGACATTTAAGCATTGATCGCTTGTGGCTCTTCTGGTCTGAACCCCACTAGTGGAATTCCCAATGATTTGCTCGATTGGATGTGCTCTTGTCCACTTAGTGTAATGACCAGGATGAACAATGATATCAGTGCAAGAGCTCATCTGAATTACTTCAGGAGAAGCTTCAGAAAAGACTACCTCAGTCTCATCATCTTCTTCCTGCAGATCATGATTTGCATCATGAAACTGTTCAGATTGGGGTAATTCGGTGGAACCTGATATCTGAGGAGAAGTAGCATCTACATCTGATCCAATAGTCAGTTCAGAAGGTAGTTTAAAACTGACTGGAGGATAGAATGGAATGTTGCTTGACTTGCTTATTATTGGTTCTGAACGGAGATGTTCAGAAGTAGGTTCAGGTGACTGATTAGATTGGACAATAGGCTCAGAATCACCAAAACTTATTGGACTATCTGAGGGTGGTTCAGGAATAGAATTCTTAAAGATTGCAGAATTAGATTCATCAAAGGTAACATGAATTGACTCATCAACCTTTTCAAGTTTCTTGTTATAGACTCTGAAGGCTTTGCGATTAGTTGAATATCCTAGGAAGTACCCTTCATCAGTTTTTGCATCAAATTTTCCAAGCTGACTGGAATCATTCAGAATGTATATTGGGCATCCAAATACATGGAAATATCCAGTATTAGGCTTTCTATTTCTGAGTACTTCATAGGCTGTCTTCTTGTGTCTTTTGACATAGACAGATCTGTTCTGAGTGTAGCAAGCAGTTGCAACAGCTTCAGCCCAGAAATTCTTGGGAAGACCAGATTCATTTAGCATACTTCTAGCAGCTTCAATCAGCGTACGATTCTTTCTTTCTACTACACCATTCTGCTCTGGTGTGTGGGCTGAGGAGAAGTCCTGAGATATGCCAGTTTCAGTGCAGAAGGACTCCAGAGTGACATTTCTGAATTCAGTGCCATTGTCACTTCTGAGCTGACAAACTTTTTGCTTATGCTTGAGTTCAATTTGTTTGATGAGAGCAATGATTTCAGCAGCAGCTTCACTCTTGGATCTGAGGAAAATTACCCAGCAATATCTTGAATATTCATCAACAATAACAAGGGTAAATTTCTTTCCTGCTCTAGTCTGAACATTCACTGGTCCAAAGAGGTCATGTGAAGCATGTGAAGAGGTTCAGTTATACTAAAACTTTGCTTTGTCTTGAATGAAGCTCTTTTCTGCTTACCCATTTCACAACCTGGACATGGCTTGTCTTTATTGAAAGACATTGAGGGGATCCCATCAACAAGTTGTTTTCTTGACAACTTATTAATATTCTTGAAGTTCAGATGGGATAATCTCTTGTGCCACAACTAGTTCGTGTCTTCATCTGCCTTTGTGTAGAAACATTGTTCAGTGGGTGAACTATTCATATCAATGATATAAATGTTTCCTTTTCTTGGTGGAATCAATACTACCTTTCCATCCCTGTTGAATATGGTGCCTTGTGAAATATCAAATAATATCTTGAAGCCATCATCACACAGTTGACTGACACTGATCAGGTTATATTTCAAACCGTTCACATATGCAACACGTGTGAATTTGACTTGTCCATTATTCACAACACCATATCCCTCAGTTTTTCCATTTTCATCATTCCCAAATGTTATTGAGGGCCCCTCTTGCACCCTATATTCCTCCAGCAGGGTTTGATAACCAGTCATGGTTCTGCCAGCAGCGCTGTCAAGGTACCATATATTCTTCTTTCGGTCTCCATGCACAAACACAAAGATTAGTTCTTTTTGGGAACCCATCTGGTGATGGGTTCGCTAGACTCTCCCTTAGCAGTCTCAGATTTCTTTGGTTCATAAGGAACTGAAGGATCGAAGGGGATCTCAATCATAATCTCAGATGACACAAAAACAGTTGGTTTGATGGGGGGGCTCAACCTTTTTCTTCTCAGATTTTTGCTTGATTTGTTTGGAAAAAGGTTTTGCATTTTGTTTAGGTTGAAGAGGAGTGGTTTCAACATTTTTTAAACGTGCATTACAACTCTGCACTTGTCTAGCCAATAACTGAAATTGACTCTCTAACCTTAACAAGATTGATTCTTCATTAGACACCTGAGCCTTACCTGAATCTGAGGTAGAAGGCTCAGTGGGGGAGATATTTTTCTTCTTCCTTTGGCCTTTTGGAACCTTAGATGAAGTCTGAGGGGATGGCTTTTTGGTTTTAGCCTTCTTTTATGAAACAGTTGTCTGAGCTGTTTCAGATTTACCCTCAGATTGTTCCTGGGCCTTATCAGTTACAGTTTTCTGTTTGCCAACTTTAGGAAAAATAATTTCAGGTTTCATTTCCTTTGGAAGTGCATCTAAATCAGTGATTATAGATGCCATGTGAAGATTACCAGATTCATATGCTGTTTTTTGATTTGCAAAAGTATTTTTAATTGCAGCATCTGGTTTTGGTGCACTCATCCAAGATTTAATTATTTTCTATTCTTTTTCAAGGATGGTTTTTAACTCTTCTTTTTCCAACTCTAAAGTGGCAACCATAGACTGATAACTTTTTAAAGCCAAATGAACATCTTTCAGTTCTTTTAGTCTGGCCTGACTGGCGTTCAGTTCAGAAGCATTATTTTCAAACATTTTTAGGCTTTCTGAACGCACAGTTTCGACAAATGAAATGTCAGCCTCTAAAAGAACCAAAAGGTCCAGTTTTTGTTCCTCATTACTTTCAAAACCAAAGTCACTAACCTTTTTCATGACTATATCCACCCATCGACCAGATTCAACATCAGACTTGACCAAATGACCTTGATCTTCACGTGTCATGAAACACATATCCCTAACTTCTTCCTCATCATCAGATGATTCATCAGATTCTTCCCATTTTTCAGTCTTGGCAATCATACAACTATTATTGCTTGAGTTGTTTTGAGCCATGAGGGCTATTTGGGCTTTCAGCTTCTTGTACTTAGCCTTATAGCTGTCATCAGGTTTCTGAAAAATAGAATGGTTAGGGGCAGATTATGATGATGAAGGCTGACTAGATCTGCATTCCTTCATGAAATGTCCTTTCTTGCCACACTTAAAGCATTCAAGATTAGACTTATCAATAGAAGCGCTGGAAGCAAATGGTTTGCCAGATCGATTAGATTTGGCCTTAAAACGATTGAATGTTTTAGCCAGCATGGCAACCAGATCATCATTGTCATCCTCATCACAACTATGAGTTACATTACCAGAAATACCAGTTTTTAACATTTCAGAGACCATCTTCTTCATCGAGTCAGAATGATCACTCCCAGAAGATAGTAGAGCAGTCCCATATGGTTCAGAATTCTGAACCATGACTGAACTGGTAGAAGCATGATTTTTGGCATCTTGCTCAGACACAGCTCTCTCAGCTTTGTTCTCTCCAGTGTACCTGAAGGCTCCATATAAGGAAGCAAGAGTGTGACTGTGCAAGGTTTTTCCTTGTCTTAAAACCAAGATCAAGTTTTCCCATTTAGAAGGTAAGATGTCACAAAATTTCTCTAACAAAATTTCTTTGTCTTTAGTTACCCCCAGGGCTTTCAATTGATTCACCAGATTAGTAAATCTGATGTAAGTTTGGGTTAAAGTTTCACCAGGGATAGCAAAAAAAGACTCATATCTTTTATTTAAAGCAACTTTTCTTGTGACTATAGTCTCATTGGTGCCTTCAAACTGTGTCATAAGTTCCTCCCACATTAATTTTGAATTTTCAAGTAGAACAAGGGTGGGCATAAGAGTTTCAGGAACAGCATACAAGATCATATTTTGTAGCTTGGTATCAAGGTCTACCAGCCTATGATCTTCTTCAGACCAATGATCCTTCTCCTTAGGTGAAACCCTAGGAGTCCCATCGGCATTTCTGACAACAGTGGAGGCATTCAAGGGGACAAAGGGTCCTTCTTTAAGAATGTCGGTCAAATGTCTTTCAACACCAGCAATATATTTGAGCATGCATGCTTTCCATGTTTGAAAGTTTTCACTGTTCCCATCAAACTTGGGAACAATTATTTGGAAAGTGTACGTGTACATTATGCGATGGTATATTGTTGTTGATGATAGGTGGTGGAGTAGTATTAGCATTAGCATTAGCATTAGCATTAGCATTAGGGTCAGGGCCTGTATTGAACATTTGGTCAACCATCTTTGCAGATCAAAGGTTAATGAATTAATATAATTCAACCTTGCTACTCTGATACCAATAATATATATATATATATATATATATATATATATATATATATATATATATATATATATATATATATATATATATATATATATATATATATATATATATATATATATATATATATATATATATATATATATATATATATATATATATATATATATATATATATATATATATATATATATATATATATATATATATATATA
>CM067169.1:9901217-9921217 GCA_034093135.1 Erigeron breviscapus | reverse complement strand
GACATAAATAAGCTGACTATCATTAAGCATAAAGATTAGCTTGTATATTAATAAACTTGGAATATAAAGTTCCAACATTTTGAAATAAAACAAAGAGGTTATTACAATACAGAAAGCACACATTCTTTGACCAAAAGGTAGATTACTTAGTTTTGATCTTTTAGCCACAAAAGAATCATCCATGAGTTCTTCACATTTCATTTCCTGGGAAAAACTAGTGGATAGCTTTTACCACCTAGGTCCCCTTCCATGAGATCTTGAATAACCATACTTATTGGATTTTCGATTGCCAAACCCCCTAAACACGACAAACAAAAAGACTCAGATTTCTGCAATGTACAAGCAGATGATACACATAAACATGGTCCAAGAACTCACGAGGCACTTGAAGCTTTTAATGATGACGAAGAGAGCTCTTTTCCTAAGCTCAACCCAGCCAATTGATTTGCCAAGGACCAACTTTGATCCGTATCCGAGTTCATGGGCCATGAAACTGGAAGCGTCAGGTTCCTGATAATAGATTAATGGTGTAAAATTGATTAAGAACAGTAATCTATTTCATAACATTCCATAACTCATGATTAAAGTCTATATATAGGCAAAGAAGTTGCATTTCAAACATACCCTTGAACACGTTTTTCCTTGCAGCGGTTTATCATATGCATAGTATAATTCCCGTAAACTTTTTCCATTAACATCTTAACTTGCTCATCGATCTTGGTACCAGATAAAACATCCCAGAACTTAAGTACCTGGATGCAAACAGAATTTTGTGCTACGATGTCTACTGCCCAAATCAAATGCAAGTCTTGTGTGACCTTATACTTTTCGACATGTGTACAAGCTCCGTCTATCTTTACTTTAGTATCTCCGTCTTTTTCTAGTTCACGCCAGCCACTAGAATGCTTGATCAGAACAGAAACCACTTTCTTACTAATCTCACGGTCGTTGAGTCTTGCAATGGTTTCCAAGAATTTATCACTAAATTTCACCTATAGTAAACCAAACAAAAACCTACTTAATATGTGCATGAACTGTACTCTTTATGGGTATAATAGCATAGCCTAGGTACTTAGGTAGTGTATAATTGTATATTAGATGAAAACCAAACCGGGTTTTCTTTATACCTGCCATTTGGCTTCGTTGAAAAGTGAGGAATCTGTGTTGAATAAGCTATCAAATTGGCCAAGTTCAAGCAAAGCAAACATGACAGCTCGAGCCAGGTTTTCGTCATCATAACATTGTAGAAACATCCACGATCCTTAGCATCAACAACTAATTGCCTCCAAATAGAGCCACTATTCATCAAAGTTGATCCGTTTCCCAGTATCCATAAGCAGTATCTGCAATAAGATTATTTTAGATAAATAAATAAATAATGCAGCGAAAGAACCGAAGAGAAGAAAAACAATCATATTTTGTAGCCCATATCCTTATTATACCTTGCTCGAGTCAGCGCTACATTTGCTCTTTGACGATTTGAAAGAAAACCAATTGACCCTTTTGCATTGCATCTCACGGTAGATATTATGATTACGTCTTCCTCACTCCCTTGAAATCCATCAACTGACCGCACATTAACAGTGAAGTAATCTGAATCTATGTACTTGTTACCAAGCTTTTGCTGTATTGCATTTACTTGAGCCTTGTATGGGGATATGCATCCAACACTTGCCTTATGTTTTCTTGCAACAGATTCTGCGAATAAATTAACAGAAGTAAAATGACCAATCTGGTTAGAGAAGAAGAAAAAGAAGGTTAGAGGTACCTTTATAGAGATTCGCAATGATTTCACCAATAACGGCCACTTCCATGAGATTTTGCATGCTATGACCCTTATCAAACTCTTCCTTGCCAGAAGTTACGTTAATAAATGAGTACGAGCCATACATATTTCCTTGAAGAAAACGCTTCCCATAACTATGACTCCTAACATTCGCACCATCTAAGATTCGTTTATCATAGAACTCCTTATTTGGGAACCGGCTTATGGATGGATGCATCCTGTATTGCACTTCAAGTAGGTGCTTTTTATGCCCTAGTGATACAAGCCTTTCGAATAAGCTCCTACCAAACCCAGCCTCCTCACAAATCTTAAAACACACAATAACTCATTAATTACACACAATCATATATATTGAAAAGATATCTCATAAATTATAAATATATAGCATGTACAAAAAAGTTGAATACCTTGCTCTGAACCATGGCAGGGAGTTGTCTTTCATCTCCAACAAGTATTACATGACGAGGACGTTTAAGCCGCAAAGGTATAACAGATTCACATTCCTTTAGCTGAGCAGCCTCATCAATCACCAGAAATTCTAAAGGATTCGATTCTTGTGTATGCAAGTTGATGGAGTTTGACGCAGTGCAAAAGACCAGACAAGCATTTGCCATACAAAATCGTCTAATTTCATGATCTTCTTTAAATTCTGGAAAACACAATGTCTTTTGAAGGTATTTCAGTGATTCAATACTTGACATTCTGCATGCATATAAGTTATCACTATCGCCAGTCCTCCTAGAATCACTGAATCCGTTCAAGGCTTCTTCTAAATCAAACTTTTCAGCAACTGCAACTTTCAGTAGTTCTTCAAGACGTTTAAGAGAACTTACAACCTTGATCATTTCTTTAGCTGACTCCACCGAAATGAATGATGTCGGCATATGGGTGTACAAGCTTTTAATACAAGATATAAGATGATTTCCAAGAAAGTCGAACCCTTTCATAACAAACTCCTCAAAAGTCAATACCTTCTTTTTGTTCGAACTCTCTTTCAGCGACTGCTCATTCTCGTTCTCATTCTCATTCTTGTTACTTCTACAATGCTTCTCCTCTTTTAAGGTTTTTACAATGATGGTATTCCAGTTCTTAACTTTCAGTGCTTTCTTTATTTGTGAGTCACCTGACTCCTCTTCAATACGGAAATCCTCATCACCACTGATTTCAATGCTGCTATCATCTTCGTCATTCCCATCACTTTCTCCATTGTAACTTTTGACGCTGCAACCATCTTTCTCGTTGTCAGAAAGATTACCATCTCCATCTTCATCTCTTGAATTTTGCATTACATATGACACATACTGCTTTTGTGGATCCTCAAGAAAACGAATCATCCACTCACGGCTACCTCTCCAGCCTGACAAAGGAGCTACACAATCAGAAAGAATCTTGACGCGTAAACTTAAGAAGATATCCGAAAAATCTTTGCAATCATCTATCTTCATTCTCTGTCCATTCCCAAATAATATTATATCTCCTAAACCGTAAGTATCATATTCCAAAGAGTCTCGCACCAAGCTCATTACTCGTTTGGTAACTCCTAAAACAGCAATATTTGTTGGTGCACAAGTAAGCGTTCTGCATTTCATCTTCAACAACATATGTAACAACGAACTGATTGTTTTTGTCTTTCCGGTCCCTGGAGGACCCCATATTAACTTGATTGTATTCTGGTGACGACAATCTCTTGCAGCAATGCAGTTCAAAACAGCAGCTTCTTGTGAACTATCAAGTTGGAAAGTTTCAAGAGCTTCTTTCATCTTAAATAAAGGCATGTTTCTAGTTTCATCAATAGAACAGTCGGTACAACTTTCTTCAACCTGTTAAAATTTAATTAGTGCTTAAATAATTAAGTAATCTCCAAACAAAAATAAGATTATGTTGGACAAAAAGATTTATTCTTACAGAGGAATCAGCCCGTAACACGCTTTTGATCATATCCAGTTGTATTTCTGGGTTAAGGGCTACTGAAATACGAATATTTGTTGTCAAATTGGTAAGATAAACAGCAAAGTATTTTACATCATCCCCACAAAAACCTGTATTAATAGGTTTTGATGACAAAACCAAAAGTTTACAACTTGACTCGTTCAACTTCATTTTTCGTACTAAAGCAATGAGGTAAGACTTGTTTGGTCTCTGGAGGTCATCAACACATTTTGGCCTTACATCCGTCAAGGCGAGAAGATCTCCAACCTCAGGTACGTAAGATCGTTGGTGTCTCTTGATCCAGATCGTGTAAAATAATGATTTGGGGAGCCTAAAATACTTAGACGTTGTCACATCAACGATGTCTGCAGTGGGAGCACGATTGACTCCTAAAACGTTTGAAAGAAGGTCTGTGTGTGTCTCCTCGAAAAGTGGATAGATGAATGACTTAGTGTAGTCAGAAACAGAGGAAAATGTCATTGGAATATCTGCAACCTGTTTATTTAGTAAAACCTTAATGTTAGCAAAATTTACTAACAATAACAAAGGCATTACAACCAACAATCCTGCTTTGGCCTAAGGGCGTCAAGGTAACCCACCGATCAAGAGATTGTAGGTTTAATCCCAAACAAAGAGAAGAGGACGTGTGACAGTGTGAGTTATTGCTTCAAATATATGATAACAAATACATTACAATTGCATCAGCTATATTACACAATTTTTTGGCATAGACACACTTCCATGCCGAATCCTTGAGTGAAAAAATGGTTGTAGCTAGTGTAACAAACGGATTTCCTACTTAAAAGTCTGTTTACAAATCGCGAGAAACTTTGCGACAAGTGAACATTTCTTTTACCGGTTTATAAGTTGGCCAAAATTTACCTCTTCGATGTTAAGCCGTGGAGACAGAAACACAAGAATCAGTATATATGCATGTACCTTAATTAAAAAAGAATATGTGTTGTATATATCATGAAGCCGGTTATTTTAACTATGGAACTCACTGAATCGTATCTTACAAATATAAAAGCAATATGTCAATCAGCATTCATAAATTGCTGCTAATTTTATATCAGAAACAGGCAAAAAAAAATCTTTATCTACACTAACAAGTGACATATGCATGAGAATATAGCATTATTTTCACAAACCTTTCCTCTGTACAGATTTCTGTTAAGCACATCTTTAAGAGTCCAAGAAAAAACCTCATCAACCAAACTTTCAACCTTGTTTTCGGGTTCTTCCTCATCCGTATCGTCTCCATGACCATTTTCCCACTTCTTTGTTATGACTTAGATCCTTAAAAAACCAACTAACAGTTAATTAATCAATATACAGGATGTTCAAAACAGGTTAATGAAGCAACTGATCATGATCATATACTAAAAGAATATCACTAATAATTTAACTAAGAATGTACATAAATGTACGAAAAAAAATGTATGTTTAACAGAAAAGAAGAAGAAAAAAAAGGTTGATAACTTTTAAATAAGTTGGTTTATACCTTAGACACTGAAACTCCCATAATAGCTAGAGAAGATTAAGGTAATTACAAAATCCTGAAAATTTTATAGTACTGATATTAGTTTGAATGTATCAAGAGAAACTGATGTACTAATTATATTAAGGGAATGAAAGGTCATGAATCAGCAGGTTTACGTTACAGTTCCCCAGGATTTTACTTCAAGTTATTTCTTCCATAAGAACTTTACAGTTCCCTATATAATTAAATTTCCAAAATGGTATATATTTTTCAGTTTTTTTTTTTTATATTTTTTTTGAAAGGTGTGGATTTGCTCGCAACAGGGGATCTAACTTACGTTGTCTTAACCGGGTCCGCGCTAGAGAGCCCCTCACCCTCAATACCTAGTAGGAGGAGAAACCCCCAACTAAACCGCCCGAAGGCACGACATTTAATTGGGATAAAACTCTGCCCCCTCTGCAGGACTCAAACCTGCTTCACTGGAGGACTTTATTTGTGAAATACTTGAAATGTCCTTCCCATATCTCGAACTCGAGACCTCCAGCATAAAAAGCTGGTGCTCAACCATTGAGCTATAAGAGGAATTACTATACTTTTCAGTTTTACCTCAACTTTTTTATAGAAAAATATATTTAGTCATACAATTTGTGTTCACCGTTCACAAATCATTTTATACTCATGTGATTTACTCTGTCTGATTGTATCAGGTGACAAAATGAATTATAAGAAGAAAGTAAGAAGATTTTACTTACATAGTACAGTGACGCGTTCAGGAATTCAATGAACCAAGCCCTTTCCTTTTAACTCAGTGGTAGAGTAATCACTTGGTAAGTCGTAAGCTGAGTTCGTTGTGAATGGGGTTCGTTGTCCATTGGTAATTAATAAGATGTTTGTACCTTGGAGTTTCCCGCTAAGGTTCACATCTTGGGAGGGGGGAGATTTGCAAGTGTTATCGTTAAGTCATAGGTTTCATCTAAGCATTCGACTATAAACATGTGAATACTAGAGACGGTTTCCATTCCGTTAGAAGTATAGTCCAACTAATGAACACGAGTGGAGTTGGCTTCTACATCTGATATAATCTTCGTTATTCATATTACAATACAACAATTAACTTAAAATTTTACAGATATTCACCGATCCCATTTCCTAATACTGTATATAAAGAGTGTATATATATCTATATGTCGGTGGTCTTTGAAAGAGCTCCAGTTTTTGATGATGGAGGAACGAGAGCTTTTGCATAAGCAAGTGGCAAAGAAACTAGCTTCTTTGGTTTACTTACGTAAGCCCTTCTAGTAAAGTTATTATAATCATTCGCTTCAATCTCATCCAATATTTGACGATACAGTAATAACGACGCCCATACCTGATAGAACCACCAATTCATATATTAAAATCCAGCTTGTTAGTAAATAGATTGTTACTATAAGAGTCAATTAAACAAAGTTTGCATTATACTTACTGGCCATCTACTAGCTGAGCTTAGTTGTGTAACGCCTTCTTGTGCTTCATCAAAAAACAATCTTGCCCGTTTGATTTGTTTTTTCATGAAGGTTCTCCATTTATCAGTTACTTTCCCAGCAAATATGTCCTCATCTGATAGTCCAGCTTGTGCTAGTTCGTCTTGTGGTAGATACACTCTTCCTCTTCTTGCACTATACCAAAAACAATCACATCATAAGAACAATGCATACTTTTGCAATTAGTCACAATTTTCGCGATAACTTTCAACAAGGTACTCAAGCTCTTCTCGCAAATGTTGGATTTCGTATCAATATTAGTCTACTTGACAGATATGCCCATAAGTTTAGAGTAAATTAGCTGTTAGCCTATTTGACCTCAAAAGTCAGATATCTAAAACGCAAACATTTAATGTTTGTGGCATTTGCTACAAATTCGAATGTTGTGATCAAGATTTTCTTGAAAATGTATAAAATTCATATCGAGACTTGTCTGTCTGTTATGCATTAAAAGTCAAAATTCTGTTATACAAACACCCTACTATTTATAGTGTTTTCTATAAATATCAATCAGGTAACCTGAAATTCTGGTATATGTTTGACAATCACATTGAGTTTAGTGTCGTATTTGTCAAATACCAAACTTAAATGATTTCTTAATACTTAGATCACCATCATTTCACCTAAAAGTTGAGAAAGACGCTTGAATTACAATTAGTTTGAATGCAACTTGCCTAACTTTCTGTTAGGTTTGGTAAGTTGGAAGTCATTTTCAGGTATGTACGTCAAATGACTGATGCATACTATTTCTGCATGCATCTTATAAATTTTAACCTTAAAAAATGTGTTTTTTGAACGGCATAGTATCCTACTCCTACTCCTAAATTACACGAATGCCTGGGATGGACCCCGAGACTTTTGAAAACCCCCCAATAATCCACCCCCACAAAATGTGAAGAGTGGGAATCGAAACCAAGTGAATTCCCCCGAAGTCAAAGACCTTACCAATGGGCCACCAACCCCATTGGCTAAAAAAATGACAATTAAAGAAAAGGTTTAAACGCTTACTCTTCCCCTACATCTCGGAGGATGTTAGTGAGTTGATTAGCAATCCCCAAAGCCAGAGCAGCATTGTATACACTTTCTGTTGTTGCTTGTGATTCTGGAGCAATTCCCATTATAGGAACACTCATTAATCCAACTGTGCCAGCGACATAATAACAATACAAGTAAAGCTCATCAAAAGTCTTGTATCTTGACTTTCTAAGGTCCATCCTCATTCCTTCAATCATATCCTTAAAAGGCTGCAAACACCAAATACGGAAAGCATAATAAACGTCAGAAACTTCATGCAGGAAACAACCCATCATTTCAAAAGGATTCAATATAATACTGAAACAGATTTTAATAGTTAGAAGTGGCAATATGGATGGGTGGGTAACAGGTCAAATATGTTCATTTGAAACGGATAACTTTCAGAACGCTGCCTTGTAACATTTATTGTCCACTTAATAGATTTTTTTATAGAACCTTAATGTGTTAAACACGATTTATAGAAAACAAAATAATTATTTATTTGACTTGATCCCTTAACCCGTTTACGTTAAAGAACAAACCAACTCAACCCATTCATAAGTATATGGATCTATAATGCTACCACCAGGTCTTGTAATTTGATTATTTAAACCTGAATGTCAACGGGGAACTTGGAGACGGTGTCTGATAAAGCAGCATCAAGCATGTCAAAAGGGCGACCGTTGAAAAGATCTTCCAACCTAGACTCCCATCTATCTAGAGCTTTGGGAGTTATATGTGATGCATTAGGCCCATCAACAAGTTCATCGGTTCTTCTACACCATACTGTTTCAAACACACAAAGAAGAGTCAAACATGAAAACTGTTGACTTTTCAATAACTATATCACCGAAGTTGGGTTAGGATCCTCTCAAGTTGTTCTAACTTGCGAGGTTAAGTTGGGACATTCCCAACCATTGGATTATAATCAGGGGTCATGATTCAAAGATGAAGTTTAAATCTAGACCTTCGATTTTAATCCAATGGTTGAGGATCTCTCAACTTGACTAGTCAAGTTGATATAACTTGAGAGAATCCTCACCCACCGAAGTTACTTAAATTATCAGAAGGCATCAGATAAGTTGAAGCGCATCCAAGACTGCCGAGGTAAAAGTTTATCAAAAATTCCGACTATATGTATATATGCTGATGTCGAGGTCAAAACAGGATACTATGAACTTCCGACAGTTAGGCCAGGTTTGAACTTTCCAGCACTTAAGTCAAAGTTGATATCAAAGACTTTTACGTTAACTACCAATTAGTGGAATTGGTATCATGGCACAATTATACTTTAAGCTGACTAAGAAAGAAGTAATTTTCTTGAAAATGACTTAAATATTTGATTAAAAAATTGTTCACCTGTAACTAACAAGCACAAAGATTAAACAATAGATAAAAAGTTCCTATTACACCAATCTCTTTTTTGAAATCCACAAATGCAGAAGCACGTACGGGGACCACAACCCCGAGTTCTCACCACCACAGACGGGATATTTTTCAAGTTCATGATAGTGTTCTTATTCCATAGAACTACAAACTAAAACTTAAGATGAAATACCAAGAATTAAACATATATTTTATCATGATTCATGCACATATCGGATAAAAATCCTCACCGTAAATTGCCCAAATAGCTTTTCGCCTCTCAGGTGTCATCAACAGTGTTCCTGTGAACAAAAGATTAAAAGATGAATATTTAATGCATATACTGGATCTTAAACTAAAAAGCTACAAACTTTCTGCAGCAATTTAAGTAAAAAAGTAGTCTAACTAACCTAAATAAAAGGTCTTTGCATATTCTGCACAAACTTCACCACACCTATCATAAGCTTCACTTAATAAACCAAGTGTTCCAGGAAGCACGATATCCGGTTTAACTTCCATATCTTCTTCTTTAGCTCTCATCTGTTCTTTGACCAAAGCTGCTTGTTTTAAAACCACATCATAAACTAACTGCTCTGATGAAATAGCCAATTCCCCACTCGGGTTAGCCACCACCCTCGAAACCAAATCCGATTTCTTCCCATTTTTCGATCCCAGATAACCCTTTTCACGGAATCTATCTGCATTCATATAGCAGGAACTACACTTATGTCTATTACCAACATTCTTAATTCTATTAGTCCACAAAAAGCTTCTTGCTTTGCCTACAAATCTTGATGAATCTACTAACTTAGTTGTTTCCAAGAATCCCAATCCACTAGAGAACTCGGAGTTAGGCGAAACAACCCATATCAAAGCAACAGACATGGCTTGTTCTTGTACCTAAAAAAATATAAATTTGGGTGCTCTCAATAAAGCTTGTCCCCTAACACCTTCTTATATGTTGAAAGCACATGCTACTAAACAACACCCACTAAATAACTTGTCTCCTTATTCTATCAAAATCCCACTTCACATTCAGTGGAAAAATGATGAATTCCACACAAAGCTTTCAAATTTATTCAAAATTTGTACTATTTTTTGTAGGATTCCTGTTGAACATCAATTGGTTGATGTTAATAATAATCAAACTAAATAGCAACAGTGGAGAACAAACTCAAAAATATTCATCTATATTTATACGAGTATATTTGTATATAAGGACAAGCATTAAAATAAAGAAGCAAAAAACCAAAACTTCATTCTACTTGCATATGGGTGTTGCCTATTTTTAGTCCACTCAATACATATATACAAAATAATATTTTTTTAAAAAAAACTCAATTTGGACAGCACCACATGTTAGGTTTCATGAGCTTTCCAACACAAAATCTACAAAAATGATAAAATAAAATACCTTGAGCATATTCCTTTAAAGAAAATGAGTCCAAATTTAAAGAGAAAATGAAGCATATAAACTATAAAAATGGGATTTATATTTACTTTATTTTTTATATCATATGCCCACAAAAAAAAGTTTTGAAATTTATATTGAAAATTTGGAAAAGAATATAAATAAGGGAAAAGCCAACCTGTTGAAATGTGTCAGGGTGTCACAACCAGTCAATGCAAGAAAAAAAGGATGAGTATATCACCAGCAGAGAGCAGAATGGCAGCCAAAATAGACTGACTAACAAAAATAGATTTGTCACATTATTTTCTTGTTTCCGTTTGTTAGGGCTCTTTTAGCACTCACTAGAATTATGTTTTCTTTTCGTGTGAAAATGGCTTGTTTGGTAGTTGCTATCTCAATATTTGGCTGATCTAATTCTTGGAATGTAGTTTAGCTTTTTGTGTTAAAAGACTGATTTTGGTTATTGTGGGGTTAGTTATAAATACACATATGATGGAATTAAATTTGGTAACTTTTTATTACGGAGAACGATAAATTTAAAAAAAAATTGGGTTCTATGTACCATCTTGGCGGTAACTCGTCATTTTTACACATAGATCACAAGATTGTTCATCGGTCCATGTGGTCACGTGATGGCGATAACACTAGACCAATGATCAATTGGTATAAAGTTACAATAATTATTAGTCATCTATAACAGCAAATTTTGTATAATTATATATTGTGTAATATAATATTTATATTTGTTATAAATGGACAAAAGGTTTTATGAGTTTATCACTATTATTACTCCATAAAAAGTATAGTCATATTCCATGGTATATTAAGTAGTAAACTAGTAACTAACTATATATATTATGATGATGATAATAGCAGGTTACTTACATAATACGGTGGGGAGATGATAATGGTGGCTAGGCTGCTAGATATAATAGGTGGGTGGTGATTGATGATGATGGTGACGAGATATGGACATATGGTAGGTGAATAGCAAATGATGGTGGTGGTAATGAAGTTGAGGTGTCAATGTAAAATAAGATGCTACCAGTAATATCTATTTTAATAAAGCTACCATGTTATGTATTATTCACTTGTACAATCTGTTATAATATTTGTACGGTATATTACATTTAAAATCAATGGTATTAATATCAATTCCTCTATTAAAAAGGTATTTTAGGTATTTTAAAAGATGGAGTTTACATGTCGCAATTAGGAAATATTTATTAATAGAAAGTAAGAAAGTTGAAAATTTTAACACATTGTTAACATACCCAACTCATCAATCTGTCAGATTAATATCAATTAAATTAATTATATTAAATATTATAAATGAAATATTTGATTTTGTCACGTTATATTCCCTCTCAGTATTAAGTTAAATAAACTAATTACCATTCGTCGACATATGGTTAAAAATATCAATGTTCAAATTTTGATAGTGGTATTTCGTGGTGTATATTAAAGTAGGAGTAGTATACGATTTGTTGTTATAAAAAAAAAATTACCTTTAAAAAAATTAGAAACTTAAATAAATTACTCGTAATTGTAAACATGTCCATACTCCATATGATGCAATCGTTACTTAATTCAATTAATTAATTTTACTAAATAAATTCCAAATAATTAAAATTCTGTCAATGAGATAATAAGGTCAAAATTTTAAGAAAAACACACCAATTTTTAGGTCCATTACTAAAACATGGGAGGTGGTTTTCTTACTTATGATTTTACTTTTTTTACTACAAATAAACTTTTATGACATTTTTGCCCTTAACAATTTATTATGACTTTCTTCCCTTGGCTTTTTTATTTTAACTAACCCTATTTATCTATTTTTGATGTTTGTACAATGATTTTTCAATATCTGTATATAATAACAACAACAACAATAATAATAATAATAATAATAATAATAAAATAATAATAATAATAATAATATTATTAAAAATAAATAATAATAATAATAATCTTTACATACATATATTGTTAATAATTCTGCCTAAATTATTATTTTTTTTTTCATTTTTCATTTAAAAAAATTATTAAATTTTTGTCAATTCATTTCAATCTATCAATAATATAGGCTTTAAGGTATGATCATTGCTTTTTATTTATTTTTTTGAATCAGTTATTTGGATTTGAATGATACAATTATCTTGTTATATGAAAAAAGATTATCTTTTTTTAGGACCAGAATTATGAATAAATAATCACTACATTTGAAGATTTCAAATTTCGATCACAAAGTAAGTGTAAGCGGATGCATGCTATACCATTTGTATTCGTATTTTTGTTTATTTTAGGCCTAGATGGAATGAGGCTTTTGTTATAAAAGGAGATAGGACTAACAATACTTAATTATGAATTAACGACGGCCATTTATTATCATTAAAGACAAAAATTCATATAAAATTGTTAAGGGTAAAAATGTCATAAAATATTATTTGTAGTAGAAGAAGTAAAATGTTAAGTAGAAAAATCATGATTTACTCCAATGACTACTCCAATTCGCTATTAAAAAGTGATAAAGAGGGATCTGGGTGGATATGGACACGTGGATTGGTCTACCAGTTACAGGAGGATAAGCTTATCAAAGTGAGATCCTAATTTGCTGACGTTGGAACTAACTGACACGTGGCCATTCTCAAATGGCTATCTAAAAGTGCATGAATTGGACACACATGGAAGATAGGGTCAAAGCATTTGTCGGTAAAAGCGCAAAGAAAGGCCGGTGCTTTTGTGAGAATTTGGAGTATTAGCTAGTATTAAGTTTGTCCATGATCTTTAGCTTAATGGTTGAAACACTATCTCCTTGCAAGAGGTCTTGTGTTCAAGTCTTGGGAAAGACATAGGAATTAAGTCTCTTTATGAGGGCTTGACTTGGGTATACCCAGGTTCAAGTCTGAGGGGCAGGGTTTACCCCTATTAATCGTCGTGCCTTCGGGCGGATTAGTAGGGGGTTTTCCCCCATCGGGTATTTGAAATAGGCATTTCTACTTCGAGGGAGCTCTCTAGCGCGGATCCGGTTAAGACAACGTATGCTAGACTTCTCGTTGTCGAATCGCGACACGAAGTTTCCAGCGAAATTCACCTTTCAAAAAAAGCTAGTATTAAGATTAGTTATTAAGGGTGATGGCATCACCACCACTCACCACTCACTTCCAACCAATCACATTACGCCACCTCAAATCCACCACTCACTCACCACTCACCCAAATTTTGTTGGCATTGCAACCACTCACTCACCACTCACTACAATTTTATTTTTATTTTTAAAACTAAAATTCCATTAAACATAAACCATTACATAAATATAACTAAAAACATAAAAACTACATAATAAAACTAAAACACATACAAACATTCATAAAAATTAAAAAAACAACATATAAATAAATCTACTCTTCAGCGACGTCGAGATATGGTAACTCTTGAGCCGCAATATGCTCCGTAAGATCATATCAGAGCCGAAAATGTGTCTTCTCGTCCCGTATCTCCTGTAAACGATCATGCTGACTGTTAGGTTGGACCCGAGGATCTCCAATATGAACCGGACTGATAGCGCGACCGTCGTCCTGTATAATCATGTTGTGCATTATGACACACGCATAGACGAGGTTCCTTATTGCTTTCACCGACCTTTGTCGAAACGGTCGACAAAGGCCATTTCTGCTTGAGAACACCGAAGGCACGTTCAACATCCTTTCGAGCTGACTCCTGTAGCCGCTTGAACTTTTTCTCTTTCGGATCGGTTGGATATTTGTACGCTTTAACAAAAGTAGACCATGTCAGATATATGTCATCCACTAGATAATAGCCACGTCGGTACGTGTGGTCATTCACAGTGAATGGGCAGCTAGGCGCCGTGCCCATGCGCTCGGGGAGGAACAATGAAGACTGATGCAGAACGTTGATATCGTTTAGTGAACCAGGAGGACCAAAAAATGCGTGCCATATCCACAAATTATGAGAAGTCGTCGCCTCCATCATAATCGTGGGGTATTGATGATCACCCCTTTTATACTGGCCCCTCAACTCAACTGGACACATTTTCCATACGAAATGTGTACAATCTAGGTTGCCCAACATACCGGGCATGTGATGTCTCTCCTCATGTGCTTCGTATAACCGCATAATATCATGCGTTGTTGGTCTGCGCAGATATTCTTGCTCATACGTCTCTACAATGGCGTCACAAAAAACCTGGAGACATTCGCGTGACGTTCTTTGAGCCATCTCCAAGTACTCATCATACTCATCCGGTGGGTTACCGGTTGCAAGCTGCCTAATGGCGGACGTACATTTTTGTATCGCGGTAAAACTCTTTTTCATCCTACCATCGTAACCTTCCTGAAAATACTTGTACCGCGACTCAAGATCATGAACAATCTTTAGAAATAAACGTTTAGGCATACGATACCTATCCTCGAAAAAATCATCATCAAATTTCGGTTCATCAGAAAAGTAGTCGCGAAACAATCTTTCTCCAGCTTCCCAACGGTTGCGGTTAACAACTTTACGTTTTGACCTTGCCGTAGAACTTTCACCATCGGCCTTGATCGCATCCGCAAATACTTCCAAACTACTATCGTCGGACCATTCAAACGGTTCATCTAGTAAAACCGTAGATCCAAATCGTTTAGCCATTTGTGAAAATGAGTTTGTTTGATGTTTGATGGATGTGTTGATGTGTGTTTTTGTTTGATATGTGTGTGTGTGATTTGAAATGGAAGAAGGTGTGATGGTATTAAAGAAAAAAAAAACATTCAAAACTAGCCGTTTAGCCTCCAACGGTCACAAACACTCACCTTCCACGCGAGTGGTAGTTCCACCCAAATTTCACCACCCATGCATGGTTCACCGTCGGCGGCGGTGTTCCATGAGTGGTCGGCCGAACCACGCAGGTTTAATCCGGGTGATGCCAACACCCTAAGATTTTGTAACGACACAACTCGATTTACGAGAAAAATAAGGATTTTTTTTTTTTATAAGCCCCCACTGCGCCGCAGTGGAGGTGTACACCTCCCACTGCGCCGCAGTGGGAAGTTACTGAAACAGACAACCAAACTCCCCCACTGCGCCGCAGTGGGGTGGAAACACTCCCACTGCGCCGCAGTGGGATATCTCTGATCTCAGCCTGCAGTTTTCCTGCAGGTCTAAAACTTTTAAAAATCATATCCCAAACTTCAATCTTGCACAATCTTTTACCAAACTTCAAAATGAGTTAAAGACACATGATTTAAAATTTCGAAAGCTTTCATTTGATCAAGTGTAACATTTACAACGAAACGGGTCATTTTACCCAAGTTGACACATTACAAAAGACGGCATTTAAAAATTGGAAATTTCGGCATGACCCATTCGTAAAATCATCATCCAAACCTGTTACGGATTATGAATTTCTCCAAAACACATTTAAACAAAATCAATACATTACAACTACTAAACGACCCATTTAAAATACCCAAAAACTCGAATTCTCGATTGTTTAGGTTCTTGTTGCAAAATCTTCACTTGAGTCACCTCGGGGTAACACCAAACTTCATTGACGTAATCTTTGGAAAGAGTTCGTCAACTCTTAAAACAGTTGTTCGAAAAGAAAAGAAAACACTTAAGACTCCTATGATCAAAATCAAGTGGTAAGTTTGACATTTTAATTGTAAAAACACCAAAATTTTAGAGTGAAAACAACTCCGGTGGACTTTAAACCGCGAATGAAACGATTCTTCTTGAGTTCTTTTAGTATTTCGTTTAACTTCTCATTCTCTTCTCCTAGTTCACTTCACATTCTTTCTAATTAATTCGGTCAACGGCGAGGCTATCTTCAAAAAGCCGAAAGTAAAGCGACATTTATCTCTTGTCAACTACGAAACTTCTAATCTGTATTGATCTTGTAGGTTGTCTCCACTTCGTCACCACACTAATCCAAGCCGAATCAACCTCATTCTCTCTTTTAGGTAACCACGCGATCGCAATAACACTTTTTCCAAATCAGATAGTTCATCTAACAAATTGACATGAAACTCTTCCCTTTACAATACTCCTCGGCCTCTTGTAAAAGAACTTCGTGAATGAATTGACGTTTAGAATAAACATAACGTGGTCAAAGAAAGCAACTACGGACTTATCACATAAAGAATGAGAATTGCGGTCCAAAAGATTCATGAAACTTGCAGAACATCAATGTAATCACAGAGCATAAATACGAATTCGAAGTGCTCATAACGAGCATGAACAACATTATCTGAAATATCTTCATCACGTGCTTTATGTTAATGAAACGGAATCGAGAATTTCGTCTAAGAAATAATAAGGAACTGTCACTAAAAGATCGAATAGAACATCATATTTTAACAACGGGTACTCGTTTCCGATTGTTACTTTATTGAGCTCACAAGTGACTAAACGCACACGCCTCCTGCTTCCTTTAATTACATAATCGCACCTCTTGGAACGAAGGGAATCACTTGAAACGGCTAGAACGAATACAATTCACGTAAAAGTATTTGGGATAATCACGAATAGCAAGAAGATTCTCCATAGACCGTGATTCCATTTGGCATTGATGATTCAACAATAAGAGACTTAACTGCCATACCATGACTGTCATAACGCACAAGCGAAAGTATCAACTGACCGCTTCATTTCTCCCGACGAAAACAATTGTAATATTACAACAGGGATTCTCAACTAGGTCGCCTTCTCCTTCCATGAAATTTGGCGTCCTTCACATATAAATGATCTTTTCAAATTTATACGATGCCATGGGTCTTACTACCCAATGGTCTTATACAAAATAATAACGATGCCATGGGTCTTACTACCCAATGGTCTTATACAAAATAATAACGATGCCATGGGTCTTACTACCCAATGGTCTTATACAAAATAATAACGATGCCATGGGTCTTACTACCCAATGGTCTTATACAAAATAATAACGATGCCATGGGTCTTACTACCCAATGGTCTTATACAAAATAATAACGATGCCATGGGTCTTACTACCCAATGGTCTTATACAAAATAATAACGATGCCATGGGTCTTACTACCCAATGGTCTTATACAAAATAATAACGATGCCATGGGTCTTACTACCCAATGGTCTTATACAAAATAATAACGATGCCATGGGTCTTACTACCCAATGGTCTTATACAAAATAATTTGCCAAATAGGGTCTCCAACCTATGGCTTCACACTAACATACTTCCATATTTAACGGACTTAACTTGAGCTATTATAATATGTGATCATAATAACGCTGCAGTCATTATTATAATTACTTATTATAACACCTCAAGTGAACTTCGCTAAATACTTCTGTATGTCACTGGAAACCAAACTATACACATAAGGCCAAGTCACGTCTATGGTTTAAGTCTAGGTATCCTTGTAAAATAAAATACCTAAATCCCTTAAACCACGGCTCTGATACCATTTGTAACGACACAACTCGATTTACGAGAAAAATAAGGATTTTTTTTTTTTATAAGCCCCCACTGCGCCGCAGTGGAGGTGTACACCTCCCACTGCGCCGCAGTGGGAAGTTACTGAAACAGACGACCTCTCCCACTGCGCCGCAGTGGGAAGTTACTGAAACAGACAACCAAACTCCCCCACTGCGCCGCAGTGGGGTGGAAACACTCCCACTGCGCCGCAGTGGGATATCTCTGATCTCAGCCTGCAGTTTTCCTGCAGGTCTAAAACTTTTAAAAATCATATCCCAAACTTCAATCTTGCACAATCTTTTACCAAACTTCAAAATGAGTTAAAGACACATGATTTAAAATTTCAAAAGCTTTCATTTGATCAAGTGTAACATTTACAACGAAACGGGTCATTTTACCCAAGTTGACACATTACAAAAGACGGCATTTAAAAATTGGAAATTTCGGCATGACCCATTCGTAAAATCATCATCCAAACCTGTTACGGATTATGAATTTCTCCAAAACACATTTAAACAAAATCAATACATTACAACTACTAAACGACCCATTTAAAATACCCAAAAACTCGAGTCTAACACTAGACATCATAATAATTTTCCAAAAAGACAAAACAAGAGTACAAAGAGCCGATAGTTCAAAGGGGTCACTATGGGTCCTATTACCAATACCATTATCCGCATATAGCTAAAACAATCAATATCCATAAAGCATCTTCAACTTCAAACTTTATATTACTTAACTTTCTTCCACATCCGGGACAACCTATAAAAAGGTAAACAACTAAAAGGATAAGCTAAACGCTTAGTGAATGCATACACATACAATCATAAACAAGTTACCATACAAAAGTGCATCAATGATAGGCCTATCATTTGATAGTCATTTCATCCATATCAATCATAATGCTAGTAGGACTTTACCCACCTACTAGTCTTAATCAACGATTTGGCTAGTAGGAATTTACCCACCTACTAGCTCTCACAAATAATTTGGCTAGTAGGAATTTACCCACCTACTAGTTCACACAATCAATTTGGCTAGTAGGAATTTACCCACCTACTAGCTCACACAATCATTTTCAACATGGCCATGGAAATTGGCTAGTAGGAATTTACCCACCTACTAGCTCTTACAACAAATTGGTTAGTAGGAATTTACCCACCTACTAACTCTTACAACAAATTGGTTAGTAGGAATTTACCCACCTACTAACTCTTAATCACAATTTGGCTAATAGGAATTTACCCACCTACTAGCTCTTACAACAAATTGGTTAGTAGGAATTTACCCACCTACTAACTCTTACAACAAATTGGTTAGTAGGAATTTACCCACCTACTAACTCTAATCACAATTTGGTTAGTAGGAATTTACCCACCTACTAACTCTAAATCACAATTTGGCTAGTAGGAATTTACCCACCTACTAGCTCTCACAACAATCAAATGGGTCATAGGAATTTACCCACCTATGACCCCTAATAACAAGAACATGATCAAATGCATATACACTCACCTTATTTGCGACCACAATTGCAAGATGACCATAAAACAACGTATTTGCAATCAACCTATCAATTCACATTAAGAACACACATATGGTCATTCATCACGTATAAGGTCACCTAGCCATAATCACTAGCATTTACAATCTTATATTAATCTTGAGTTGGTTCACATAACATGTATCTCTTATATCATTTTCAATTGGCCAAGAGTTACTTTCATATCAAAATCGTCATTTTCATATTTGACCTAGCAGACTTCAAACAAGCATAACTCAAGTTCTACTTACTCTTTTAACATGATTCCAGTGGCCAAGTTTACATGACACATATACCTACCTTTTATCTTTAGTGACCAATATGTGAATTGTCCTTCAAAGGTGACTTCTGGTCGTTTTAAAAAACCAAAACTGCTGCTGTTAAACAGCTTTGACCTTACTGACTTCAAATGACCATAACTTGAGTTCTACACAATATTTTGACCTCATTCCAGTGGCCACTTCTTCTTAACACATTTTAGCACATT
>CM067169.1:9861217-9896217 GCA_034093135.1 Erigeron breviscapus | reverse complement strand
TGGTAATACCGGACACCGGTCGATCACTCGGTACGACTATCCCGATTTTTTATTTCGATATTTTCACTATTCCTTACCGCCGACCACACATTCACTTTTCCCATAACATAAATATTTGTCAATGATTCAAGGATCGAGGTGCAGTTTAAATAATCGACTATTGGGCTCACAAGTGCCGCTAAAAGAAGTAACTTGTATTTATAAATATATGGGCTAAATCAGGCCCAGCCCAAACTAATTAACATCGTTAGCTTCACACACACACACTCACAAGTGACCCAGAGGGTTTACGGCGGTACCACGGTGGTTAGTGACGGCGATGGAGGAATCGGCAAAGTTAAAAAACTTTATAGATTGGGCAACCCTTAACGGAATTTCAGATTCTCCTTTTATCGAAGTTAACAAACACAAACCACAAAACACTAATGTTTCTCAAACATCATCATCATCATCTTGCTTGGGACATTCTTTATCTATTTCACATTTCCCTTACGCCGGCGGGTAATATACTAATATATATATATATATATATATGTGTGTGTGTGTGTTTATATATTTCATTATATAATGTGCAGGAGAGGATTATGTGCAGTGCGTGATATTGGGAAAGGCGAATTAATTCTAAGAGTTCCTAAATCAGCTTTGATGACGTCACAATCATTAATTTTGAATGATGTTAAGCTCTCTATGTGTGTTTCTAAATCTAATTTATCCTCTACTCAGGTATTGTTAATGTTTATTTTATCATCATCATTATCATCTGATTGTAATATAGTACAGTACTATGTTGTTTTCTGTAACATTGATACTACACAATTCGTAAGATTGTTTCGTGTGTTTTTCTTCCTGTAACTGTTAAATATCTGTGAGTTTTTTTTTTCCGTAGATGATTTTGTGTTTCGTTTGGGTCGTTGTATTAAATTCGATATAAAAAATGAAGCTTAGTGTTTGGAAAGATATGCAAGTGTTGTCAAAAATCTATTCTATGTATCAAACTTAGAACGCTATTCAACTCGTAAATAGTGTTAGCGGTTGTACTTTTGTTGATATGGCAACTTAATGGATACTACTCGGCACTTTATATAATTAACACGTCATTGAAACTACGGCTAGATACGTACAATAGTAATATCTGAAGATTGGATACACATGAGGGAAACATTCTAAGTTAGATGCAAACTATAGAGTTTATGCTAAAGTTAAGTACATTTTCAAGTACTTAACCCCTAAAAATGTAACTTTTATATGGAACACGAAGTCATCTTTTAATGACACAGATATACAAAAAGTACAATGGCTAAAACGGGACAAAAGGAACAATATGTTTGTATTATATATCTAAAGAACCATTTGAGAATAATGAATGACAGTGATTCTGAAATACTCATTTTGTAGTGCAGATACTGACTGTTGCGTTACTAAATGAAGTGGCCAAGGGAAAGCAGTCGTGGTGGTACCCGTATTTGACACAATTCCCTACTAATTATGATATTTTGGCAAGTTTTGATCAGTTTGAAATACAAGCATTACAAGTAAGATTATAAATTTTGTAATGAAGTGCGCTTTTTTTAGTATATGAAGAGTCGGTTCTGTTCAATTGGATGTGTTATTCTGATTTTTTGTAAGTAACTTTCAGCTGGATGATGCTATTTGGGCTGCAGAGAAAGCATTAGAGAAGACCAAAGTAGAGTGGAAAGATGCTTCTCCAATTATGGAAGAGCTTATGTTCAAGCCACATTACATGAGCTTCAAGGCTTGGATATGGGCTTCTGCATCTGTAAGTGCATTTGTGCTGACTATAGTTACAACAAGGGGACATGTTAATGCTGACAAAATTGCATAACGAAAAATAAGTTTAAAAAATGTTGTTGTAATTGGAAGTTTTTGGTTGGTTGGATGGACGTGTTTTCCCTTGATTAATACTTATGTTTGTAACACTTCCAAGTTTAAAACTTGATTAAGATATTTACTCGTGGTTTCTGTTGCATAAAGATATCTTCCCGCACAATGCATATTCCATGGGATGCTGCTGGTTGTTTTTGTCCGGTGGGTGACTTTTTCAATTATGCTGCACCTGGGGAGGAACAAGTTCACTGTGAAGGTTTGACGGCTGCTGACACGGGTGCAAGGTCTCTTAGGTTGACAGATGGTGTGTTTGAAGAAAAATATCCTGCGTATTGCTTCTATGCTAGAAGAAACTACAAAAAAGGAGACCAGGTATTCCGTAACCTTTTTGCTAATCTTTGAAGCATAATTTGTATGATTATAAATGTATGATTTTGTTTATGTATTGCAGGTTCTCTTGAGCTACGGAACATACACAAATTTGGAGCTTCTTGAGCACTATGGTTTCATTTTAGATGATAATTTAAATGATAAGGCTTATGTACCTTTACCTTCTAACCTTAAAAAAAAAAAAAAAAAAAAAAAAAAAAAAAAAAAAAAAAAAAAAAATTTAAATGATAAGGCTTATGTACCTTTACCTTCTAACCTTAATTCTCAATGTTCATGGCCACCAGACTCGCTATACATTCACCAAAATGGGAAGCCATCTTTTGCCCTACTTGCTGCTATGCGATTATGGGCAACACCTATGCTCTTACAGAAATCAGTACGACAGCTTGCTTATTCTGGATTGAGTATCTCGAGTACCAACGAAATTATAGTGATGGAGTGGTTAGTGAAGAAATGTTGTTTAGTTATGGAAAATTTACCAACGTCTGTTGAAGAAGACAAGTCATTGTTATCTGTTTTAGACAAAGAGTTTGAGTCGGCCATGGAGCTGAAGATTGCATTATCGGGTTTAACAGGTGAGACACTTGCCTTCCTGAATGTTAACGGAATAGTGAATGATGAACTCAGTAGTACCATAAGCATACCCAAAAAGGTGATAAGGTCGCTAGATAAATGGAAGTTGGCGATTTGGTGGAGACTCAAGTATAAAATGATGCTACATGATTGTATTTCACATTGTACTAAGGTAATAAATGATCTATCTTAAAGAGATTGATGTGAAAAGATCTTGCGATTCTGTTATTTGTGGCTTAAGTTCGTTGATCAAGTAGGAGATATGGCACTTGGTGTACATGTTGAAGGGACAAGTTAGAATTCAAAATTATGCAGTCATTGAAGAATTGTAGTGATGACCAAGTTAGTCGAAGATCAAACACTTTTCAACGCCCAGAATTTGCTATCTTCAGCCAGGTACCATTTCATGATCATTAGATGTATGCCTTTAGAACCATTTTGATAGTAGAAGACCTTCACATCGTAGGTGTGGGTAAATGTGATAGTCAAAGTATGTAAAATGACTTTCTATGATTATACAACACGAAAGCGTACTGACTTAAATCTTTTCTCGAACAAAAAAGACGAGCAGAAAGCGACTTGTTCGTGGAACAAAAGAAAATGAGAAAAATGCTCCACCCGTGTTACTTGCCTTGTTAAATTATATTTGTTTTTCTCTCTATATAACTAAGAGAGGATATTTTTAGGCTTAGTTGTCATTATTAGTTGCTTGCCACATTAGATTTTAGCTTACTTGTCAAATTATCCTAAATTTTAGTTGTTTATTCAAATTTTATAGTATATAACTAGATTTTAGACCCGTGTCCAACACTGGACACGGGGTTTACGATATTATCAATATTAGATCTTCATACATTTAAGTCATAAAAGCTTATAATTTTGAAGATATACGGTTCCAGGTGTTATACTTTGCAAGTTGTAGTACAATAATCACAGGTTCGTCACTGTCATTATTAGCTGAGACATATTGATGGAATTGTTTGCCGTAGTCATTCCACAAGGCACGTGCTACAATAATTCCTCTATTATAGAATTTTTTATTAGCTGAGACATATTGATGGAATTGTTTGCCGTAGTCATTCCACAAGGCACGTGCTACAATAATTCCTCTATTATAGAATTTTTTGAAACTACTTGAATTCATTATGTGATATTATTATGAAAGATAATTAAGAATTAAAATATAAACATACTTGTGATCATGTACTTGACATTTAAGTATATGTCTTTGATCATGATACGAACCCATAACACAAATAGGTTTATTTTCAATCATCAGTCTTATCATAAATAGATTGTGTTTAGGATAAGGATGTTGTATATCGTCATCTATTATTGTGTTTGGGATAGGTATCTAGAGTTCATATTATGTTTATATTAAATATTAAATTAAGTATTCAGGGCTAAAAAGCGTAAATTATTGATGGAAAACTAAAAAGTGTAAATTATTGATGGAAAACTAAAAAGTGTAAATTATTGATGGAAAACAAAAAAGTGTAAATTAATGAGACTTTTTCTATAAATTAATATAAATACTAATATAATAATATATTTGGATAATGATTAATAGGATTTTTAATTTATAGTTAATCTAAATGATGACATAAGCGATAGTCAATTTGATGAAATTGAGCGATTTGATTGTTAATAAGTCATTAGGTTTTGAAATAATTTTTTATAGACAATATTTCATATGTTGAATTTTTTTTAATTAATTAAATGATTGTAAATTTTTAAAGAAATCTTTCAAGTTAATGGCTAAAAATAAATATAAATTAAGTATTCAGGGCTAAAAAGTGTAAATTATTGATGGAAAACAAAAAAGTGTAAATTAATGAGACTTTTTCTATAAATTAATATAAATACTAATATAATAATATATTTGGATAATGATTAATAGGATTTTTAATTTATAGTTAATCTAAATGATGACATAAGCGATAGTCAATTTGATGAAATTGATCTTTCAAGTTAATGGCTAAAAATAAATATAAATTAAGTATTCAGGGCTAAAAAGTGTAAATTATTGATGGAAAACAAAAAAGTGTAAATTAATGAGACTTTTTCTATAAATTAATATAAATACTAATATAATAATATATTTGGATAATGATTAATAGGATTTTTAATTTATAGTTAATCTAAATGATGACATAAGCGATAGTCAATTTGATGAAATTGAGCGATTTGATTGGTTAATAAGTCATTAGTTCAACTGTCTTATAGTATATATTAAGATTATGATTATTATAAATGTATTATATTATTATTCATTTTATTATTATATTCACTATATAAAAATCTTCCTTTAAGTACGAGATTTCTTTTTTGTAATTGTTATATATAAGATTTGATAAGTTTTAATATTATATATTTTTTAATATTTTGTATTTCTTTCAAGTTGAAAAACTAAATATAAATTAAGTATTCAGGGCTAAAAAGTGTAAATTAATGAGACTTTTTCTATAAATTAATATAAATACTAATATAATAATATATTTGGATAATGATTAATAGGATTTTTAATTTATAGTTAATCTAAATGATGACATAAGCGATAGTCAATTTGATGAAATTGATCTTTCAAGTTAATGGCTAAAAATAAATATAAATTAAGTATTCAGGGCTAAAAAGTGTAAATTATTGATGGAAAACAAAAAAGTGTAAATTAATGAGACTTTTTCTATAAATTAATATAAATACTAATATAATAATATATTTGGATAATGATTAATAGGATTTTTAATTTATAGTTAATCTAAATGATGACATAAGCGATAGTCAATTTGATGAAATTGATCTTTCAAGTTAATGGCTAAAAATAAATATAAATTAAGTATTCAGGGCTAAAAAGTGTAAATTATTGATGGAAAACAAAAAAGTGTAAATTAATGAGACTTTTTCTATAAATTAATATAAATACTAATATAATAATATATTTGGATAATGATTAATAGGATTTTTAATTTATAGTTAATCTAAATGATGACATAAGCGATAGTCAATTTGATGAAATTGATCTTTCAAGTTAATGGCTAAAAATAAATATAAATTAAGTATTCAGGGCTAAAAAGTGTAAATTATTGATGGAAAACAAAAAAGTGTAAATTATTGATGGAAAACAAAAAAGTGTAAATTATTGATGGAAAACAAAAAAGTGTAAATTATTGATGGAAAACAAAAAAGTGTAAATTATTGATGGAAAACAAAAAAGTGTAAATTAATGAGACTTTTTCTATAAATTAATATAAATACTAATATAATAATATATTTGGATAATGATTAATAGGATTTTTAATTTATAGTTAATCTAAATGATGACATAAGCGATAGTCAATTTGATGAAATTGATCTTTCAAGTTAATGGCTAAAAATAAATATAAATTAAGTATTCAGGGCTAAAAAGTGTAAATTATTGATGGAAAACAAAAAAGTGTAAATTAATGAGACTTTTTCTATAAATTAATATAAATACTAATATAATAATATATTTGGATAATGATTAATAGGATTTTTAATTTATAGTTAATCTAAATGATGACATAAGCGATAGTCAATTTGATGAAATTGATCTTTCAAGTTAATGGTTAAAAATAAATATAAATTAAGTATTCAGGGCTAAAAAGTGTAAATTAATGAGACTTTTTCTATAAATTAATATAAATACTAATATAATAATATATTTGGATAATGATTAATAGGATTTTTAATTTATAGTTAATCTAAATGATGACATAAGCGATAGTCAATTTGATGAAATTGATCTTTCAAGTTAATGGCTAAAAATAAATATAAATTAAGTATTCAGGGCTAAAAAGTGTAAATTATTGATGGAAAACAAAAAAGTGTAAATTATTGATGGAAAACAAAAAAGTGTAAATTATTGATGGAAAACAAAAAAGTGTAAATTAATGAGACTTTTTCTAACAAATATTAATATAAATTCTAGAGTAATTAGGAAAGATCTTTAAGCTTAAAAAGGAGCTTTAAGAGGTGCCAAGTGTACCTCCAACCTCCTCTTTTAGTTATATTATAGATAGATTATAGATTATTATTATAAATGTATTATATTATTATTCATTATTATTATTATATTCACTATATAAAAATCTTCCTTTAAGTACGAGATTTCTTTTTTGTAATTGTTATATATAAGATTTGATAAGTTTTAATATTATATATCTTTAAAATCTAAAAAGATTTGTTTTGATAGAAAAAGATTTATGATAGAGTTTTAAATATAATTATCTATTTAATTAGCAAATAAAAAATAAAAAAATCTAGAAAAAAAGAGAGCTCTAGAGTAATTAGGAAAGATCTTTAAGCTTAAAAGGAGCTTTAAGAGGTGCCAAGTGTACCTCCAACCTCCTCTTTTAGTTATAGTATAGATAGATTATAGATTATTATTATAAATGTATTATATTATTATTCATTATTATTATTATATTCACCATATAAAAATTAATCTTCCTTTATGTACGAGATTTCCTTTTTGTAATTGTTATAAATAAGATTTGATATTAATTATATATATTTTTTTTATATATATATTTTTAATATTTTGTATTTAACTTTTTCAATATAAGTTCAAATAAATGTTGTTGGATTGGAAGGATTAGAAGTTTGGCGAAGCTCGAGAATAGATTTGAGATGCTCTTATAGATTCGGTAACTACTGTTTCAGTTATTATACAGATTATGATAAAATTATATTAATATTCAAATAGTGATTTATTTTAATTAGTCAATAAGTGTAACACCCGTCGTTTAAAAATATGGATTTCCAAAAAACTTTCGCCTAACGGCGTCAAAGAAAGCGGAATTAAACTTTAAAAGTCCAAACCAGCAAAATCTGTTTGGTTCATTCATTAAATGGTGTTACTAGCCATATCATCAAAACAAGTCTAATTGGAAATCCATCGGTTGCCCAACATTAAACAACCGACAATATAGTAAATACAAATCATAAATATCTAAACATAAATCAATGTCTAAGGCGAGCAGCCACTATGGGTAAACTACAGCCAGCTTCAAGATCATCTACCCATGCCTCACATCTTCCCACATCTACCTGCTCACTAATGTTGGACCTGAGGGCACAACACATTTTAAAAGAGCAAGTGTTAGCTAACGAATTAGCTAAGTAAGATAACACATCATTAATAAAACATTTTTCCATTTAAACATTATATAAAAGTCATATTAAATCGTTAAGGCACATATCACATCAATGCATCACATCATCATAGCATATCATTACATCTCATGACACTACATAACATTTCATAGCATATCATTACATCTCATATCATTTCATTTCATATCATAGCATTTCAATACATCTCATGACATTACATAACATTTCATAGCATATCATTACATCTCATGACACTACATAACATTTCATAGCATATCATTACATCTCATGACACTACATAACATTTCATAGCATATCATTACATCTCATGACACTACATAACATTTCATAGCATATCATTACATCTCATGACACTACATAACATTTCATAGCATATCATTACATCTCATGACACTACATAACATTTCATAGCATATCATTACATCTCATGACACTACATAACATTTCATAGCATATCATTACATCTCATGACACTACATAACATTTCATAGCATATCATTACATCTCATGACACTACATAACATTTCATAGCATATCATTACATCTCATGACACTACATAACATTTCATAGCATATCATTACATCTCATGACACTACATAACGTTTCATAGCATATCATTACATCTCATATCATTTCATTTCATATCATAGCATATCATTACATCTCATATCATTTCATTTCATATCATAGCATATCATTACATCTCACGACATTACATAACATTTCATAGCATATCATTACATCTCATGACACTACATAACATTTCATAGCATATCATTACATCTCATATCATTTCATTTCATATCATAGCATTTCAATACATCTCATGACATTACATAACATTTCATAGCATATCATTACATCTCATGACACTACATAACATTTCATAGCATATCATTACATCTCATGACACTACATAACATTTCATAGCATATCATTACATCTCATGACACTACATAACATTTCATAGCATATCATTACATCTCATGACACTACATAACATTTCATAGCATATCATTACATCTCATGACACTACATAACATTTCATAGCATATCATTACATCTCATGACACTACATAACATTTCATAGCATATCATTACATCTCATGACACTACATAACATTTCATAGCATATCATTACATCTCATGACACTACATAACATTTCATAGCATATCATTACATCTCATGACACTACATAACATTTCATAGCATATCATTACATCTCATGACACTACATAACATTTCATAGCATATCATTACATCTCATGACACTACATAACATTTCATAGCATATCATTACATCTCATGACACTACATAACATTTCATAGCATATCATTACATCTCATGACACTACATAACATTTCATAGCATATCATTACATCTCATGACACTACATAACATTTCATAGCATATCATTACATCTCATGACACTACATAACGTTTCATAGCATATCATTACATCTCATATCATTTCATTTCATATCATAGCATATCATTACATCTCATATCATTTCATTTCATATCATAGGGACTGCATATCAGGCCTCATTGGTCATTTACAAAGCCCATATCACCTCCCGTGTAACCCCGAATACCCATAAGCAAACAAGATAACATTTGGGAAGTTATTACATGAAAACCATGTTTTTGTTGAACCCTCAGCGTGTCAAAGTAGTGTATCTTACCTCGGTACCGCTCAATAATGAGTTACGTACATCTTAGAGTGCTTGCTAAGTGCTCCCGACAACTTAGAACGAGTATAAGATCGATCTATAAGCTAAACAAGACTTAAGTACAAATCTGGGCAAATATGCACCACATGGACTTTTTATGCACCGCATATTTCAAAAACCCAAAATATGCACCGCATGGAAATTCCATGCACCGCATATCGGGCTCCGATCAGCAAACCTGATTTTGAACTGCTCTTAAACGATTCCCATTCGATCTCAAACCCTAACCCCGACCTGGAGACATCAAATTGACCTCTTTTAAGACACAATTGATGACTTCAAACCATCAATTGATTCCTTGATCCATTACAAACATAAATCACTTAATTGATCACCCGAATAACATGAAATCGGTAACCGTTTTGCATTATAACCCAACCCAAACCCCATGGCCTGGATCAGATTCACATATAAGACTCACAAGATCAGAAATCAAAGGATTATCACCTATATTACCTGTTGATGATTATAAGGATGAAAGATCTTAATCAAATCTTGCTCGAAACATCACGAAACGAATAGATCTTGGAGAGAATAGCTTTGAGAGAGGGGAGGGGCTGTTTTGAGATTAAAATCTGATTGTGAGGCTAATACTCACGATCCTAACCTAAATCCCTGCTGTACCAACTTTCAAATTTGGCCCCTTAAGCCCTTGCACTTTCTTATAGCTCATTTCGTGACCTAATTGCTCGTTAAACGCATACATAAATACTTAACGACCCTTAACTCCTATCGAAAACACTTTGCGACCTTATTAATCATCATTCTTCAATATTTTCATTACTTGAACACATTTAATGAAATTAATAATTAACACGTAGACACATTAATCATATATAACGACCGTAGTCATTATCGCATAAACATATTTATTATTAAGACGTATAATTCCAACGGAAAGCAAACGTTGACTAACGACATGGTCAATGGTCGACATAAAATGTTTGGGATGTTACAATAAGTCAACGTTTTGATCACGAAAGTAATTCATTGGTTTTACTCGATCCATCTAAGTTGTCAAATACTAATTAAATTCAAAATTTTGATAGAAATCCGTGGAACATACATGGTGGTCTAACAAAAACGTTGCTTTAATATGTTAGATATTAATTCTAATGGTTAGTATTAGATACATTAAAAATAATAATGATCACAACAACAATATATATTAATAATGACCTATTTGCTTAAACTGTATGCATTTAAATTAAATTTCCGTATATGTTAATCTATTAATTACTACATTTCTCTATATATAACTATGAGATGATATGTTTTTTCTCATGTGACATTTTTAGTTTTTTGCTAAATTGTATTTTTAATGAGTTGTCATGTTTTCCGTTTAAATTGTTATATTTTTGTTGTCATATATGATCTTAGTCAGTAATTCTTATCCTAATCATCAATCAAAATTTAATTATTAATATTTATTTTTCTATTTTTTATATGAGCACAAAGATGTTTATATACATTATACTATTTTTTTTATTAATTCAATAAAAATTATCTTTATTCAAATGATATTATTTATCATATAATGTTTATTTTTTTGAAAAATATTTATTATATTATATTTAATTATATATATCATAATTTTTTTATGATTTATAAATATTTATTTTTTCATTAGTCAAACTTTAACATATTTGACATATATCATATATTTATAAACTATAATATTTTATTGTTTGCATCCGTCGTAATTTGACAGTTTTTTATATTATCATAAATGATGAATAAGTATCAGTTATTATATTTTTTATTTATGTTTTCAGTCATTCCCGTACAACGTGCGGATTTAATCTAGTATCAATATAAACATTTTGATGTTTTAATAACAAAACTCTTATGACAAATGACTTCGTACTATATAAATAGTTTTAACATATTTTTATAGAATAGAACTTCTTGAATTTATTTATTTAAGAATATTTGCAGAAAGATGGGTCGATGTTGTTAAGTTTCTTTGATTGATGTGGGACTATGGAAGAATGCAAATCTAATGTGTTTGTCATTTGTTCTCACGGGGTAAGGTTCATGTGAGAATTATTCACATATGAACATAGGTGATTATAAGTATAACTTGATAGTTTATATGTGAACGAATATATTCACATATACCATTCATATATGAACATCAAGTTATGATATAGAAGTTCTCATGGTTCTACCAATTCAAATGGTTCTCACATGAACCTTTTCTTGTTCTCTCATCTAAAGGTTTAACGTGTACATTTAATAGACTTCAAATGATACACAAGAGTTTTTTTTTTAATTAAAAAACTTGCCATAAGTATATATTTTTTACCCATCTTCTATTTATCTATATAACTAACAGAGAGGATATGAATTATCCTATATGGCACCTTTATTTAAATGACAATTATAATTTTTGCTTAGTTATAATTATTTCAAATATTTAATATTTTTTTATACCATGTATATTACAAATCTCTCTATATAACTAAGAGAGGATAGTTTTTTTTCTAGGTGACACTTCTCTTTTCGTGCCAACTAAGCTTTTTGCTTAGGTGGCATTTTTTGGTAATTTTAATGTTTTTTTTAGATATATTGACATTTAAATCTATATTTTTTAGTGCTTATGTGGCACTTCATTTGCCACGTCATCATTTGTCTACGTGGACATTTATTTTTTTAATCAATTTTAAATAGCAAATAAAAAAGCCAAATACAAGATTAGAACTCATGACCTCTAACTTTTAATATTATGCACAAACCACTTGATCTAACTTGATATTTGTTTATTTTTTGCAAACTACGGTAGATATTTAGTGAATATTAAAACTAATTAAAAGACATTGATAATATAATTATCAATCTTTGTAACTTATCACTTTCTATTTTCCTTTTGTATTTAATTATCTGTGTACATGGAATATAATTTACTTTAATATAATATAAAACTAGATTATATTGATAATTTTATCTAATATTTTACTATCCGATTATAATATCAATGTTAAATTAGATATTTACTTTATCAATTTCACACACATATTTTTGATATTTGTTTTTATATTTGATTTAATTTCTTATCTTCGCCTTTATATCTTCTTTTTCCTCATTTTTTTTCTTTCTTTCTTTATTCTACTTTATATATGTTTCTTTCAGATTTTACATGCATAATAAAAATATAATATTATTAAAAATCCTTTTAGTTATTATTATTATATAACATTTATTAATATTTTTGACGTATATATGTTAATCATTGTTTTCAAGTAATATTACTTAAAATATTATATTTGTAATCAATTTAATGTAATGTGTATATTATCATGCATCGCACGGGGCATGATCTAGTATAATATAAACATAAATATAAAATATAAAGATATAGACAAATCTTCATTAATTACTTTATTTTATATGTTTTATAAGATTTTAGATTATATATATTTGTATCTTACGTTTTTTTATTTCATGTCTACTAATTACTTTCTTTATTTTTTTTATTTTCATTATTTTGCTTTTCATATATGTTTATATTGAAAATAATGCTATAAAAACCATAATTTTATGTATTCCTCTTTTTTACTGCCCAACCATGCAAGATATATGCACAATTACAAAACATCGATCTATTAGCTTTTATCGCACTAGATAACACGAGAACTTCTTTTGTTTGTTTTAGTTAATTTTGGGGCATGGTAGTGATCATCTTTGTGCATATATATACTCATTAATGATAATGATTTATCTTGCAATTTTGTACCTGTCACACTAGCCTTTTAATATATTTGACAAAAGTTTTATTTTTAGTTACAAAAATATAAAGTCATGAATACCATAGGAGCTAATTTTCTGGAGGCTATACTTCATGAAAACAGTTGAGCATTCCATTCGATTTACAAATCATCATCATTGGATATGTTACAAAGTTTTGATTATAATGAAGCCAACTAATCAATCCAAATTTAGAAACAAATTGAAACTCCATATTGATAATTCAAGATGATGTAATATTTTTACGGGTGTATGTATACGTTACATCGGACTTTAAAGTTATAAGTTTAAATAACGAATGCTTTATGAAGTATCATTTTAAAAGTTTATTGATAATAATATAGTTAACTTAGAATGAAAAATGATTTTGTTTATCAAATTTACATATAGTTTATATGACGCGATTAACAAAACTTAACCAATGTTTATAAGTATTATTTTGAATATTCCACAAGTATTAAGAATAGCAATCACAAGTAAGGGTTTACTTATTATTTGTGATACCTGTCTATTGGATGGGTTTAATCTAGTATACTGATATACAAAAGTAATTTTCATGTATCTTGCATTGTGAGAAAGACAACCTTTTTTAAAAGTATTTTTATAGGATATTTGATGTATTATTATTCTTAGTTTAATATATTTTACAGAAAAAAAAAGTATCCACTGAATTTGTGATTCACTAATGCTTTTTCCTTGACAAGGTCAACCTTAGAGTTAAGCTTGTCTGCCGTTATTAGTAAGCAAAGATTGCGTGCTTTTGGTTATGATGTTATATTCAGCATTATTTCAGCTTCTAATTACGCTTCTTGTGCAGAGCGTCCTGCATGATGCTTTAAGAGCTCTCTTGGAATGTTAATTAGAGGAACTAAGTATGCATTTTAAGAATTCAATGGGTGGGAAATTTATTCGGTTTTTCTTGGATATAGAGTAACTTGGGGCACCTAAAGGCTTCGTACGGCTGGCTTGTCCAGTTAAGCGCCGAGCTTTCAACGATGGTTCGCTCAGTACGAAATAACCTAGACGGTTCTGTTTGTTGGCAGATTCAAAACATATGCATTTAAGAAATGATTTGACATACAAAGAGTTATTTAACAAAGGTGAATTCAATGATAGGATTAAAGATTTGGGTCCATCAATATCATTATTTCACGCCTCATGGATCCCAACCTTTTTTTTTTAGTATCTCGACCACTACGACTATTTGCAGCGATAATCGCTGCAAATAGTGCGGGCCCCCTGCCAGTAATGACAAATCTGGTAAAGAAATATCGGGCCCCCCCTCTATTTGCAGCGATAATCGCTGCAAATAGTTGGATATGGACAAAACAACACTATTTGCAGCGATTATCGCTGCAAATAGTCTGGTGGAGATACCAGCTAGTAGGTCGGGATCCCACACGCCTAATATTAACTTGTATGATTGCCTGCACCATTTAAGTTCTTTTTATTTTATTAAAGAGTTAATTACAGAAATCGTCCTTGTCGTGGACCTCCATTTGCAGCTTTTGTCCCTAAGTTTAATAAATTACAATTTTAGTCCAAAAAATTTGCTCAATCAACATTTTTGGTCCTGACCATAAACGTCCGTTAAAAAAGAGGTCACGTGTCTGGCACGTGATGAGTAATCTCGTAATTTGGCTTAGAGTTAATTACAGAAATCGTCCCTGTAGTGAACCACCACTTTCAGCTTTGGTTCCTATCTTTTAATAATTAACTTTAAGCCAAACTAGTTAAACTAAATCTAAAAACCTAAAATCTTATCAACATATATTAAACTAAATCTAATATACAAACTTCTAAAAATAATACATACACACTTTTAATAAATCACACAAACTGCTCGTGAGCCACGACAAATGAATAGGAAATGAGATGTGACTATGCGAATGCTACTATAAATACATGTGTGCATGAGGAAACTAGGAAAGCATGAAACAAATTGAAGTCTGCGTCTCCTAATAAATTCGAAATCGGATTCAAGTGATTGATGGGGTTACTATGGAAGCTACGATAGATTCCGGGTTTGGAGGGGAAGGAGGAGTTACCGGGTTTGGAGTCACCGGAGATGGCGGTGGTTGTGAGTCACCGGAATCTGTTGTAGCTTCCAAAATAACCCCGTCACTCACTTGAATTCGATTTTGAAGTTATTACGTGGGCTTCAATTTGTTTCATGCTTTCCTAGTTTCCTCACGCACACATGTCTTTATAGTAGCATTCACATAGTCACATCTCATTTCTTTTTCATTTGTCGTGGCTCACGAGCAGTTTGTGTGATTTATTAAAAGTTTGTATATATTATTTCTAGAAGTTTGTATATTAGATTTAGTTTAATATATGTTGATAAGATTTTAGGTTTTAGATTTAGTTTAACTAATTTGGCTTAAAGTTAATTATTAAAAGATAGGGACCAAAGCTGAAAGTGGTGGTTCACTACAGGGACGATTTCTGTAATTAACTCTAAGCCAAATTACGAGATTACCCATCACGTGACCTCCTTTTTAACGGACGTTTATGGTCAAGACCAAAAGTGTTGACGGAGCAAAAATTTTTGGACTAAAACTGTAATTTATTAAACTTAGGGACGAAAGCTGCAAGTGGAGGTCCACGACAGGGACGATTTCTGTAATTAACTCTTTATTAAATTAATAGGTAGCTAGCAAAAAGCTAGCTAACCAAAAAGTTGTACAAGAAAATACAATTACATTATCTAGGACCAAAACATGATCAAACAATCCTAGATACATCCCGAGGCTTGAACTACAAGGATTACAAAAAGGGTGAAAAAACTCATACCAAAACAATACGAGAAAAACCCTCAACCAACGGAGGCCGAGCCAACGGTTTTCACTCCGTGGTGTTTTTGATGTAATCCCAAACAAGCCCCAAGGCAAGCGACTAGCAACGGACAATAAAGCCAATCCACCCAAGAGATCCGATTCTTTTTGCATCTGCTGGAGTACCATAAATACGACTGAGCAATTATGAGATCGAAAATCGGTTCTCGAGCACGACTTCTATTATTAAAAACCACGTAATTACGAAATTTTCAAATCGACCACCACCCACAAAACATTATGGCTTCGATTTTATAACAATGTATATCTGTCGGCTTTTTATCTGTTGGCAATGTTAAAGATTAACAATTTTTTTAATCTCATAACACACAAATGATAGCAAAAATTACTTACTCTCGAATTTGAAGTACAAAAAGAAATCCATAACAATAATATCAGAAATTCAAATCCGCATAGTTCACATAATTGTCCCCTAATGACTATAAATTTGAAATAGAATAAATCAAAAGTTAATTGTAAAGAAATATTAGAGTTACAAACAAGTTCTTATAAATTAACGTGTCATCAAAAAGTCTTTCACTTGCTAGTGCAGTGGTTGGACACCCCGGATGTTGTAGCACGGGTCACACGTTCGAATCCCATTTCGAGCGTTGTTACTAGCCAATATTCTTGGCGAGCGAGTTGAATTTACCGGGTGGATCGGGCGGGGGAGGGGATCGGGTAGGCCCACGGTATTCAGTCCGGATACCCGTGGTCCGGCCCTTCGCTGTTCTAAAAAAAAAACCATAATAAAAAAATAAAGAAAAAATAAAGAAAAAAAATAAAGCTTTAAATCTAATTGGTCTACATAACCTTCACATGCCTACCAAAACTTAAAAATTATAAAAAAAAGTTCAACAAGAGTTAATTTTCTTGTATCCCACATACCACATCGTCGTTGGTATAAAAGAAGCTCACCTTTCGTCCATCTTTCTTCTCTCTTCTCTTTCTTCTCTTTCTCTTACCTTACTAATGCTAATGCGGATTAGTTACTTCCGAACAGTCTATTGACTCCCTAACAACTACATTTGTCCATGGATTCCTTTTGCTTCACCTTGTGGCCTATCCCAAGACAGCTATGGAAGCTGCTAGCTACCTTCTTCCCATTCTTTAGTAGCCCGAGATGAGTTCTACATCTTAAGAAGACAGAGAAAGCAAGAGTTAAAATTAATAAACAAACAAAAAACAAACTAAGCATTGATGTGAAGTTGTTGAATTAGAAATGAATTTTTCATCTTTAACCCAAAAAAAATTAGTTAAATATTTGATCATTATCAGGTTAGAAACAATAAATATACATTTAAAAGTAAATGAAACAAGTTCAACTTTATCTTTAACCTGTTTTTTTTTTATCTGGACAGGTTTAAGTCTTTGGGTTGTTCAGACTCGTAAACCAAATAACTTCTTTAGAATTATTTTAATCTTCACTCTTATATAAAACAAAGTGTCTCTCTCTTTTTCAACTTTCAACCTATAAAATATCTAAACTATCTTTCTCCTATATTAACTAATTTAATATCTAAACCTAATATACCTATAATATCCATAATAAAATTATTTACAACATACATCCTCAACTTTTGAAATAATTACACTAACCCCATTTATATCAAAACTTTTATATCAACAACCACACCGCCACCACCGCCACCCGTCACCTCCATCGCAGTCACCCGACACCACTGTCATCATCGTCGCTGCATTGCGCGAGTACCCATCTAGTTATATTTAATGTTGACCCACTTGACCCAAAACTAACTCATTTGACCAGTAACCCACTTGACCCAAACAAAACAGTTGACCCAAAACTAACTCATTTGTATAGATTGAGATGTGTTCGTGTTTGTGGGTGGTATTAGTTAGATAAGACTGTAGGTGATGGTAGCAGTTGTGGTGGATGGCGGTGGTCAATGTAGTTGATGTTTTTGTTTGTATAGATCGGTAGGTGATGGTGGTCGTAGTAATTATTGGTGGCTGGCCGGTGGTGGTTCGAGATGCTAATGGTTGCTAACGGTGGTGAATGTAGTTATTGGCGGTGGGTGACGTAATGAGGTGGTTGGAGATGTTAGTGGTTGTTGGGGGTATACGATGGTGGTTGGGTTTAGTGGCTATGGGCAGTGTTTAGCGGTAGTGGTCAATGTAGTTAGTGACTTAGTGATTGTGGGTGGTCTAATGATCTAGTTGTTGAAATTAATAGTCTGATGTAATAATATTTCATTTTAAAATTTTGAAGTTTGTCCAATATTTTACAACATGATGGTATGCAATGGTGGATTACAAAGGCTTTTTGAATTGAAGAATATACACGAATTATGTCTGAAATATACCACAGATTATTTTTTTTTAACAATCTTTTGAATCTCTACTCCACCATACCTAAAGTTTTCAAATCCTACTCGTACGATACCTAAGACTAAGACTGATGACCGTCTATTTGGTTGTTAAGTCCATCCACTTGAGGACTATTTTTGTTATTTTTTACCAAGAGGACCAAAAGTGTAATTACTTCTATAATAATAAAATTTATAATTAACAAAATATACATATACTTTACTTTTTTTTATTTTGTTTTTTTTAGTTATTTATTTTGATTTTTTAAAACCCATTCAAAAAAAATTTTTAAAAAAATAAAAAATAAAAAATAAATAAATAATAAATAAATAAAAAATCCTTTATTTATTTCTTGATAAAAAACTAGCTATTTTTTATTAATACTGTTATTTTTTTAGAATATGCTTTTATTATTAAAACGTAATTAATAAAAAAAAGTAGAAATTATACAAAACGGGAAGGGGTGGGGATGTGTGGTTTCTTCTTTTTACCTTTTTCTTATTTTTTAATTTATTTTTAATAAAAATACATTCTAGAAACACATTATATATATTTTTTTTGTTAGTAATACGGTATGTGCTTCGTTCTTAAAGGTACTAATAAAAGATAGTTGGAGGAGTTAATAGGTCATAGAGTTTTTATTTAAAAATTATTAAGAAATTTTTTTGATGTATTTTTATTTGTTGAGAATTGGTTTTTATTAAAAACAGAAAGTTCAACAAAATAAATGGAAAAACAAAGTAAAAATAATTAAATAACATATATGTATATGTTGTTATTTAATAAAGTTTGCAATAATAAAAGTATTTACACTTTTGGTCTTTTTAGGTAAAAAAATTAAAAAAATTTCTCAAGTGAATGGACTTAACAGCCAAATACACGGTTGTCATTCTTAGGTATTGTATGAGCAGGATTTTACAAACTTTAGGTAAAGTTAGAGTAGAAATTCAAAAGATTGCACCAAAAAAGTAATTTAGAGCATAATTCAAGTACCATCTATGTAATTTACTACAAAATTTTGAGGTTTATAGTTTATTCCATTTTAATTTAGCGGTCACTCTGATATAATAAAAACAAATCATAATTATGAAAAGATAATAATTTTTAAAAAGTAAACTTTTATGAAACTTTTTGTTAGAAAACTTGTTTTTAATAATATTAAAAATTAAAGAAATTGACTTATGGGTCGATTTAACACAATCTATTTAAATAGTAAAATGATAAATGTATGTTATAATTAGAAAAAGTGTATATTAAATAACATTTAAGAGTTACCAAGAGCTAAGATTGTTTGATTATTAATTTAAGTGGTCAAGATTAAAATTTGAGTTTTTCTCTCTCTCTTAGTTTCATGAGCAATATATATATATATGTATAGATACACATTGAAAACTTGGCAATATTTCAGGACAAATAGGGGGAATTTGTTAGGACCAGTTTACTGATAAACTGGCGAGTCTCCAGTTGCATCTGGAGATCAGTTGATTTGTCCAGAAATATATGAAGTCCAGTTGCAAGTGTACACTTGAAAATTACATATTGTCTCACCAATTTACTTTACAAGTACTTTATATATTGCTTTGTCTTTACTTATTTACATTTGTCACCTTAATAAGTAATCCTCCAGATAAACCTGGTATACTACACACTGCAACTGGTCGTCTCCAGATCAGTGTGTGTATTGCAAAGTATCTCACCATTGACATAGAGGTGTCTTCAGTTAGTACCATCTATTGAGTTGGGACTTACAAGTGGTATCAGAGCAGAAGGCTAATATACTTGCCTAGATCTGCTTAGATGACTACTACTGAAGGTGAGAATGGTTCTGGTCAAGATGAAAATGTTATTAATACTGGCCCCAATCAAAATGTTAATACAAACCCTCCTCCTCCTCCTAATGCCCCTAACCATGTCCACGTTCATTATTCAAATACTCCTGTTCCCAAATTCGATGGAAACAGTGAGACATTTGGAACATGGAAGGCCAGAATGCTTTTGCATTTTGGTGGGATAGAGAGATATATGTTGAAAATCCTTAAGGATGGACCACATATACCCATGTCTCATGGGGTTAGTCCTCTTCTTGACCCAACTGGATCTAGAAGAGGCACTAGATAAAAACGTGAGGAACACTGGTCTGATGAGGATCGTAGACTTGTTGATCTGGACACCAGACTCAAGAATATGATCCTTGGGGCTGTTCCTGAAGACCTTATTCCAACACTTGTGTTGTTCCCCAGTGCCAAGGCAATGTGGGATGAATTGGTCCTTCAGTTTGAAGGAGGTGATGACACCATTGTCACCAGAAAAGTTGCTTTGAACAAGAAGTATGAATCCTTCTTTGCTTTACCCAATGAAAGCCTGACTGGTACTTATACCAGATTCACTAGTGTGATTAATCAATTAAGAGGCTTCGGTGTAGAGAAGGATAAGGATATTCTTCTTGAGAAGTTTTGTGATATACTTCCTTCCAAATGGGCAAACATGGTTCTTGTCCTAAGACAAGGTAAGACCCTTCACAGCCACACTCTTGCATCTCTGTATGGAGCCTTCAGATTCACTGAAGATAATAATGCACAGAGACTGGTGGCTGAGCAGGATGCCTTAAACCATGCTCAGAGTTCCAAGGTTACTAGTATAACTGAGAAACATTGTGCTGCTTTAATGTCTGCAGAGAGTGTCCAACCACACTCAATGAAGGAGATGTTAAATGGCTTATTGAACGCTGGCCTGACCACTGAAATTAGTGATGATTGTCATGAAACTGACGATGATGATCTGGTTGCCATGATTGCTAAAACCTTTAACAGGTTTAAGCACAAATCTAATAGATACCCCAACAATGCTTCCAGCTCCAACTATCTGGACAAGGCCAATCTTACATGCTATAAGTGTGGTAAGAAAGGTCATTTCATGAAGGAATGCAGATCTAGTCAGACAAACAATCAAACTGGTCCCTCTGTCCCAAATTTTAATAGGCCTGATGATAGCTACAAAGCTAAATACAAAAAGCTTAAGGCATAGATTGCCCTCTTGTCACTTGATAGAGAAAAAGAAAAGAACAAGTGCATGATGGCTAAAACTGAAGAGAAGTGGGAATTCTCTGATGACTCATCTAATGATGATGAAGAGATTAGGGACATGTGTTTCATGGCCTTGGAAGACCAGCAACATGTGGTGAAAGATGATGTCATTGCAGGAAGATGGGTTGACATCATATTGAAAAAGGTGTGTGATTATGATAATCAACTGGACCCTGAACTAAAACTGGACCTTGCTGAATCACTTAACAGTGATTTGATCTTTGTGGAAACTGTTAGAACTGACAGTGAAAGATATTTAGATACAGTTCTAACTGAATTGAACAATTTAAAACCCCAACTTTCAAATTTGCAAAGTGTCCAGTTGGCTCTCAAAGAGTCAGTTTTAAAAATTGAGGCTCTTGAACTGGAAAAACAAGAGTTGAAAACTGCTTTGGATAAAGAACAAAAACTGATCAAATCCTGGATGAAATCATCAGGATTAATTTTTATGCTGCCACTAGAACACATGCCCAGCAACAAAAGGCATGTAACAGTGGTGATGTTGACATGGCAGTCATCATGCCAGAAATCCACAGTTTGCCCCAAAGTCTCAGGAAAGAAACCCCATATGATGAACCTGAGAAAATTAAAACTGAATTTGTTGAGACCACCCCACCTGAGGTCAAAACTGGAGCCAATCAGGCTAATGCTTGATGGTTGTTTTTGTTTTAGTGTTTAAATTTATAAAAATGTTGTACAAGTTATTATCTCAAAAACACACGCACCTTAACGGACAGGGGACCCGATCAGATGTAGTATAGTTTAGTGATAAGAACATGATCGTTTGCAGGGACGCGTTGCTTTACCTAATCTAGTAATATGTGTAAATCTAGCGGTTGTGGGGTTGTCACGATTTCCTATTAAACTAATTAAAAATACTGAAAAGTAAATAGAAGCCGCAACCGCTTATCCAGCGAGAGGCTCAGTCTGAAAATAGTTTGAAAAAGCAAATACCAGTAATTAAATTAAAATACTTGTTTGGCATCTCAGATCTCATGACACGACCAGATATCATTCTACCTACTTGCTAGACTGTTGGAAACTTAATCACGGCTCAGATTCTCGTTAGATTCACTTTGCCTAATTAACTAGTGTTGTCGCTAGACTCACACTACCCTATAAACAAATTCTCGTTAGATTCATTGTTTAAGCATTAATGACCTAAAGTTCGTGTTACTAGTTCATCTTTAAATTACCCGGCTCTTAAGCCATGGCCAGATAGTAATTCTCTCCGGTGACCACAGTGCTCGTTTCCAAGTCAAAGGATCGCGTCTGACATTGTTAAGCTTCATGTTTCTATTCATCCTAATTACTATGGTTCTGGATCCCTCGGTTACAAGTGAATCACCTTTTACAGCTAGTTAAAGACCGACTAGTGTTTTCCATCCTTATGTATTAATCCTAGTGTATGATTATAGACCGATCATCAGAATTAAACTAATACATGCAGATATAGAACCGATAACAATATGAAGAACTAGTAAAACATGGATCTACGATAAACAGTAAAACACACTCCAACAGATTCTAACAAATAAAGTAAAACAATAAATGTCTACATGATCACATTGATCCAAACAAGTATTCAGCCTACTAGCCTGACATTATTAAAGGAATAACAAAGTCTGAAAAGATGAAAGACATTGTTTACCAACTGAAAGTAAAATAAAAGAGTAGATCTAGGCTGAGGATGAAGATCAGAAGGTGTTAGAAGCTCCAAAACCTCCTTGGAATCTGCAAAGTCGACCTAGGGTTGAATATGGGCGGCTAGGGCTGCTGAATCGGCTCTCTCTTAGGGTTTTGAGGGTTAGTTCAACTTAAATAGGTGTTTAAGTCGGTTGCTGAACTGGGCCGCCCAGCGGCGCTGGATGGGCTCCCAGCGGCGCTGGGCATGGGCCAGCGGCGCTGGCAACTGCTGCTGCTTCTCGTACTTCTTCGTTCGGCTCCCGAATCACCTCCTTGTGTCTTGTAACTTCATAGGCTTCCATCTTGAGTCACTTGATGCCATTTACCCTCTCTCGCATCTTCCGTGAACCTGCGTAAACATACGACTCCATTAAGTACCGACAGTTCCGGAATATTAACTCATTTAGACATTGAAATGAAGCCTTTCAATAGGGGTTTTTATCACAATATGGACGCTCATCAATGCTCCAGTTAAAAAGGTTGCTGGTGATAAACCTTTGCCTCAAAAGTCTAAGGAGCCCAAGACTCAAAAGACCAAAACCCCTGCTGAACCTAAGTCCAAGGTTCAGCTGCCTGTTGAAAATGATGTTTTGTCAAAACTGGAAAGTCAACTCCAACTTTTGTCTAGGCAGGTTCAGAGTTGCACTGCCAGAATCAAAAATCTGGAAGGAGCTTCGACTTCTTTAGTTGAAAAACAAAATATCAAAACCCCTTCAAAACAAAAACAAAATGTTCCATCTGGAACAAAATCTGAAAAGAAAAAGGGGAATAAACCTCTCAAACCAGTCGTTTTTACTCCTGGACCTGAAGCTGATAAAAAGGCTCCAGCTCCAGACTCCAGTTCAACACCACAACAATCAACTGAGACTTCTCATGTGAAGTCCAGTGAACCCATCAAGAAAAGATGGGTTCACAAAAATAACTAATGATTTTTGTGGGTGTGCAGGGCGATCGAAAGAAGAACACCTGGTATCTGGACAGCGCAGCTGGCCGGACTATGACCGGATGTAAGCCCCTGCTGGAAGAGTTCACTGTCCAAGATGGACCGACAGTGACGTTTGGTAATGATGAGAATGGAAAGACTGAAGGATATGGTGTTATCAATAATGGACAAGTCCAGTTCACCAGAGTTGCATTTGTGAATGGTTTGAAATATAACCTGATCAGTGTCAGTCAACTTTGTGATGATGGATATAAGGTATTGTTCGATATTGCTCAAGGCACCATATTTAACAAGGATGGGAAAGTGGTGATGATTGCACCTAGAAAAGGAAATGTGTACATCATGGATATGGAACCAGCTCCTAAAGAGCAGTGTTTCTATACCAAGGCAGATGAGGACACCAACTGGTTGTGGCACAAAAGGTTATCCCATCTTAATTTCAAGAACATCAACAAGTTGTCTAGAAAACAACTGGCTGATGGAATACCTCCAATTTCCTTTAAAAAGGAAAAGCCATGTCCAGGGTGTGAGATGGGCAAGTAGAAAAGAGCCAGTTTCAAAACAAGGCAAAACTTTAGCATCACTGAACGTCTTCACATGCTTCATATGGATCTTTTTGGTCCAGTGAATGTTCAAACTAGAGCTGGAAAGAAGTATACTCTAGTTGTGGTTGATGAATTCACCAGATATTGTTGGGTGGTATTCCTCAGATCCAAGAGTGATGCAGCTGCTGAAATCATCTCACTCATCAAAAGAATTGAGCTCAAGTACACTCGAAAAGTTTGTCAGTTGAGAAGTGATAATGGAACAGAATTTCAGAACAAGACTCTTGAATCCTTCTGCAATGACACTGGCATCTCCCAGAACTTCTCATCAGCTCACTCTCCAGAGCAAAATGGAGTTGTGGAAAGAAAGAATCGCACACTGATAGAAGCTGCCAGGAGTATGCTATCTGAATCTGGTCTTCCCACCAGTTTTTGGGCTGAAGCAGTGGCAACAGCTTGCCACACCCAAAACCGGTCAGTCTACATCAAGAGACACAAGAAGACTGCCTATGAAGTCCTTAGGAATCGCAAACCAAATATTGGATATTTCCATGTATTTGGTTGTCCAGTTTATATCTTAAATGATTCCAGTCAGCTTGGCAAGTTTGATGCAAAAGCTGATGAATGTGTATTTCTAGGCTATTTAGATATTCGAAAGGCCTTTAGAGTTTATAATTATAGACTCCAAAAGGTTCATGAGACAATTCATGTCACATTTGATGAATCTAATGATGCAATCAATAGAAGACCAAACCTTGATATCTCTCCAGTCGTTCCATTAAATTTTGGTGAAACTGACCAAGTTCATCAGTCAGATATTTCACCAGAAGATGTTTCCAGTCAGATAGAACTGGAACCAGTACAAAAGAAGAAACCATCCAGTGACATTCCATTTTATCCCTCCATCAGTTTCAATCTACCACAAAAACTGGTGATTGGATCAGATGTGCGTGCCACTCCAATATCAGCACCAACTCAAACTCCTCCAACTTCTCCAGTTCTTCAAGAAATGCCTTTGACTGAGAATTTCATGATGCAAATCGTGACCTCATTGACTCTGATGAGGATGTTGAAGTAGTTTGTGCTGATCCTCCTCCAGAAGCTACAACAACTGAAGAGGCTCATCAGGTGACTTGCACTGATATTGTTGTTCACAATCCTGGTCAATACTCAGGTGGACAAAAGCACATCCAATTGATCAGATCATTGGAGAGTCCAGTAGAGGGGTTCAAACTAGAAGAGCCACTAGCGAACAATGCTTAAATGTCACCTTCTTATCACTGATTGAACCGAAGAAGATTGATGAGGCTATGGCATACCCAAGCTGGGTAGAAGCTATGCAAGAAGAGCTTATCCAGTTTGAAAGGAACAATGTATGGGATCTTGTTCCTTGTCCACCAGGGTTGAAGAAAGAACCTATTGGTACAAGATGGGTCTACCGAAACAAGATGGATGAAGATGGCAATGTTGTAAGAAACAAGATGGATGAAGATGGCAATGTTGTAAGAAACAAAGCCAGATTAGTTGCCCAGGGTTATTGTCAAGCAGAGGGCATTGATTTTGATGAGACTTTTGCTCCAGTTTCTAGACTTGAAGCCATAAGAATTTTCTTGGCTTATGCAGCCCATCTGCAGTTCAAAGTCTACAAGATGGATGTCAAAAGTGAGTTCCTGAATGGAACACTGGAAGAAGAAGTGTATGTTAAACAGACTCCAGGCTTCATTAATGAGAAGCATCCTTACTGGGTGTATAGACTGAACAAAGCTTTGTATGGTCTAAGACAAGCCCCAAGAGCGTGGTGTTTCGGGCAAAAATTACCTAAGATAATTTTAGAAAGGATTAAAGATAATTTAAGAACCGAAGATTTGTAAGTGGGATTCGGTGTTTTAGGATCTTCAAATAAAAGTAAAGTTTTCTTAAAGATAACGATTTAAACTAAGAGTTTTTGCTAAAAAGAGTTTTATGAAAGCCTTTGAGACATAAATACTTTGAGAATCTAAGAAAACTGTTGAAGATATAATTAAAGTACTGAAAAGTAAAGCTAGGATCTTAAAGATAAAATGAAAATGACAACGACACCAGAATTTTGTTTACGGGGAAAAACCCTTGATTCAATTAAGAAATCTTAGGTAAAAAACCCCGGGAGGATTCAATCGACCCTTCCTGTGTTCTTTTACTATTATTTGTTGGTGATTACAATACAACGAGGGTGAGAGTGATTTGATCGAGCTAATGTAAGTAAAAGAAAACAAGTACGCAGTGAATATGTGTCTGTGAATACAAGTGTGAGAGCAGTTCCTCTAATCTCGATCAATCACCTCTTATTTATAATAGAAATCCCTAACTAACTAGCCGAAATATCTGGGATCTTCCGTGTGATACTGTTCAACGTGCTGAAGATGAAAAAGTGAACGTTGAGTCCTCTTTGACACGTTTATTCTTCAAGTTTGTTCCGATATCCAAGGGATTACGCGTTTCTTTTCTTCCTTGAGAAGCTGGATATTTGTTGATATTTATTTTCGACCGTTAGCTTATTCTTGAATATCCTGGATGATGATCCTTAATTCAGGATCCTGCAAAATACAAAAGCATTATCGTGTACAACAGAAATATACGTTAATAATATCTTTAATCAGGATCATAGTATTAAAATTCTGACCCCAAACAATTGTCCCCAAATTTATATTTAACTTCGCATGAGTCAAATATAAATTTTTAAATCATAATCAAGAAGCATCCAAACTAGTGTTGTATCTAGACTTGATTGCGTATCCAGTTGATTTAATATCCAAGTGGCGCGTTGCAGTGAGATTAGTCAGGAAATGATGAGTAAATTTAATTTACTCGGCTTGATGAGACATTTAACCTATCACTTTGTCTCCCCATAACTCCTTATCTCTTCGCCTATTTAAACTCCCCAAATCTTCAACCGTCTCCAAAAAATCTTCCATCTCATCTCTCAAAAAATCTTGTATCCACATTTCTCAAAAACACTTTCTTATCAAGAAATCTTTCATCTCATCTCTCAAAAAAAATCTTCCATCTCATCTCTCAAAAAAAATCTTCCACATCTCTCAAAAAAAATCTTCCATCTCATCTCTCAAAAAAAATCTTCCACATCTCTCAAAAAAAATCTTCCATCTCATCTCTCAAAAAAAATCTTCACCATCTCTCAAAAAAAATCTTCCATCTCATCTCTCAAAAAAAATCTTATCCACATTTCTCAAAAACACTTTCTATTTCAAAAAAAATCTTCCATCTCATCTCTCAAAAAAAATCTTCCATCTCATCTCTCAAAAAAAATCTTCCACATCTCTCAAAAAAAATCTTCCATCTCATCTCTCAAAAAAAATCTTCCATCTCATCTCTCAAAAAAAATCTTCACCATCTCTCAAAAAAAATCTTCCATCTCATCTCTCAAAAAAAATCTTCCACATCTCTCAAAAAAAATCTTCCATCTCATCTCTCAAAAAAAATCTTATCCACATTTCTCAAAAAAATCTTCCATCTCATCTCTCAAAAAAAATCTTCCACATCTCTCAAAAAAAATCTTCCATCTCATCTCTCAAAAAAAATCTTCCACATCTCTCAAAAAAAATCTTCCATCTCATCTCTCAAAAAAAATCTTATCCACATTTCTCAAAAAATCTTCCATCTCATCTCTCAAAAAAAATCTTCACATCTCTCAAAAAAAATCTTCCATCTCATCTCTCAAAAAAAATCTTATCCACATTTCTCAAAAAAATCTTCCATCTCATCTCTCAAAAAAAATCTTATCCACATTCTCAAAAAAAACTTTCTATCTTCAAAAAAAATCTTCCATCTCATCTCTCAAAAAAAATCTTCCATCTCATCTCTCAAAAAAAATCTTCCATCTCATCTCTCAAAAAAAATCTTCATCCACTCTCAAAAAAAATCTTCCATCTCATCTCTCAAAACAAATCTTCAACCGTCTAAAAAAAAATCTTCCATCTCATCTCTCAAAAAAAAATTTATCCACATTTCTCAAAAACACTTTCTTATCAAGAAATCTTTTCAAAAACTTTTTCCTTTTCGAAACAATGTCTTCATCCACAGGACCGGTTTGGAAAAACAAGGTAAAAAACTTATTATTTAGTTATTTTTTATTAAAGTTTTCTCCTAATTATTCTTTTCATCTTTTCAGAACTTGCACGAAATTATCACTCGGTGTGAGGATCAGGCGAAACTCAACGACAATCTTCTCATGAATATCAACTCTTGTTTCACATCTTCAATGAATATATGCAAATCTCACCAACAACTCACTCTGGACGTCATCAGCAAGTGGGGCGATGATCTTCAAGCTTTGAAAGGGGAAATTCTTCAAGCTTATGACGAACTTAACCGCGCTCAAGAAGAGTTAAGCACCGCTAAAACTGATCTTGTCTACTTGAAGTTGGTTGTGTCGATCTTGAAGAAGAAGTATCCCAATGTTAACGCCCAGATTGCAGATGAAATCCTCAAAGGCGGATCTTATTTCTAGGTTTTTTAGGTTTTTTAGTGGACGATGATAGATAAAATGAAAAGGCTTGAGTCCACTAGTTCTAACTTAGTAGCAGTTGTATATATATATTTTGTAAGCTACTATTTTCCGGTGATAAATAAAATTAGTCTTTTGTTTATATGAACAAGCGTACCTTTATTTCCATATCTCAAGCAAAACCTGCAAATTCCACAAAGATTTAGAGTTTTGAACCACATACCTTTGTGACGACCAATATTTATTAATTCTCATTTTCCTGTTTCAAGAAAAAGACTAAAAAGAAACTTAGTTGTTAATCCATTAACTGACTCTTTTGTCAATCGGTTGTAATTAATAGAGAGATTATCCCTATTCTTTTTGATGACTGTTTATTAGTAGTCAAAACCAAATGAGTTGATTGTAAAATCAACAACCCTTTGAAAATTCCCAACCATGAGGGTCTACCCACAATCAAGAATTTTTTATGACATGCTCCCCGGGCGAAATGAGGTGTTAATGTTAACCTCGGCGTTCGAGAAGGTGATCCCTTCAACCTAGGATTGAAGTTTTAGTTCAATCCACTTTAGTTCCGTTTAAGGACTTAGACTTAGGAGAAACCGTTCTTATTCAGGATCTGTACCTTGGATATATGCTGGTGATCTTCATCCATCAAGATCCTAAATATTGACAATCCTGCACAAGACCATAAAAACAAGACATATGCTAAGGGTTGACATTAGCCCTTTTGGCTAATGCCACTCCGACGCTCAAGTCAGTATTATTGCCATAAAAATTTAATAAGAATAATAATTACTTATTGATAATATGCTTTAAGGTGAATCGCATTCCAAGCTCTTGGAATCATCCTACCATCTGGTTCTTGAAGCCAGTAAGATCCTTTGCCTGCTTCTGCCTCTATAAAGTAGGGACCTTCCCATTTTGGAGCAAGCTTCCCATCAGACTTCTTAGTTGTATTCTTAAAAGCTTTTCTCAAGACTAAGTCTCCAACCTTAAACCTTCTAATCCTTATATTCTTATTATACGCTCTTGTCACTTGATGTTGATAAGCAGCTATGCGAACTTTAGCAGCTTCCCTCAATTCATCTAGTAAATCAAGGTCTTCAAATAATGCTTGATTATTCTTCTGAACTGTCTGCAAACTAGATCTTGCAGTTGGCACCATCATTTCTGCTGGAAGTACTGCTTCAGTTCCAAATACTAAAGAAAATGGTGTGTGTCCAGTAGCATGTTTGACAGTGGTTCTGTCAGCCTAAAGCACAAATGGCAACTCCTCTGCCCATAATCCTTGTTTTACCTGTTTACCTTTTCTTAAGATTATTGACAATAATCTTATTGCTTGATTCTGCTTGACCATTAGCTTGAGGATGGACATGAGTAGAAGTGATCATCTTTATACCATAGCTTTCACAAAATCCAGTTGTTCTTCTTCCAATAAATTGTGAGCCATTATCACAGATGATCTCAGCTGGAACTCCAAATCTAGTCAGTATATTTGATAAAAGAGATCACTTCTGTTTCCTCAATTTGAACAAAAGCTTCTGCTTCTATCCATTTCGAGAAATAATCTGTCATTGCTAACATGAATCTCTTCCCACAAGGCGCCTTTGGCATTGGTCCCACTATATCCATCCCCACTTCATGAAGGGCCAAGAAGAAACAATGGGATACATTGGTTCAGCTGGCTGATGATATATGTTACCATGCCTTTGACAACCATCGCACTTCTTTACATAATCCTTTGTATCTCTATCCATAGTAGGCCAATAATATCCTGTTCTGACTATTTTGGTGCGTAATGCTCTGGCTCCAGAATGATTTCCACATTCTCCATCATGTATCTCTCTCATTACTTCTTGTGCTTCTTCTTTTTCTAGGCATCTTAAATATGGACCTGCAAGCGATCTCTGTACAATCTATTTTGTATAATAGAGAAGTATGATACCTTTGTTTTAAAAGCTCTGTGATTTTCTTGTTCTGGGATTATTCCTTCTTGGAGATATTTCATTATTGGATCTATCCAATATTTTGGATTGTCCCCAGAGCTTGATTCTTCTGATGGTTGATCATCAACTGCTTTAACTTGCAAAGTTTCTATAGCCGGTTTTATGATCTTTATAATTGGTATTTTAGTGTCAGGTGGGATATTAAGTGAGGATCCTAAATAAGCTAAGGCATCTGCTTCTATGTTTTCCTGTCTTGGGACCTGTTCTATACTAAAGAATTCGAAATTTTCTGCTAAACTTTTCACAATATCTAAATAAGCCATTAATTTTTCACCTTTAACTGAATAAGATCCATTAAAATGATTAGCTAATAACAAAGAATCTACATAAACTTGCAAGCGTTTAATACCCATATTTTTAGCTAGTTCTAATCCTGCTATTAAAGCTTCATACTCCGTTTCATTATTAGTAGCTGTGAATTCACAATTAATAGACTGAGGTAGCATATCCCCCTGTGGCGATTTTAGTATGATTCCTAACCCTATTCCTCTTACATTAGCCGCACCATCAGTATGTAAGGTCCATTTTTCACTATTTTCAGTTAACATTTTTACTTCTAAGTCTGCTTCTGGTTGTAAATCACTAGTAAAATCAGCCACAAAATCAGCTAAGGCTTGGGATTTAATAGCAGTTCTAGGTTCATAAGTTATATTAAATGCACTTAATTTTACAGACCATTTAGCCATTCTACCCGATAACTCTGGTATTCTAAGTACATTTTTTATAGGATAATTAGTTTTTATATGAATAGGATGTGTTTCAAGATAATGCCTAAGTTTAGTAGAGGCCATTATTAAGGCTAATATTAATTTTTCTAAGTGTGAATATCTAGTTTCAGCATTTAATAAACTTTTACTAACATAATAAACAGGATGTTGTTTACCTTCGTGCTCTTTTACAAGCACATCGCTTACTGCCTCTGAGGATACTGATAGATACAAAAAGAGTATCTCACCCTTTTCTGGCTTCATCAACAAAGGTGGAGTTGATAGGTATGTTTTTAACGCTTTAAATGCTTCTTCCTGCTTTTCACCCCATTCAAACTTCTTATTTTTCTTTAACATATCATAAAATTCTTTGCATCTGTCTGATGATCTTGATATGAATCTGTTCAGAGCTGCTAATCTGCCGGTCAGTCTTTGAATATCTTTGACATTTGAAGGGGATTTCAACTCCATTATCGCCTTTATCTGTTCAGGACTCGCCTCTATTCCTCTTTTAGTTACTAAGTAACCTAGGAATTTTTCTGCACCTACTCCAAAATTGCATTTTGCTGGATTTAGCTTCATATTGTAGCGATCTAGTATGTCGAAGGCAACTGGTACTGATGCCAGTGTGCTAGAAACTGGCAACATTGATAGACTTCCTCCAGTGTCTGAAAGTGAAAGTAAAAGACTGGCAGCTATTGGCGACTCCTTTAAAGAGAAAAGAAAACTAAGAAAAGAACAACAAAGGGTTGCCAGGGCTCAAATTTCGGATTTGGGTGCCTGAGATGCTAGTGATGCTGCTTTATTGGGAATCACACTAGAGCAATATGCAAGTGTTAAAAATGATCAAAGGGTAGTTGGTATGTGATGTGGGTGAAAGTTTTAAATTTATAATTCAAGGATCTACTTATTCTATATTATCACACACTAAAGGGCAGTGTACCCTATCGGGTAATAGTATAGCCTAGGTAAGTCCAGGTTCGTTCTCAGGGACCTTGTTTAAGGAAATTAAAATACTAAAATGAAACTACAGCTTTTTGGGGGTTTCCTAGTTAACTAGAATGCATAAGAAATTAAAGACAATAATAAATGTAAAAACTGACATTCGTTTGGTTTTGATTGACATGCTTAAAAGTGGTTACAGTTGAAGTTGTTGAACGACTCTTTTCTCATTCAGATTCTCGTTAGATTCACTAAATTATTTAGCTTGACTGCCTTTCGACTGGTCAAACCCTTCAGTGAGCTCCTGTTAAGGTCACTCACTGAGCCTTAAAAACTGAGCCTGTAACTATGCTTGAAATCCTTTATGTAAGTCTGAATTCTTGTTAAAGTCAAAAGACACTGATTACCCTAACCACCTGGATCCGGTTTCCGTTCGCCAGATCAGCTAGATTAACCTAATTAAACACATACTCGTTTGAACCAATTATTAATTTCCAATCAAGTGTCCAGTTATAGATCAAATGATTACACTGATTAAAGACTGACCAATGTTTCGCAAACAGATTAAACGACTCTAGAGCCTCGGTACCAATCCGACTCAAACAAATCAATAAAACCAGTTTGTATATGAAAACCAATAACAAATTAGATTCAAATAAATATGGATCTGCGATTTAGCATAGAAACTGTTCAACAATCAACCATAATCAACAATCAAGTCATGTTAACATCACGTCCAAACGAATGTCTAGTAATTTAGCTACTCATAGACTGGGTAGCCATGAACAATCTGATAAAATAAAATAGAGTTAATTGCATTTTTGGTCCCTGTGGTTTGTATGTTTTGGCAGGTTGAGGACCTTTTTAGGTTTCGTTGCAAAAAACGTCCCTATTTTCGAAACCTTTTGCAATTTTGGTACAATTTAACAGGGGAGTTAATTTCAGACGTTAAGTGCCCTCACGTGCTCCTCACGTGAGGGGTAGTTGTGTACTTTGAACTCTCACCCACCATCTTTTAACCCTATTTAAGCACCCAAAAAATCTGGATTTCTTATTTCTTTTTTATTTCCCCCATTCTTTTCTCCTTAACCCTAATTCGACTTTTTGTTACCCTAAATCGATTTGGGGTTTCGAAATACAAGTAAAAAAGCTATTGTTTTTCCATGGTTCGCTGTAGATGTGGGTCTCCCTCTACAATTGTAACATCTTGGACCGTGAATAACCCAGGAAGGAGATTTCATTGTTGTTCTAAAAATGTAAGTTATTTAAGTGTTAATAATTCTATAAAGTTAGTGTTTTTTTCTAATTATTATCGTGATTAGGGTTCTGGATGTGGGTTTATAACTTGGTACGATCCACCCATGTGTAGAAGGGCAGTGGAAATTATCCCAGGCTTGTTAAAATCGATGAATAAAGCTCAAGAAGCTGCTAAAAGTGAAGAAATTAAAGCAAGGAGATACAAAAAGATGTTGGTGATAAGTTGGATTTTCTTTGCTATTTGGTTTCTGTTTTTGGCTTGATTTTTAAGAAAATGATGTAATTTACTCTTATCTTTTGTATCTGTATTTTTTAGGAAATGATGTAATTTAGTGTATCTTTTGTATCTATTTTGTGAATGAATGGAATTTCATTTTGTTGTATCTTTTGGATTTGGTTGGTAAAGTGTTCAATGATAGTTATACCAAAATAGCATATACATCTTTTTGCAGACATTGCAGTAGCCAAATAACACATATATATCCAAGATAATTGTTATACCAAAATTGTGCTTTCATGGCACTCATATGTCTAATACATAATATGTGTAACAGAGTTGATCTTGTTCCTTGTTACACCAAAACATGACAGAGTACACAACTACCAAATTAAACATAAGCAAGTGACAGTTTGTCTCAAAAAAGCATGCATAACATAAACAAATTCCTAATTAGGCATGGAACCAGCAGGCTTGGAACTAGCAGGCTTGGAAAC